>JAGSMP010000166.1:3000000-3314137 GCA_029286625.1 Parnassius orleans | reverse complement strand
CAGTTTTTCATATTACAAAACGTACCCATTTCTATTTATTGAAGTTATATTGATGTTATAAATTGGGCAATATTTACCTATTTTTTTTATAAACTACATGGGTGCAATTTAATTAATTAATATTTTGAGATATGCTATTTAAAATACATCTGTCAGAGTTTTTATTTTATATACTTCAAATTCATAGGCTAGGGTAGGACAGGTGCTCTAGTCCAATTCAATCCCCAGAAGACACAAGATTGCGCGTTTACTACTAAAACCCTTTGTCGTATCTCCTCAGTTTCAGGGCACTACCCTTGCCAGTATCGGAATCCTTGGCGTCGACGATGTGTGGTTTCGTGTTCACTTGGAAGAGGCCAAATTGACGTCTAAAAGTTTGGCGTGCTCAACAGAGCGGTACTGTTTTATAGTATATAAGTATTTTATACCGGCACACTGCTTGCAACTTTATAGAAACAGAACAGAAACTTTTTATTCAATATAGATTATAAATAATACTTATTGAAAGTCACTCTTTGTCTAATTACCACTGGTTCGAAAAAAACCTCTGTCCTGGGAAGAACCAGCAAGAAACCCAGCGGGACTTTTTTTAAATAACAGCTTACAATCATGTATATTACACAATTAACCACAAAAAAATTAGAAACAGCCTGGCAGCGAACACCTCATTCCCAGGGTTATTATCATCCATAAATTCCTAACATTATAATAACCCTTTTTATACAAACTATGTTTAATAAAGTTTTTGAATTTTGAGCAGGTCGAATTTTGTATATTTTCTGGGATTTTGTTGTAAAAGCGTATACATCGCCCCAAGAATGAATTACTGACTCGGTGGAGTCAGAGTAACTGGTACTACTAGCTTGTGTTTGTTCCTAGTATTTACAGAATGAATATCACTTATTTTGTATAACTACTTTTATTTTTGTGTACGTACATTACATTTTCATAAATGTATTGAGAGGCCAAAGTTAATATATTAATTTCCTTAAATTTTGTCTGAGCGACTCTTTGGGTTTTAAATCATAGATTGCTCTTATGGCCCTTCTGTAAAACAAATATAATTTCAGTGTCAGTTGCGTGTCCCCATAGCAAAATACCATAGGACATTATGCTATGGAAATAGCTAAAGTAAACAAGTCAGCTGTTTCCACACTGGTAAGATTTCTAATCTTTTTACAGCATATGCTGCAGAACTAAGTCTGCTTGCTAACTTTGATATATGGGGCTCCATTGAAGCTTCGCGTCTAGTGTTATTCAAGAAAAATGGTGGTATCGACAAGACTTAGTTCCTCCCATTTAAAATTACATTAGTATTTAATTGTCTGACATTTGGGTCACGAACTTCATACATTTCGTTTTAGTGCTATTTAAATGCAAGTTATTAACATTAAACCAATTTACTAATTTAGATATAGCATTATTTACTTCGTCATATTTTAATAATTGTCGTTTTAATTTGAAAATTAATGAAGTGTCATCAGCAAATAATACTATATTATAGTTATCCCCTACTATGAGTAAGTCATTAATATATACAAGAAACAGAAAGGGGAGAATTGAGCCTTGAGGCACGCCCATTTGTACTATCGACCCGGAAGAGCTCATACTAATGACAACTTTTGAGTTCTGTTACTTAAATATGAAACAATTAATTTAAGAGCATTACTTCTTACACCGTAGTGTTGTAGTTTCCTGATTAATGTTTCATGGTGAACACAATCGAAGGCTTTGGATAGGTCACAGAATATACCAAAGCATCCTGTGATTCTCCCATGCATTGAAAATATATTTAATCAGCTCAACACCAGCATCAGTTGTCGAGCGACCCTTGTGAAACCAATTGATTTTTATGAAGTAAATTATTAACATTAAAAAATTAACATTTGATCAAGAATAATTTTTCAAAATTTTACTAGTGTTGGCAGTACAGAAATGGGTCTAAAATTGGCGGGGTCTAATGTACTACCAGATTTAAATAAAGGTATTACTTTACTATGCTTCATCAAATCAGGAAACACACCATATTCGATACTAGTATTAAAAATAATAGCTAGTTGAGGCGCGATTATATCGATTATAGACGCAACTTTAACGGAAATGCCCCACAGATCCGCAGTTTTCTTAACATCAATAGTTATAAAATATTTTACAATATCTTTTGATGATATTTTATGAAATGTAAATGTCTTTGTACACGCATTTACATTTTGTTTAAGCAATGATTCGGCGACGGCAGGAAAGAATTCAGTGACATAGTGGTTAAGATCGGAATATCCGTAAATACTTCTCAAAACCATTGCAACATCCTGATCTGATTCCGTTAATTTGTTGTTAAAACTCAACCGGTAGTTTGAATTGCGAGAGTTGACCTTACCAGTTTCACTATTAATTATACTCCACGTCATTTTAATTTTATTAGAAGCCGTCTTAATTTTGTTGCTCAAATGCAAAGACTTGGCTGGAGCACTCCTTTAAATATTTTTAATATTTTTAACATATTCCCTAAATTCACGCTAGGGTTATATGACCTTTCATGGTAAAGTTCATAGCCCTTTGCTCTCTTATGGACTCCTACTGTCGCCCATTCATTGAAAGCCTTCCGACTGTTCAAGGAAACGTTTTAAAGTAAAAATATTATCAAATTCATTGCAAATAAGTTCAAACACTGTTCCATATAAAAATTAGGATCATTTTGGTATGAAAGTGATGGAAGTTTCTTCACTATGTTCTAAACTTCTCCAAGCGACTAGCATTTACAGGAACAAACACAATTTTCTCATCTACTTGCTTTGTGAACATAAGGTAACGAAACTAACTGTCCACAGTGATCAGAACTCAATTTTGAATTATACATTTATGCAACGGCTTAACATTTGTAAAATGTGCATCTATACATGTTGCACTACATTCAGTAATACGCGTTGGCTCTAAAATAAATTAAAAAAGACCATATGATTTAAACAATGATCTAAATTTAATATTGGTGGAGGAAGCTTCTAGGAGATTGATATTAAAGTCTCCACATATTACAACAGATTTATTCTGTTTATTAAACTAACAAAAACTTCCTCCATAATTTTTCAAAAGTATTATATAGAACATGGGGTCTGTAGCGCACACAACAATGAGGTGCTCAAACTCAACACTTTAAGCCATTTCTACAGTTCCAGAGAGGCTCACAATATCTTTACGTTCCTTACATGATAATAATTTACTAGCTAATATTAACGAGCCACCTCTTAAAACCGTTTCTCTATTGAACGAACTGACCACCTGGTGATTACTGAAATTAAACATATTTATAAGCTTTTAACCAATGTTCAGTAATACATAAAATATGAATATTATTGCTATTTAAGAACAATTCAATTTCTAGCTCTTTTGCCTATCATGCCTTGTATATTCTGATGCACCAGGTGTAAACAATTTTATTATCACTCTGTGGAGTCATACAATGAAGGTTTTGTGCTACATTCTAAATTATTTAAATATTATAACTGCTAGAGATTACCTCTATTGTCTCATTTTCTAATTTAAATTACTTGGAACTGATTCCAAATTACATATTAAGTCATTACACTGCTCAAAAGAAGCAGATGTCGGTGTAGCCAAGTCCTTGGCTGAGTTAATATATAAACAATAAGATAGCACATTTGCTATCTGTCTTAAATTATATTTGGATAGGTAATACCTATCTCTAGTCAAAAATTTTTAAATTAAATTATTTATGTCTATTAAATTAATTATATTATTATAATTATAACAATTAGATGTCAAGTTTATATATATAAGCCGCAGGTTTGGCCTCACATGGAAAACTGTTCTCATCTCTGGGTCGGGGCTCCCCAGTGCCAGCTCCTTCCACTTGAACGCATCCAGCGCATAGCGGCTCGAATCATCGACGACCGAGTTCTCTCCGATCGGCTCTTTTCTATCGCATATACCACGGGGAGTGTTTTGAGGAATTGTTCAAACTTACGTTACAACCGGCGTACGACAAAACTTACTTTACCATCCATATCATCTGGATGCTTGACGGTCCACTACTGTGCGATTTTCTAGGAGCTTTCTTCCTCGCACGAATACTTTGTGGAATTGTTGACCACCAACAATTTTTCCGGACCAATACGACTTAGGGACCTTCAAGAAACAAGATTACTACCTTTTAAAAGGCTAGCAATGCACTTGTAATTCCCCTGGTGTTGCAGTTGTTCACATGCTCGTTTGCCCCCTCTTCTTAAAAAAAAATTAATAATAATCTCCTCAAGACTGAATTTTGGTCACGGCGGACAGTCTCGACGGAGACTGGCCATCTGCGCAGGACAGGATTATAGTACCCAAGTGTATGCGGAAGCAGAGGTGCACTCTCTATTCTCTCACTCTTATAGTCCGATGGGACGGTAATTAAACACGACCGGAGGGAGATCAGACGCAAGACTAATGGCTTTACTAGCTTCACGGGGCACGGGGCTGAAACACCGCCGACTTTCTAACTCCGGGCTGCTACTGAGAATTTCTTGACGGAAAAACCCAAGAACTGATTTCGGCCCGACACGGGATTCTAACCCGGGACCTTATGATCAGCAATCGTGTTTACTACCACTAGACCAACAAGGCAGTCGTATATGTATATATCATATGAACATACATATAACGTTTGTGCGTATTTATACACGAGCATTTAAATATAAATGACCATTGTAAATTAAAATTAAATCTACATGGTCAAAGATTCCTAATTAAAAAATTACTTCTTCTTCTACTTCTCAGTATTCCACCTCACTGGAAATCTTATTATCATTAATTTTTTAACATCTTTCATTTCATGGCTTTGATTTATGGGAACTTAAGAATGTACTCATTTAGCTATCGCTGTGGATTCTCTAAATAAGTATAGTGGTACAGTCTTTTAACTAGTAAAATGCATAATTATATTTTACCAAACTATAGTAAAGAACGATTTACTTAAAAAAATATTTCCACATTAGAAATCCAAATGTGCTGGAGGCCACCTATAAATCATAGTATGTACACTGAATACACATACCGCGTAATCGTAAATCATGAATGTGGATAAAATATCAGCTGCTTGGAATGCCCTTTATTTTGACGATTTTATGTGAAAGTTCTTAGGGTGTGAAGAATGGTTTATTTATGCATGTATTATTCTTTGGCTTCAGTTTTTTTTTTCGCTTTATAAATCCGAGATAACTCTCGTTTATTCATTTAATGTAATTTGTTTATTCATTTCAAAACACCCACAAACAAATAAATTAAGATATATAATTAGAGGGCAGGCTCGAATACATGTGTCGTGGCAGCGTTAAAGACCATCGCTTGACATCAGCCTGTGGGTGCTGTAAAAGATGCATGTAGACAAATGCTTAGAAGAATAGTAGTAAGACCAGCGATAAAATGCAGCATTTTGATGTTGAATTTTATCGCTGGTCTTATTGGCTGCTGGTGGAAGGAGAACTAGATGAGCCGAGTTTGGGCTCGTTTTGTTAGTTATGAATAGACCTTACCTCCGGACTTGACAGAGTGACTTGAAGGTGTACTTCGATGACGGCTACTGGAGCTCTTTGACGAATAGAACTACAATTTACATTCTTTTTTAATTTTTTCACTATCATATGAGCATTATGAGCTGTGAACTTTTGGATTTTCCAAACTTTTTTTTAATTGAAGTTTGGCATAAAATTATCGGAAAATTGGAGGTAAAGTAATAAGGTTATTAGTGAAAACTTGTGTGTATTTAAACTACTTTTAAAAATTTAGGGATAATCATGTTATACGTAATGATTTTATGCGCTTAAGGCATGCACAATTGGATTTACCAATAGTTTTTATTTTTATTTTAGTTATGACATTTATTTAAACCATAACTTGAAAATCGGGCGTAAAACTTCAAAATTTTTTGTGGTTTTTATTATTTCTTTGGCTTTAAAAAACCATTCTTTACATCCCGTGGAAAAAGATATAAAAACATTAAGTTTTGATTGGGGTAAAGCAACATCTGCCTTCTAATCGCGACATTAAACGTAAAATAGCTGGAACAGTTCTATATGCAGTAGCATATGTAACTAATGACGGCCGCAATGTGGCTGTCAAGACTAACACCCACCCGGGTAAATGATGGCCATTGCCCTGAAACTTATCGAAAAAACTCCCGGATAATTGACACAAAAATATTATAATGCAACCCATAAGTTACGGTTCCCTCGCTCATTAGATGAAAATATTTAGCGAGGAAACTGTTTTGTAACAAATAAAATTTTATGTATACGTAAATATTATGGTAGTACCATACTACATAGATTAGTACACAGAAGTAGCCTGTTTAGTACTTTTGAAGGTGCATTAAAATCTTTTTATATTTAGTACAGGTAAATTTAAAATAAAATATAAATATACAATAACACTATAACTTTACAAACTTAAGTAACTTAAGTCCTAAAACGAAATCTATATACATAAATTTATTAAATATATACGAGTATTATATATTTAACAATTTTTTACCGCCTGTTGACTGTGCCAATTGCTGTTTAGTAGTGTTGCGTTACACATAATTTGTAGATTAAGGTGTAGCTTATCTGTAAAAATTTTAATGTCGGCGGCTTGTGGTACACGGTAGTTTTCGTTAAGCTTATGCTGTAAGCTTAACGAAAACTACCTCTGTATTATCTATAATTATATATATATATATATAGCTAAGAACGTATTTTACGAAATTACAACCGCAGCGGGGGTTGCGTTAATTAAAAAAAAATCACATTTTGTGCTGACTCATCACAATACTCGTATCTCAGGAACCATAAAGCCTAGAGACTTGTTTGGTAGAAATATTCCTTTCGCCGAGTAGAGGTCAGCTAAAATCAGATTTTACAAAATTCCACACACAAGGGGGGTGGTGGGGCGTTAATTAAAAAAATCACATTTTGTACTGGCTCATCACGATATCTCTGGAACCATAAGGCCTAGAGACTTGAAAGAAGACAATTTATTTTTGTATGGAGAATAGGCCCACCACAAATTGTAGCGTAACTTAATAAAATACATTTCGATTTATTCCTTATAACCTATAGATTACAATAGTAATATTAGTTTTACCGTATCTAACGGGAATTCTGAGAAATTAGCAATTAAAATATGAATATCACAATAACCTAAAAACAAACTTAAAGCGATTCTCTAGTAGTTTTCACCGGTATTATAAGTTAAAATAGTGCACTGTGGTCAATAATTAATAGTATAAAAAAAGTTGTGGGTACATTCAGCATTTATAGGTACTTTAAGATTATGATTTTTTATATTTACGCGAACACTACACATTGAATAAAACTACTCTTACGGATTATATCGCGTTTAATTAACTTATTTTTAACTTATTTTTATAAATTCCCGACGTTTTGGGTGCTTTACAGCACCCATGGTCACGGGAGACTGAGGTGATTGACGTCCCGATGTCAGAGTTAATCGTGTAATTAATAAAATTCAAACTAAACCCAAGCATACTGCAAGACTTCAAGACACAGTTAGTTCATTCTGCGTAGATCGGACCAAAATTAATAATTAAAAATGCTGAAGGTACTCCGGATTAACTCTGACATCGGGACGTCAATCACCTCAGTCCCCCGTGACCATGGGTGCTGTATAGCACCCGAAACATCGGGAATTAATAAAAGTAAGTTAAAAATAAGTTAATTAAACGCTATATAATCCGTAAAAGTAGTTTTATTCAATACTTTAAGATTGATGGAAAATCATTTTAGTAGTTCGTTATTCGTTACACGCATTTTTTTTTTTTCATATTATATTAGCAAGAATACGAATATAAAAGCAACTCTTTTTTTTTTCAGATTTCATGATTCCGGTTAGATTTTCATAAAACCTTTAGGCCTTTAACTCTAATAAATTGGTATCTTTTTTTATGTGTAATAAAATTAAGTTACGTTAAAACTTCTAGTGGTCCCAAAAATGATTGTCTTCTTTTTTAGGAATATTCCTTTCGCCGTGTACAGGTCAGCTAAGAACGGATTTTACGAAATATTGAAGAAAACATAACGGGCAAGACAAACTCGTAAAATATTTTTTTTCTGGCCCTCTCATGATTTATTTGTTTTCTGTCTGTTACTTGTTATGCTTTTTACTTTTTAAGTAGGTTTTAAATAATTTTATATCTCCACCTCAGATAATTATGAAAGTAATCATCAAGGAGAGAATCGTAACTTCATTTTATTTGCGTATGTTTATGAGGACTATACGTACTCGTGTCTGTAGTTCAATCAAGAAAAAAGGTTTTTATTAATTACATGCTTTTCGAAAGGTGATTAAACCTTTTTTGCCTGGATTTTTACTATTCTAACAAAACAATATGTGAAAGAGAAACTAAACCCTCAAATCTCTTTAATCTTATTAGCTTTATTACAAATGTATACTTATTCCTTGTAATGTAACAACCAGTAGCAACTCGGGTTTGATTCCAGTTGGTACCAATGCTTAAAGTGCATACTGTAACCACAGTATCCACTTACCGTCAGTTGCTTCTTCATAGATATTATAGATCGTACAGTATATATAATAGTACGTTTGTACTCGATTAAATGAACCAAAATGCAGATGCGTTCTCACCCCTGAGGACTAAGATGGAAAGCCTCGTTTCCAGTAAAAAGGGTCTCCGGTTTTCTACATTCGCCATACTAATTACAGCAGAAACATTTAACTTTACTCAAGCTGGTATTCTTTTAGATCGTGATCGTTACGAATATTTCATGCTGCAACCATAACATAGCTGCAGCGTCATATTAACAAATTATTTAATTTATTGGGAAAACAATACATATAATATAATATACATCAATATCAGTCGCTCTGTAAAGAGCGTCGTGAAGTCGAGGTTACATCTTTTAAAATATTAAATATAGGTACCTTGCATTTGTATTCAAGTCGTGTGGTTAAAGCACTCGTATATCCATAAAGCCTTCAACGAATCTCATCTAACGGTATCAGAGATTTCATAAACAACAATTGTTTATTCTAGAATAGAAAGAAATCTTTTTTGTACTACTATAATTGTATTTATGCTACTTGGTGAATGTATTGTTCAATATTTTCTTCTTATTCTTCTTCCTCAACTCGGAGAAGTTTTTGCTATATAAAACTGCAGTCACAAGCGAACTTACCACGGCGGACTGGAAAAAGTGTTAAGAAAATTAGTTCAGACGCATGAAACTTTGCATAAACGCAATACCGCCGTCTCGCACATTTGGCACTATTCCTCGTCATTAGTTATGTTGGTTACGTAAGGTAATTCATCGTCCCATTTCATCTCGTGGGTGACGTAAGAGGGGTCTATGAAAAATACCAGAAAGACCTCATGGCTTTCGATAGATATATACGGTATAATCATACAGTCTTCGCCAGACTAAATACTCAGACTGGTGACTGCGATCATACACTAAGCGTGGCCATTAAAGCAAATCCTGCATATTTTGGGAAAGGTCCATGTTTAGTAGTGCAATTTTACGGAGTTGCGGCAAGTATTGTAATATTTTACATGAGAAGTAAATTACATATTTTTGATCTTCTTTTAAAACTGAAACAGCATGTAAAAACATAATATTAACATACGTAGTCTAATTTAAAATATTCAGCCTCCCATGTATTTTGGTTAGATTTCATCTCTTTTATTATTTTTCCTCTATATTATAGTAAAAAAGCTAATATCTAATTAAACACAATAGATAAGGAGCGCAGATTCAGAAATTATGACACTTTATACGGTATGTGACAAAATCTATCAAAAATACAAGGAGGCTCGTGCAGTTTTAAATTAGACGATCTCTACAGTCGTAAGACTGTGGACATCAAAAACGTCTTTAGGCTCTGATAAATTAAGATAAATGAATCTCTTTTGAATCTTGCATACAATATTTTTATGCAATTGATGTTATGCATAATTAGGTAGAAAGAGACAGGGATATTTTTTGAATAGTCTCAATATATCTTACTTGATGGGATAAAGGTTCAAATGACTAATGGTACTCTAATTGCCGAGTCCTGTTACTGACCAATATTAAGAAATTTGTTTGGTTAACATTTATTTATTATTTATTTCTGACTGACTGACGGCGGACTTAATTCCTTAAGGAGTTCTCTACCAGTCCATCACACTACTTACCTCTCGTTGAATTTCACATCTCAACGAATGCTGTAGGTTTCTTTTTTATTTATGTATCTAATTTATTACACTATAACAAACGCCATAAAAATTACGTCACTAATTTATAAACGGTTCACACTATGTTTGCTTTTGCAAGCAAGCCTCGTGTCGACAAATATTTATTTAGTCTCGAATCGTCGACAATATCCAGTACATTATTACAGTTACCTATATAACGATATATTTATTTGCATAACAGTGCGTTTGCATCAAAACCATCCAACTTGCAATGTTGTGAAAATAGTCGTATAAAATAAATCACACAACACGTTTATTGATGCTTGTGTTTGCATTCTAGGAAACTGCTAGTAAAACTGTAGTAGCGTTGGGAGTAGTGGTTACGGGGATAGTCGTCTACACACTACTGCTACACTAGCAGTTGAGGTAGGGCGGGGGTGCTCTTCAAACTACGTAAAACTGGTCAGAGATTTTGTGTTTCAGTAAACCCGTTAAAATGTGAAGAGATGATTGTTGGTAGCTCCAGAATGCTGAATATTATTGACTATGGAAACCTTGAACCTGTTTTGTATAATGGAATCTTAATTCGATTTTCTTATTCCATAGTTAATTTGGGTTTGCACATAGATCACACAATAAACTGGGGTATACAGATTTCTGAAATTATCGTAAATTCGTTACCACACTGCGTTCCCTTTATCGTTCTAAAAATTTCTCACTCTACAAAACCAAACTTTTGCTGGTTAATTCCCTTGTACTTCCCATTATAGACTAAACAGATGTGCTATCTAGACTTATCGCAAACACTTCTTAACAAGTTGGAGCGCCTTCTCAACAACTGCATAAGATTTATCTTCAGTTTACGAAAATAAGACCACATGAGTGGTTTCCGTTCCAACCTTAAATGTCTTTCTATTCATCAAAGGCATTGCTCCAGAATCTTACTAAGCCTTTTTTCTATATTAAATGAAATGAAAGCTTATTGTTTCCAACATATTCTTAAATTAGTACAAGTTTGAGGACTTCTTTTGAGTATAAAGATACTTGTGGTAGAAGGTTCTCGCCCTGCCTGAACTAAGTACATTCAACAAAAGAGAATCAGGGTGTGTGTATGTGTGCACGGCGCGCACGCGCACGCGCGCGCGCGCGTGTGTGTGTGTGTGTGTGTATGTGTGTGTGTGTACGTGTGTGCGTGTGTGTATGTGTTTATAGTGAGTGAATGTGTTTATAGGATAAATTCTAATAAAGCTTCAGTTTGATTATAATTAAGTGTCTTAAGCCACTGCATTATTTTTTTCTTACAGTCATGTCTTTAATGTGCATATGTTTGCGATATTTTATTAATCTGATTGTATAAGTGTTCTGATTGTTTGTCATATTGATGTATGGCAAAGGTGGTTTTCGTTCTCCAAGTAGGAGCTACGCTATAATTTCTTCTTTTACTACTGTAAGTAGGACTAAAAGCCAAACACTTATGTTTTTCAATAAAGTATGTAATATGTACAACTGCCTCACCGAAATCAGCCCCTATGATGAATACAAAAAGCTAGTGGAATACCTGTACGGTTTAAAATGCATAACCTTTAGTAGACATCTCTGAGCTCTCTCAATTTCAATAAATTTACTTTTGTAAGTACGCCCCCAAATTGGTATACAATATATTATAATGGATTGAGCAAACGCTACATATATTTGATTGAAAATATCTAAACAGGCAACATGTCTTAAAGTTTTAAATATCCAAGTGACCTTTCGAATTCTACTAGACACTAATTGCCTAACACAACATGCCTGTACCAGGAAAGTCGCTGATCTACCATAAAGCCCAAATACTTTGTATATGAAACTTTTTCAATAGATGTACACGTACAGTTACAGCTGGAAGGATTGTTACATTTATGTATTTTGATTCTAAAATCATAAAAAATGATTCAACTTCTTCTTCTTATCTTAAATAAAACTTCAACTTTCGGTATTCAACTCTTGACCGTGTACCACCTCGTCCTTCTAACATTCTTATGATTCATATCTTTAGCACAGCACCGGTTTCTTTAATTTTTCATTTACTATTCGGGCAATACTTCTCAAGAACACCCTGGCCGTGGATATAAGAAAAGCACCGAGTAAACATAATTTTGAAAAACTAGTTCCACAGACTTATTAAAACTTACAACTGTCATTAAACAATTTGTCTAATACGACGATGTAGATCTATTGACAAATTATCCTACTTTAGTAAATCTTTTTAATTGCCAACTATTTAAACCTACTACATCAATAACAGGTGAAACTATTAAGATGATGACAAATTTTTAAAACGCTCAAGTATTCATTTGAGGCGATGTCATGACTTATTATAGACTATTATTCTACTGCGAAGCCAATATTCCAATATAAGTACTTAATGGAGTTTTTACTACTTAATGTTTTGTATTTCAATCGAAGGCTTCTCATGAGTGGAATAACTAAATATGACAGGATAACTTTTCCAAATCAGATTTGAATATAATTAGAATAATATTAATATCTTATTCTTGTCTACCGCGAAAATTTCACAACACAAAATTAATATTACCATACGTAATATATGACATAACTGCACTAAAAGTTTGTCCTATTTTATTTTAAAGCTTGGATAAAATTTAAAACCACTTAAATACTTAAATAACTTGCATAAAATTAACTGAAAGAAATGTATTGTATTTTATAATGAAATCCATTTCACAATTTAAAAATAAATTGAAAAAACGTAGTATGCCTAAAGCGTGAGTAAGGCGGGGAATGTGACGTAGCGGCGCGTTATGTTGGTTTAAATTTGTTACCTCAAAGACAATAATATAAGAAAAAATGAGTGATTGTGCGATTCGGTGTGCTGTCACTTAATTTTCCATTCAGTGACTGCTTGCGTTTGATTTTAATAATAACTTAATGAGTACAGAATCGATTTTAATGAAAATCAGGTATTCATTTTTATTAAAATTGATTGTACTTGGTAGGGCCATGCTGCAGCTATTATATGGTTGTAGCACGAATGTTCGTCTCGACCGGGAAAGGACCGCGCTCTCACAATACCAGCGTAAAATATCAGTTTAATGCTGCTGTGTTTCGTATAGTGAGTGTAGAAAACCAGAGATCTTTTTTACTGGTAACGAGACATTATATCTAAGTCATCAGAGGTGACAACGGATCTGCATTTTTATTCTTAATCTAGGATGACAGATAATAGTAGATGTATATAGGCAACTACATCCGAGGACTATCTGGTGGATTGTGTGCTCATTTGTCACTCAATAAAAATTATGCAATGCAAAGAATGTACGTAAGTTATCACGCACATAAAGTATATATGCCGTATGTGTTCAAGTTTGTTTGCATGTACTGCATAGACACACATTTACATTACAAATACAAAAATATAGTAGGTGGAATTCAAAGTATAATACAACGTTCCGATTCCAGCTATTTGAATAATATCTATATATTCATCGCTGATAATATAAGCAATCACGAGCTTCGGTATCTCTGCGTTCCGTGCTATGGTTTTCTAAAGCGAATGAAGCCGCGTCGCACGTGATTCAAATACTAATAATTTAAGTAATAAAGCATTACAAAACAAAATTAAATATGAATGGAATATTAATTTAATAAAATCGGATATCTATATTTACATAATACAATATATGAAATATTTGTTATAATATCTACAAAAACGAAACCAAAAACAAAAATTATCATACCGCCCTACTCCCTTGGTATAGTGCCAAGAACTCTGACTGCGTTTAGGCGTTTGGCTATGCTTAGCTTTTGAGCGAGAAAAGAACCAGCCCTATTGTCACCAACGTTAACAGTGGTAGAGCCACGCGGCAGCCTTTGCTGTTGCACGTATGGGCCGACTCGAACCGGGGTGGTACCACGACCTCACAGAAGACCAGCGTGAATTAGAAGCTTTGCTTCTACATTTCGTCTGGTGAGTGCAGGTGGCCGGAGGCCCAATTCCCCCCCCCCCCTCCTTAACATGGTAGCGGAGTTAAATAAAACACTACCCGAGGCGGGTACCAGCACCCCGGGTGACGGAGCATCCCTCGCTGATCATCCACGCCCAAGCTACCCTACTCTTCCTGAGCGTGGGTACTCAGGCTGCCCCGCGTATGGGGGGGGGGGGGGGGGGGGCGCTCGAGAATATACCTGTTCGGGGCAAACGGAGCAATAAATCAAAGTCACCCCCTGCCACGCTATCCGTGAATTTCTGCAATATCAGAGGACTTCATTCACACCTTAACGCCGTCCACTACCATCTGGAAACGGCGAAGCCGGCCTTGCTTTTTCTAACCGAGACACAGGTGTCCCCTCCGGCTGATACTTCGTATCTCTCCTACCCGGGGTACAAATTAGAACACTCCATTGTGCCACGGGCTGGAGTTTGCGTGTACGTCAGAGAGGACATCTGTTTTCGACGCCTCGGCAGCCTTGAAGGTACGGACCTGTCCATCTTATGACTACGCGTAGACAGCGACGACCATCCCCGCGTCTACGGGTACCTCTATAGGTCTCATAGCTGTAATGCCGACACAGACCGACTCATCGACCACGTCCAAATGGCTGCAGATTCCGTGCTAGAACAGGTCCCATCCGCAGAGATCGTGATGCTTGGTGATTTTAACTCCCATCACGCTGAATGGCTTGGTTCTCGTTTAACCGATCATGTGGGTAGATCTGTTTATGACTTTGCTTTGGCATATGGTCTGACACAACTGGTCACCTCGCCTACGCGGATCCAAAATGTGGAAGATCATGTACCTTCCCTGTTGAACCTTCTGCTGACCTCTCATCTGGACGGATATCAGGTCTCCGTCGATGCTCCTCTTGGCGCCTCGGACCATTGTCTGATCCGGAGTACGGTGCCACTCACGCTCCCATCGCGGTTGCGTTCTGCAGGTTGCCGCCGTGTTCGGCATTATAGGTCAGCCGATTGGGACGGAATGCGATCTTTTTTTGCATCCTACCCTTGGAGGAGGGTTTGCTTCTCGCCGGATGATTCCAGCGTTGTTGCTGATTCTGTCACTGATGTGATGCTACAGGGAATGGAACTATTTATTTCATCATCTGTGGTACCTATCGGAGGCAGAACCCAGCCAAGGTTTGGTCGCTCCTGCAAAATTGCATTACGCCATAAGCAAGAGGTACACGCCTGAAATTCAAATACCAGCGCTCTTAAAAAGAAGTATAATTCCGCCTCCAGGTCCTTCAAAACTCACGGTCTTGACTCACTGGTACTGCGAAGAGATGTTGCATCTCTTTGCGTATTTTATCGCATTTACCACGGGGAGTGCTCTGAGGAATTGTACGGACTAATTGCAGCCGCACAATTTCACCATCGCACATCTCGATAAAACTCGCGATAACATTCATACCATCTGGATGACTGGCGGTACACCACTGTGCGATTTAAAAGAAGTTTTCTTCCTCGCACAACCTCCTTGTGGAATCGACTACCTACCACCAGAGATTTATAATATAAAATAATTTTTTTAATTCTCGCAAAGTTATAATAATACATGGTTTTTAACAGCATTTACGTATAGTTAAAGTTAGCATGTA
This sequence comes from Parnassius orleans, assembly GCA_029286625.1. NCBI lineage: Eukaryota > Metazoa > Arthropoda > Insecta > Lepidoptera > Papilionidae > Parnassius > Parnassius orleans. Next base: position 3,298,353 of record JAGSMP010000166.1, on the reverse strand, counting down.
GAGAATTTGTTGTCTTCATATAAGGAGTGTGTATCCGTATTGTATTAAATAAATAAATGTTTAAATTAAATAATAAGTTGTGTCGTCTGGTACTACAAATAACGAGCTACCATAAACTCGATCATCACTTATTTTTTACTTCTTTCACAATCGATGTAATAATGTCCAAGATACAGGGCCGTTTAGTATATAATGTCATTCCAATTATACAAACAAGTAAATCTGATGAAATCATAAATATGTATTTAACCTGTTTTAGTTTCGGTTATATGTTAGAAATGTGTTTCAAATTCGTAATTTTAGTGCAGATGAAAAGTAAATTCGGGCTTAAAATAAATCTGGCAGTGTTCGAGTCGATTTGTTAATGCTGAATATAAGTAAGTATTATATTACATATTGATAATTAGTAATTTATTTTATTATATTATGACATCAATCATATGACATACAATAAAATATAATAAGTACTACACGTTAAAGTTAGCTAAGTTAATGCTTAACTTAGCTCTTTTTTATAAATACTTTTTTCCGATCATTATGAGCTTACATTACGTTTAATGTTGTGTATGCTTAACTTTTTATTTAATTTTTATCACTGGATTCCCCTTTGACGGTTTTAATATTCTTTGCGAGATTTGTGCTCTATCAAATTTTATATAACGGCGTGGGCTTTTCTAAATCAGTTCGTAAACTGTGAGCTTCGCGGAGCGTCGATATTTAACATCAGCTATAATATGTTCTTTTACGCGGGTTTTTATTGATCTTTCTCTATAAAAGTAAGAACACACAATTAAGCTTGTACACTGCTGCGTACTGTAACAACTAGCTTATTTCTTTGACGGCTTGTAAAATGTTCTTATGGCAGCACGCTGCAAAGTGTGCCCGCGCTTACTTAACTACCAAAACATCCAAAACCTCAGTCCCTCGTGACTATGAATGTTGTAAAGCACTCGCAGCGTCGAAAATATAAGTATAAATAGTTTCGTTTAATATATATTATTAGAGTAAATATTATAGAAATACTAAAGAGTCAAATGTTCCTTATTCCATATCTAAATTACTTTAGCTGTTAACGTAATATTTCCCTACTCCTGAGAAAATTTAAATAAGTAAATTCTTCCTATATTTCTTTTATTCCAAAACATATACTTATAATATCATTATTTTCTAACAATATTTTTATAAAGTAAACGAAAATATACTATCTATACATATTAATTTGCTTATAAGTTGGATTAAAATTGTAGTATCGTGAAATATGTAAGACTTGTGATAAGTCAGCTGCATGGGATGGAGGAAATTTCTGCGTTAATAGAATCAAGGGAGAGATGGGCGGGGTACGAATACGTTTACTGTCCCATGGTCACGCATGAATTGTGGCCCGACAACGGGCGATTAACAAAATAGTTAGATTGAGCTAAAATTCTATAAATATTTGCTTATTATGTTCTAAGAAATGAATGCTATAGAAATACGGCTATTAAGCCGCTGAGTGTATGTTAGAGTGACTCTGAATGATAGGCTGAGAAATTGTGTGACAAAAGAAAAGTGTGGTTTGGAAGATGTCGCGACGAGGTTTATGAAAGGAATGTCTCGGTGGTTTTGACATATAGAAAGAATGAATGACGAAAGAGTGACAAAGTAAATTTATGAGATTGGTTGGATGAAATTGGTTCACTAAATTGACGATATTCTGAAGATGGGCTCAATTAAGTTTACCACTGACGAGCATGTAGATATGCACAGATACATGAATATGTGAATAAAACGAGAGCGGTTTGTTAGGATCGTGCCAAATTGAAGTCCGTAGTCTAATGATGATTTAAGTGACAGGTGTGAGAGTTTATGTATGTATTTTTTCATCATTGATTATCTCATTGGGATGCCGCCTAATTCATCACAGTATTTGCCATGGTTGGCAGACGGTTTGCCAACCTCTTACTAAATTTACGGCATGATATTGGATAGTGGATATTTTTAAGCAGCCACTACACTGAGCATATACCTATGTTTTAAGATTCATCATTAAGTGTTAATAAAACACAAGAAAATCAAATTTTGCTTACACGAAGGACTCATCATCATTACAACTCTTCACATGTCCTCTGCTGAACATAGGCCTCCCTCAAAGAATTCCACAAAGCACGGTCCTAACAATTCTTGCGTGTCTTACCAGGACGTCATTCCATCTAGTCGAGGGACGTCCTACACTTCCTCTACTGGTACGAGGCGGCCACGCGAGAACCTTTCTTTCCCATCGGTTGTCGGTTATTCGAGCTTTTTGGCCGGCCCATTGCCACCTCAGCTTACTAATCCGTTAGGCTATGTCAGTTACTCCGGTTCTACTGCAGATATCCTCATTTCTAAGTTTATTACGCAGAGCAACCCCGATCATTGCCCTCTCTATATAGCTGCCTCAGTGACCTTGAGCTTCCTCATACCGCTAGCAGTGAAGGACCACGTCTTAGATCCATAGGTCATCACTAGCAGCACGCACTGCTTGTACTATCTTGTTATCAAGTTTTGAGGTATACCAGTCGAGAAGATGTGTCGTAATCTCCTGAACGCTGCCCAGCAGAGTTGAATCCGTCGATTGACCTCTCTGTCGAAGTTGGACTTACCTAGTCAGACTATTTGTCCCATATAAACATACTAGTCAACAACTTCGAACATAATGCTCCCAACAACTACCGGCATAGGTGTTACACATAAACTTTGTTTTGTCCATGTTAATTTTAAGACCTATTCGTTGGGAGACACTATTGAGGTCATTGAGCATAGTGCTTAGGTCCTCCAGTGAATGTGCCATAAGGACTATATCGTCCTGATGATGTTAATAATGTTAATGTCGTATCCTTTCCAATCCAGTAGCTTGAATACTTCTTCCATTGCAGCGGTTAAAAGTTTCTGGGATATAACGTCACCCAGTCTTACACCTCTCTGCAGTTGGATAGATTTCGTACTCTGGTTCTGTAATCGGAGCCTTACTATACAAACACTTCAGCAATTCGATATACTGCCAGTCAACTTGGTATCGCTGAAGGGACCGTTTGCTACAGTCTGTCCAAAATTTGAAGCAATCAAAGGCTTTCTCATAGTCCACATACGCAAGACATAGTAGCAGATTGTACTCTTTAGTCTTCTGTACAATTTGCCGAAGGGTATTTATGTAGTCTATGTAGTCTGTCCCAAGGAGGTGTCGGATTTATCGTCCACAAGTCTCTCGTTAACAACGTTGTAAAGATTGGGAGTGCGTCGACGAGGGTCGCGTACCTTATACTCAGAATCTCCAAACGGTATTTGCTGAAGGTCATTCAGGTTTGCGCACCAACCTCGGCACATCCCGATGAGAAGGTGGAGGAAATGTATGAGGATATCTCTAGAGCCATGCATTCTTCCAAAACCCACTCTACGGTGTTAATGGGAGACTAACGCAAAACTAGGCACAAGAGAGAACGGTGAGCTGAAAGTAGGGAAATTCGGACAGCTGGCCGACTTCATGGAGAAAGAGGGACTCTTTATTATGAACTCTTTCTTCCAGAAGCGGCCTCACAGGAAGTGGACCTGGTCGAGCCCCGACGGTTCGACAAAAAATGAGATTGACTTCATCATGACGACCAGACGACAACTGTTCAGTGATGTCTCAGTGATCGCGAGGGTGAAAACTGGTAGCGATCACCGAATGGTTAGAGGCACACTGAATCTAAACGTTAAGTTGGAGAGGTGTCGTCTAATGAAGTCAACGCTTCGTCGCCCTCGTGCTCTAATCCAAAGTCCTGAAACCTTTCAGCTTGAGTTACAAAATTGTTTTCAGTGCCTAGAAGATTGCAATGTAGTGGACGATATGAATGACAAGCTCGTGGAAACTGTCCATGCGATGGGAGCTAAGTTCCGCAAGACCCGTCACAGAAGAATACAAAAACTCTTTAATCAAACTCTTAATGTCATGGCTGTTAGATGGGAAATGACGCTGTAGTCTTCAGTAGATTTGATAGCATGCAGGCAACTGAACAGACAGATTTCCAAATGCATGCGGCGGGACTAACGCAACTTTACTACTGCTCGTATTGAAGAGGCGATCGAGCGGGACCAGGGCTCCAAAGTCTTTGCCAGAGATCTGTGTGCCAGAAAGAGCCAACTGTCAAAGCTGAAGACCGAATGTGGCAGCATCATTTCCGGGACACTTGAGATATTGAGTGAGATTGAGAGGTTCTATGGGCAGCTGTACACTTCATCGTTGGAGCCACACGCAAGTGTGGGTAACATATCCGACACTATTCCGATGATATCCTGAACTTCAGTCTGAGCGAGCTTAGAATGGCTCTCCAGCACCTTAAAAACGGCATATCCCCGGGCGAGGATGTAATTACAGCGGAGCTTCTGAAAGCGGGTGGAGAACCAGTACTTAAAGTCCTACAGAAGCTTTTTAATTCCGTCCTCCATGGTGGCACTACTCCGGAGGCCTGGAGCAGAAGTGTGGTGGTCTTGTTCTTCAAGAAAGGCGACAACGCCCTCTTGAAGAACTACAGACTGATTTCCCTTCGAATCGTCTCGCACGCAGACTCGACGAATTCCAGCCTCCCGAACAAGCCGGTTTCCGAAAAGCTTTAGCACCATAGACTACATACATACCCTTCGGCAAATTGTACAGAAGACAATCTGCCACTTTGTATTGCATATATGGACTATGAGAAAGCCTTTGGTTCCGTCGAAATTGGGGCGGTGCTGCAGTCCCTTCAGCGGTGCCAAGTGGACTGTCAGTATATCGAAGTGCTGAAGTGTTTGTACAGTAGGGCTACGATGGCTATCCGAGTACAGAACCAGAGTACGAAACCTATCCAACTGCAGAGAGGTGTAAGACAGGGTGACGTAAAATCCCCGAAACTCTTCACCGCTGCGTTGGAATATGTTTTCAAGCTACTGGACTGGAAAGGATACAGTATTAACGTCAATGGCGAGTACATCACTCATCTTCGATTTGCCGACGATATAGTCCTTATGGCAGAATCGCTGGAGGACCTAAGCACTATGCTCAATGACGTCAATAGTGTCTCCCAACGGATAGGTCTTAAGATGAACATGGACAAAACAAAAATCATGTTTAACGTCCATGTCACACCTAAACCGGCAGTTGTTAGGAGCACTAAGCTCGAAGTTGTTTACGAATATGTTTACCTGGGACAACTAGTCCGACTAGGTAAGTCCAACTTTGACCGAGAGGTCAACCGACGGATTCAACTCGGCTGGGCAGCGTTCGGGAGATTACGACACATCTTCTCGTCAGACATACCTCAAAACCTTAAAATTAGATTATACAACCAGTGCGTGTTGCCAGAGACGACCTATGGATCTGAAACGTGGTCCTTCGCTGCTGGCCGTATGAGGAAGCTCAAAGTCACTCAGCGAGCTATGGAGAGGGCTCGGCGTCTCTCTGCATGATAGACTTAAAAACGAGGATATCCGCAGTAGTTCCAGAATAACCGACATAGCCCAAAGAATTAGTATGCTGAAGTGGCAATGGGTCGGCCATATAGCTCGAAGAAGATGGGGAAGAAAGGTTCTCGAGTGGCAGCCTCGTACCGGCAGGCAAAGTGTAGGGCGTCCTCCCCTAGATGGAGTGACGATCTAGTAAGACATGCAGGAAGTCAATGGATGCAGGTGGCTCGGGACCGTGCTTTGTGGCATTCCTTGGGGGAGGCCTATATTCAGCAGTGGACTTTTGAAGGGCTGTAATGATGATTGGTGATGGTGCTAAAGCCTTTTCGGAAACCGGCTTATTTGGGAGGCTCGAAGTCGTTGAAACTGCTTGCGAGACGATTCGTAATGGCTCTCGAAAGCAGCTCGTAGACACGGTTTAGAAAAAAAATTGGTCTATAGTTTTTGAAGAGAGCGTTGTCGCCTTTTTTGAAGAAGAACTACCACACTTCTGCTCCACGCCTCCAGAGTAGTACCTCCATGGAGGACGGAATTAAAGAGCTTCTGAAGGACTTCAAATACCGGTTTTCCACCCGCTTTCAGAAGCTCCGCTGTAATTCCATCCTCGCCCGGGGCCTTGCCGTTTGTAAGGTGCTGGAGATCTATTATAATCTTGTTTAGACTAACGTCTGGGATACCATCGGTATAGTGACGGTTAAAACTTGCTCTTAGATCGTTACTCACACTTGTGTTTGGCTCTAACGATGACGTGTACGCGTAAAATCCCTCAATCTCGTTCAAAATCTCAAGTGTCCTTAAAACGATGCTAGCACATTCGGTCTTCAGCTTCGACAGTTGGCTTATTCCAGCAGACAGGTCTCTGGTAAAGACTTTGGAGCCCTAGTTCCACTCAATCGCTTCTTCAATACGAGTTGAATTGAAGTTGCGTAAGTACCGCTCCATGCATTTGGAGATCTGTCTGTTCAGTTGCCTGTATTCTGTCAAATCTGCTGAATACTGCAGCTTCATTTCCCGTCTAACAGCCATGAGATTAAGAGTTTGATTAAAGAGTTTTTGTATTCTTCTGTGACGGGTCTTGCGGAACTTAGCTCCCATCGCATGGACAGTTTCCACGAGCTTCATTCGGTCATTAATATCGTCCACTCCATTGTAGTCCTCTAGGCACTGAAAATGATTTTGTAACTCGAGCTGAATGTTTTCGGGGCTTAGGTGATAAGCACGAGGGGGACGGAGCGTCAATTTCATAAGACGCGACATTAAGGACAACTATCAAAAAATTAGTTAACATTTCATGTATAATGATGTGTAGAAGAGGGGCAAACTAGTATGCAACTCACCAGATGCAACATCACAGCATCTAAAAATCTTTTCTTTTTTGATAGGAAAAGATCTTTTTTTGAAAGTCCTATAAAATTATATCGTTCTGATAAACCGCCAGCGAAAGTAAGTTCCAATACTCATACATAGCAAAAAATTCCTAATTGATTCTACTAAAATTTATACTATTACCAAATTACGAAGTCAACAAATTTTGGAATAACATCCAAAGCAAACTATTCATTGTTATACTATTTACTCAGAAATAACTAGGCGTACGCTATTAAAGGAAGTGTCATGGCCACAATCTATTCACAAAATATTTGGTCGGAGGCGACTCGTTTATTACATTTCCTCGGGCAATGTTTCTACCTGCACAATGTAATTGCGCTCTCTCTGCCTGTGCTCAAATTCTTTTATACTTACATAGTTATCCGGCTTATTTCAATTTTTAGTTATAGCTGTTACCGTTACTGCCAATTAAAGTCCACTGCTGAATATAGGCCTCCCCCACAGATTACCTCATAGGGGGGATATTTGCCAAAGTTCCCACGCTTGGCAAGCGGGTTGGCAACCGCAGTTTTATCGTTATTTTTAGTCGTTATTAGATAGATGCTGCTGTCCATCTCCTGATTTGTTTCACTCTGTTGCCTCTTACGTCAAGCACGGGATGATATGGGGTAGTGGATATTCTTACACCACCACTACACGGCACTACAGCTAGGTCTGTGTGCCATCAGTTATTATAAATACTTACGTGCATATCATACTAACAATAAGAAAATATGTCGTAAACGGAAATGGTGATCGCAGAGCTCAAGCGAGATTGGGTGACAGTGAATGTATACAGGTTCAAGAGCGCATTCGCGGACACGGGACCTTTTAGCGCAAAAACCAACATGTGAAAGAAGAGAGGGCTCGGAAGGCTAAGACACTCTTACCTCGCCATTACACGGTACAATTTTTAATTATAGAAAATATGTAAATTTAATTTCAAATCTGCTGAAAAAGTAAATAATGATATATTTTTTAATTAAAAGGTTAAAAAGATTTTCTTGCTTAGAGCTAAAAAAATTATAATTTGATTAAGAGTGTCATTCAAATATGTCATTCTGCAAAGCACAAATCTTCACTCCTAATTATGTAGGTTTATACAAGGCTTAGTTTTGCTATACTAAGCTACCACGAATATTAATAAAAACTTGAATTTCTTATCGAACTTTTAATACCATAATATATTATAATTTGTATTTTATCTTACATTCTTAAGTTGCGTTTAGTTTCAGAATCGTGATTTTTGGCTCAAAATGGGTGTGAGTAATATTAATAAATATATATCCATGAATCAATAATGTTTATTACAATATGACACCAATATGGTTAGAAGCAAGCAAAGGCGCAAATAGAGTGTGTGCAGGAATTGCTTGACTTTATTCCTCATTCTCCACCGAAACACTAGACGCTAGACTGGTCTCCACTCCTTTGTTGTCGATATACTACTCATCAAGCAAACCAAACTTTTGCTTCGTCCGATTAACCTTTACAGTAGTAGTACAGAATAATTTGCCAGCATCAGTATTTCCATCCAATCATAATGTGGCTATATTCAAGGTGAGAGTGAACAGGTTTTTGTTAAGCTAAGTTAATGCTTTACCATCTTTGGCTGCACCGCTATTTACTCAGGTGGGATAATACAACGTAGTCAAGCACTGGCTCATTATAGTAAAAAAAAATCAGAATGAGATTCTTACATCCTAATCACTGTCTTATTATCTAATATAAAAAAAAAACAATGTTAGTTTGTTCGTTTCTCAGATTGCGGTAAAACTTTGTTAACTTATTGCTTGCACTTGCGCGAAGGTTATAGGCATAGTAAAATTAAATTAGTAGGTGACACGCGTATCGTACCGACAAACTTATTTGAATGTTATAGATCACTCAATTTCAATACGTGTATTATCGTTTGTTATTAAACAATATAACTCTTCCAAATTTAAAACGTAATTTCTACAAATATTTCTTCTGTGGTAGCAACGCGCCGGGTACCAGCTAGTACGAAATAAAATAAAGATATTTTTCAATCAGAAAGTCCATTTAATTCGTACTTACGGTACGAGTGCAGTATGTCAAATATCTCCCGTCTGGTATAACCTTGTTTAAAGGTTTCTTAACATTATCTATATCATAATCGATTTGGAATAAGACTACAAAAAGAGACAATAACTTAAATGACCGCCCCAAAATATGACATCACAGCTCCATTTGAGGTAACTGAAACCTTTATAACTGAAACTTTTATAGTACACGAGCACCCTGAATTCAATCCCCACCGGAAGTATAAAGTTTCTGTTTGAAATTTAAGTGACGATTCAAAATAAGCGCGATGTGCGGGGAAACTTGCATGTCTGTAAAATAAAATATTACGAGGACAACTAAAGGCGCAGTAACTGCTCCATAACCCTCTCATAAAAAAGAAAAAGTCTGTGCCAGAGAAGAGTATTACCTTATGAATTTACTTTATTCTGAAGTTACTTCAAAATCTTACAGCACTCGAATTTGTCCTAGAAAATGTAAAAAATCTAATAATATAAAATACATTTAGATTTTTATATATCAACATTAGTTGTCACATTGTATCTGAAGGCTTTATGTCGGCTTATCTCAGTTTAGCGAATCTAAATCTTGAAATACGTAGCGGGAAATCAAATTATTCGTCGAGTAATATGCAGTCGCTTCCATTGCGACAAATTGTAGATATAAGGCGAGACGCAAAATCATTCCGGTTTTTAATATTTTTGTCGGGGTCGAAACGGCAACTCGTTCCTAGCTTTAAACGATGAAGGCGCAGTACGGTAATCAGGAAAATTATTTACCCATGTCTGCGGGCCTTGTCTGAAAAATTGATAGGGCTGTCACCACTAAAATAAAAAAGGTTTTCGTACAAATTATAATTCGGTTGAATGTAATGGATGTCGTAATAGGTGACAGAGGGAAACAAACCAAGACATGGGCAGCAATATCTTCCTAATAACGACTAAAAATAAAAAACTGCTGTTGCCAAACCGCTTGTCAAGCGTGGGAACTATGGCAAATATCCCTCTATGAAGCAATAATTGACAGATCCTATTTTCGGAAATGCAACAGATTAGAGGCTATGGGGGAGGCCTATATTCAGCAGTGGAATTTTAATAGGAGTAAAGGTAATTTATGAATAGAATTGATGGAACTCTCGTCATTAGCCTTCTCACACTATACCGGACAAACACCAACAAACTTATCAAGTACAGTAAATCCTAAGAAAACTAGAAGGCAGACGCATTGTCGAGTACTGTACCAAACGAGACAGGATCAGATACAACAAGATTTTTTGGCATATGCTGGATTTTCTCATACTATCCGTTCTAAAGTAAAAAATTGCATAAACTTAAAAACAAATACAAAACAAAATACTGGTTCAATATTTTTAGCGACTTAACAGTTTCCCTAGCCGCGAAATAGACAATAGTTAAATAACGAAATGTTCATATATTATGATTCATGGAACAGGGAAAGGGTTAAAGTTGTTTTAAGTCTTCGTGAGTTCAAAGAATATTTTATAAATAAAAGGTTTGAATATGCGCTCGTATGTAATAATCGTAACGTAACCGAAAACGAAACGGTATGACGAATTGTTATTATTACTCATGGAAACGGTGACGACAGATTTATTTAAAATAAATAAAAGCAATCTTCTTTGTCATCATCATCATCGCCCCGTAAAAGTCCACTGCTGGAGATGGCCTCTTTCGTTGTTGGGAGGATATTCAATAACCTATAAAAGTCCACTCCTCAACATAGGCCTCCCTCATAGATTGCCTCATGGGGGGGATTTTGCCATAGTTGCCACGCTTGGCAAGCGGATTGGCAACCGCAGTATTATTTTGAGTTATTATCAGGAAGATGCTGCTGCCCATTTTCTGTTTCATTTTCCCTTTTTCGCCTGTCGACACCCTCGGTACGATATGGGTTAAGCGTCAGGAGACAAGCGGCTTGACGATCGCATCGATCGATCGACGTTCGCAAATGCTTAAATTTATGCTCTTTTAGGAGCAAGATATCCAGTGATCTTAATAAAGCTAAACAGTTCCTGTCCTTGATGTGAGGCGGAACATCCGTGTTTACACAGGAAACTCAGATGCACAAGCGTTTAGGACTAGGTAGGTATACCATCAGGTCTACGGTCTTCAATATTTTTTTTTTAATTCTACACACAGTTTAGATGTTCATAAAATATGCCAAGATACAAAATATCAAATAACGTAAAAATGATCTTATAAATCAATTGAAGAACGCTGTACATTTGATATAAGGAATTGCTATAAAACTTCAAACCCATTCAGATCTCAACTCTTTTATCGGCGAAGCTGACAACCCTAAACGTCGTTTGTGCCGAGCTTGGCTCCCGAATCACATTTATATTTTAGTGGTAATATAATATTATCTACTTTGAATTATATCATATTTTGTAATGATATCTAATCAATATTTTTGCGAGCAAATCCGCGTAAAGTTAATAGGAGAATATCACACAGTGATAAGAAAAATTATATTTAAAGCAAACAAAACTGTCCTATTTAAATTTTTGCCGGCTTTAATATTATGCTTAAATAAATAAAAACATTATTTTCCCGCTGCGTGTGGTCCCGGTAAGGATTAAATAAAATAAGGGATTAGTTAACAAATAAGCAAAAACAAATAGAGTTGTATTTTTACTGCTGTATTTTTAATTTCAATCTTCTCATTCAAAGTAGATTATTTACGTTTAACATTTTATGTACGTTATTTCATTTCTTGGAATCTGAAAGAATAAAATGAAACGAAATAAAATAAGATAATGATCTGAAAATATCTTTGAAATCTTAATTAGTAAAGTATTTAGACTACTTCTTTTACAATTCATGACTGAATGCTTCATACAATATAATATTATGATTTATCAATAAGAAGGATGATATGGTATGATGGATTCTCTGACGCCACTACACGACGTGAGCTTAATGATGTTTTACTTGTTCTTTAACAATGGATTGTTTTTTTTTTTTTTAATAAAATTGTAGTGACAAGCTAAAGATACGTTGTTAACTCTGAGGACTAAGATGGAAAGCCTCACAATCTGTAATTATACTGGTTCTCTTTATCCTTCAGAACGGAACACAGCAATACACGCACTAGTATTTGGCCGCAGCAATAGGCAAGATAGAGGTTTTTACCCCGATGAAATCCTGGGCTTAAAAGGAGTCCTACGATGTGTTTTTAGTAGCATGAAGTAAGAATTAGAAACGAGCAAACAGTTCAACTGATAGTAAATGGATGCCATAGACATCTCAATTAAAAATCAAAATGCAAACGTGTTGTCACTCTTTAATACTAAGAGGGTAGATACCTTGTTTCTAGTAAATAGGCTTTCCGGTTCTCATCATTGCCTTTGCTATTTTACTTTGTAAAGTAAGGCCGCGGTTCTTCCTCAGAAATGATGACACATTCGTTATGTAGTGTGACTCTACCACGTAAAAAACATATTTACGCCTAAATGTTACCGTTACCATTATAGCCTATCAAAAGTCCACTGCTAAACATGGGCCTCCGCCATAGACAGGTAGCAAGCCTGCCAAGCGTGGTAACTATGGCAAATATCAATATTACCTATACCTACCTATACCTACGGACAATATAGGGTAGTGTATATTTTTATACCGTTCCAAACTACTCCATCGGCCTAAATATTACTTTTTACTTGCGTAAGCACAGACACGTTTGTTTGGTATTATGTTTTAATTATATCTACGTACAAAATTTGAGAACAAATAATTCTGCTATCTACCTCGTAATTCTACGTGACTTACTTTCCATGGGTTTTATGTGCGCGATTAAACCCTTAACGATAAATATTGCTTATCGCAATTTTAAAGTGACGTCTACGTACACAGATAAATAGGGCATAGGAGGCAATAAATTTTTTAGATGTATATTTGTAACTTATAAAAATTAAAATATTTATAAATTACAACTATTATTTATTCATTTATTAGATGTAAAATTAAGACAGAAACGGGTATATTTGACATTTTGTTTAATTGCATGACAGTGCTGACAGGGATCGAAACTAGTTTACGCGTGTAATATAAAATCTTAGGTTCTCCTTTGTTTTATCCTCCAACATCACGACACTTATTCTTTTTATTCGACTGCCACAGAAGGAGGGTAATGTTTTTTGAGAACAAGTACGTATGTATGTATGTCAATTTTTTTGCCACGCTCTGTAGCCTGAACGGCTTGATGGACTTTAACATGTGAGGTGTCGTTAGATTTGTCTTACTGTAGATGTAACATAGGCTATATCATATTTATAAATTGCATCTACAAATACAAACAAGGGAGGGGAAGGTTTTTTTTTTCAGTAAACTTTTTAACGCAGTCGGTTTCTTTTATTACTGTTTTAGCCATTAAGCTTCTTTCTGTAATTCTTTGTTTAATTTTTGTAGTAATCTTTAGATTTACAGAGTGAAGTTAAATTGAACATTAGTAAAAATATGACGAAGAAGATTAATCTCCTTCTGCGGATATCCTCATAACCCAAACATAGCCATCTCCATAGCTCGCTGAGCGAAATTTAGCGTCTTTATACGGCCAGCAGTGAAGTGCCACGTCTCAGATCCATAAGTCATCACTAGCAACACGCATCGCTTGTACAATTTTGCTTTAAGGTTTTGAGGTATACCTGACGAGAAGATATGTCTTAATTTCCCAAACGCTGCCTAGCCGAGTTGAATCCGTCGATTAACCTTTCGGCCGAAGTTGGACTTACCTAGTCGAACTATTTGTCCCAGGTAAACATACTAGTCAACAACTTCGAGCTTAGTGCTCCCAACAACTACTGGCATAGGTGTGACATGGACATTAAACATGATCTTTGTTTTGTCCATGTTCATCTTAAGACCTATCCGTTGGGAGACACTATTGAGGTCATTGAGCATAGTGCTTAGGTACTCCAGCGATTCTGCCATAAGGTCTATATCGTCGGCAAATCGAAGGTGAGTGATCGCCATTGATGTTAATACTGTATCCTTTCTAGTCCAGTAGCTTAAAAACGTCTTCCAATTCAGCGGTGAAGAGTTTCGGGGATATAACGTCACCCTGTCTTACACCTCTCTGCAGTTGGATAGGTTTCGTACTCTGGTTCTGTACTCGGATAGCCATCGCAGCCCTACTGTACAAACACTTCAGCACTTCGAAATACTGACAGTCAACTTGGCACCGCTGAAGCACCCACATACGCAAGGCAAAGTGGCAGATTGTACTCTTCGGTCTTCTGTACAATTTGCTGAAGGGTACGTATGTGGTCTATGGTACTAAAGCCTTTTCGGAAACCGGCTTGTTCGGGAGGCTGGTAGGCGTCGAGTTTGCGTGCGAGACGATTCGTTATGACTCTCGAAAACAGCACGTAGACGCGGCTCAGAAGGAAAATCGGTCTATAGTTCTTCAAGAGAGCGTTGTCGCCTTTCTTGAAGAAAAAGACCAACGTACTTCTGCTCCACGCCTACGGAGTAGTCCCACCATGGAGGGCGGAATTAAAGAGCTTCTGAAGAACTTCAAGTACCAGTTTTCCACCCGCTTTCAGAAGCTCCGCTGTAATTCCATCCTCGCCTGGAGACTTTTTAAGGTGCTGGAGAGCCATTCTAATCTTGCTCAGACTGACGTCCGGGATATCATCGGAATAGTGTCAGATAAGACTTGCTCTTGGATCGTTACATTTGCGTGTGGCTCCAACGATGACGTGTACAGCTGTCCATAGAGCCTCTTAATCTCACTCAAAATCTCAGGTGTCCCGGAAACGATGCTGCCACATTCGGTCTTCAGCTTTGACAGTTGGCTTTTTCTGGCAGACAGATCTCTGACAAAGACTTTGGAGCCCTGGTTCCGCTCGATCGCTTCTTCAATACGAGCAGTATTAAAGTTGCGTAAGTCCCGCCGAACGCATTTGGAGATCTCTCTATTCAGTTGCCTGTATGCTGTCAAATCTGCTGAAGACTGCAGCTTCATTTCCCGTCTAACAGCCACGAGATTAAAGTGTGATCGGAGAGTTTTTGTGTTCTTCGGCGGCCGGTCTTGCAGAAATTAGCTCTGACCGCATGAACAGTTTCCACGAGCTTGTCATTCATATCGTCCACTGCATTGCAATCTTCTAGGCACTGAAAACGGTTTTGTAACTCGAGCTGAAAGGTTTCGGGACTTCGGATTAGAGCACAAGGGGGACGAAGCGTTGACTTCATTAGACGACACCTCTCCAACTTAACGTATAGGTTCAGTGTGCCTTTAACCATTCGGTGATCGCTACTAGTTTTCACCCTCGCGATTACTGAGACATCACTGAACAGTTGCCGTCTAGCCGTCATAATGAAATCAATATCACTTTTTGTCGAACCTTCGGGACTCGACCAGGTCCATTTCCTGTGGGGCCGCTTCTGGAAGAAAGAGTTCATCATAAAGAGTCCCTCTTTCTCCATGAAGTCGGCCAGCTGCTGGCCCTTGGGTTCCGTTGCCCTATTTCAAATTTCCCTACCCTAAGCACGCCGTTCTCTTTCGTTCGTTTTCGCTAATATAAAATATCCATGCCGGGGACGGGCAGCAGCATCAAACGTACAAGCTATTTGTTTTTGTCATCTTCAATCTGATTGCCAAGCGTTGACGATTAAGGCCTCCTTGTAATGGTAGAGAACCATGTCCAACGGAGAAGTTTTACGGGCTGACGAAGGTCAAGAAGAACCTTGCATATTATTAAATTGACTTAGAAAACAAGTTTGAAAACCAATACATAAAAACGGCTCAATAAAAGTACACAACTTTATAAACCTTAAAAGGCTATCAATAAAATAAACGAGATAAATATTTTACGTGTTTCTTTGCACTAAATAAACAACTGCTGTATTCACAGTACTGTACCGCTAAGATGTAAAGACTTGATGTATTAATAGCCTTTACTTATTAACGTTAAAAGTTATTTATAACTTTTCAATTGTCCATTGATATAAATAAATAAATGAATATAACTTATTGCCCCATTGAAAACAAATTTACTCATACTTTGTATCTGCATCATGTGCTGTTTACACAGCGCTCGGTGCGCAAAGCACTCCTCTTCCTGGACGTCAACAAGTCGAGTGGGCCTGAAGGAGTCCCTCCTATTGTGCTGAAAACGTGTGCCCCGGAGTTGGTACCAGTTTAAACGTGTCTTTTCCGGTACTCCTACTTACTACGTGTAGTCCCGAACTCATAGAAGACAACTTTGGTGCACCCGATCCCTAAAAAATGCGGCCGCTCAGATCCACCCAACTACAGGCCTATCGCCATCACCTCCTTATTCTCCAAAATCATGTAAGCCATAAGAAACTTCCAGCTCATGAGGTACCTTGAGGATCACCAGCTGATTAGTGACCGCCAGTACGGTTTCCACCGGAGTCGCTAAGCTGGTTATCTTCTGGCTTACCTAACTCATAGATAGGCGGGAGCAGTAGAGTCCAAGGGAGCGGTCCTCGCCGTTAGATTGGACATTGCGAAGCCTTCGATCGGGTTTGGCACAAAGCGTTTCTTTCGAGGCTTCAGAGGAATTGTGCTATTGGATCACCAGTTTTAGTGCAGATCGGAGCATGAAGGTCGTAGCAGACGATGCATGCTCCGACTATAAGCCTATTAATGCTGGTGTTCTATTCTACGTTTCGTGTTCACTTGAAAGAGAAGGCCAAATTGACGTCTAAAAAGTTTGGCGTGCTCAGCAGAGCGGTACTCTTTTATAGTATATACAGTATTTTATACCGGCACACTGCTTGCAACTTTATAAGGTGCAGGTTTGGCCTCACATGGAAAACTATTCTAATCTCTGGGTCGGGGCACCCCAGTGCCAGCTCCTTCCACTTGAAAGCATCCAGCGCAGAGCTGCTCGAATCATCGACGACCGAGTTCTCTCCGATCGTCTCGATTCACTGGCGCTGCGAAGAGTTGTTGCATGCCTTTGCATTTTCTATCGCATATACCACAGGGAGTGTATTGAGGAATTGTTCAAACTTACGTCACAACCGGCGTCCGACAAAACTTAGTTTACCATCCATATCATCTGGATGCTTGACGGTCGACTACTGTGCGATTTTCTAGGAGCTTTCTTCCTCGCACGAATACTTTGTGGAATTGTTGACCACCAACAATTTTTCCGGACCAATTCGACTTAAGGACCTTCAAGAAACAAGGTTACAAATACAACAAATTACTCCCTTTTAAAAGGCTAGCAATGCACTTGCAATTCCCCTGGTGTTGCAGTTGTTCGCATGCTCGTTTGCCCCCTCTTCTATAAAAAAAAAATAATAATCTCCTCAAGACTGAATTTTGGTCATGGCGGATAGTCTCAACGGAGACTGGCCATCTGCACAGGACAGGATTATAGTACCCAAGTGTATGCGCAAGCGCAGGTGCACTATCTATTCCCTCACTCTTATAGTCCGATGGGACGGTAATTAAACACGACCGGAGGGAGATTAGACGCAGGACCAACGGCTTCACGAGCTTTACGGGGCATGGGGCAGAAACACCGCCAACTTCCTGACTCCGTGCTGCTACTGAGAATTTCTTGACGGAAAAACCCAAGAACTGATTTCGGCCGGACACGGGTTTCTAACCCGGGACCTTATGATCAGCAATCGTGTTTACGACCACTAGACCAACGAGGCAGTCGTATATGTATATATCATATGAACATACATATAACGTTTGTGCGTATTTAAACAGCATTTAAATATAAATGACCATGGTAAATTAAAATTAAATTTACATGGTCAAAGATTCCTAATTAAAACGTATTTTACACAAAAGCTATAACATTCCTAATTAAAAAATTACTTCTTCTTCTACTTCTGAGTATTCCACCTCACTGGAAATCTTATTATCATTAATTTTTTAACATCTTTCATTTCATGGCTTTGATTTATGGGAACTTAAGAATGTACTCATTTAGCTATCGCTGTGGATTCTCTAAATAAGTATAGTGGTACAGTCTTTTAACTTGTAAAATGCATAATTATATTTTACCAAACTATATTAAAGAACGATTTACTTAAAAAAATATTTCCACATTAGAAATCCAAATGTGCTGGAGGCCGCCTATAAATCATAGTATGTACACTGAATACACATACCGCGTAATCGTAAATCATGAATGTGGATAAAATATCAGCTGCTTGGAATGCCCTTTATTTTCACGATTTTATGTGAAAGTTCTTAGGGTGTGAAGAATCGTTTATTTATGCATGTATTATTCTTTGGCTTCAGTTTTTTTTTCGCTTTGTAAATCCGAGATAACTCTCGTTTATTCATTTAATGTAATTTGTTTATTCATTTCAAAACACCCACAAACAAATAAATTAAGATATATAATTAGAGGGCAGGCTCGAATACATGTGTCGTGGCAGCGTTAAAGACCATCGCTTGACATCAGCCTGTGGGTGCTGTAAAAGATGCATGTAGATAAATGCCTGGAAGAATAGTAGTAAGACCGGTGATAAAATGCAGCATTTTGATGTTGCATTTTATCGCTGGTCTTATTGGCTGCTGGTGGAAGGAGAACTAGATGAGCCGAGTTTGGGCTCGTTTTGTTAGTTATGAATAGACCTTACCTCCGGACTTGACAGAGTGACTTGAAGGTGTACTTCGATAACTGCTACTGGAGCTCTTTGACGAATAGAACTACAATTTACATTCTTTTTTAATTTTGTCACTATCATATGAGCATTATGTGTTGTGAACTTTTTGATTTTCCAAACTTTTTTTAAATTGAAGTTTGGCATAAAATTATCGGAAAATTGGAGGTAAAGTAATAAGGTTATTAGTGAAAACTTGTGTGTATTTAAACTACTTTTAAAAATTTAGGGATAACCATGTTATACGTAATTTTTTTAATGCGCTTAAGGCATGCATAATTGGATTTACCAATAGTTTTTTTTTTTAATTTTAATTATGACAATTATTTAAACCATAACTTGAAAATCGGGCGTAAAACTTCAAAATTTTTCGTGGTTTTTATTATTTTTTTGGCTTTAAAAAACCATTCTTTACATCCCATGGAAAAATATATAAAAACGTTAAGTTCTGATTGGGGTAAAGCAACATCTGCCTTCTAATCGCGACATTAAACGTAAAATTGCTGGAACAGTTCTCCTTTAATAACACGCATATGTAACTAATGACGGCCGCAATGTGGCTGTCAAGACTAGCACCCACCCGGGTAAATGATGGCCATTGCCCTGAAACTTACGCGAAAAAACTCCCGGATAATTGACACAAAAATATTATAATGCAACCCATAAGTTACGGTTCCCTTGCTCATTAGATGAAAATATTTAGCGAGGAAACTGTTTTGTAACAAATAAAATTTTATGTATACGTAAATATTATGGTAGTACCATACTGCATAAATTAATACACAGAAGTAGCCTGTTTAGTACTTTTGAAGGTGCATTAAAATCTTTTTATATTTAGTACAGGTAAATTTTAAATAAAATATAAATATACAATAACACTATAACTTTACAAACTTAAGTTGTGTGAATTTTTAAAACTCAAGAAAAATCCTAAAACAAAATCTATATACATAAATTTATTAAATATATATATATTTAATAATTTTTTACCGCCTGTTGACTGTGCCAATTACTGTTTAGTAGTGTTGCGTTACACATATTTTGTAGATTAAGGTGTAGCTCATCTGTCAAATTTTTAGCTAAGAACGTATTTTACGAAATTTCAACCGCAAGGGGGGTTGCGTTAATTAAAAAAAATCACATTTTGTACTGACTCATCACAATATCTCAGGAACCATAAAGCCTAGAGACTTGTTTGGTAGAAATATTCCTTTCGCCGAGTAGAGGTCAGCTAAAAACGGATTTTACAAAATTCCACACGCAAGGGGGGTGGTGGGGCGTTAATTAAAAAAATCACATTTTGTACTGACTCATCACTATATCTCTGGAACCATAAGGCCAAGAGACTTGAAAGAAGACAATTTATTTTTGTATGGAGAATAGGCCCACCACAAATTGTAGCGTAACTTAATAAAATACATGTCGATTTATTCCTTATAACCTATAGATTACAATAGTAATATTAGTTTTACCGTATCTAACGGGAATTCTGAGAAATTAGCAATTGAAATATGAATATTACAATAACCTAAAAACAAACTTAAAGCGATTCTTTAGTAGTTTTCACCGGTATTATAAGTTAAAATAGTGCACTGTGGTCAATAATTAATAGTAAAAAAAAAGTTGTGGTTACATTCAGCATTTATAGGTTCTTTAAGATTATGATTTTTTATATTTACGCGAACACTACACATTGAATAAAACTACTCTTACGGATTATATCGCGTTTAATAAACTTATTTTTAACTTATTTTTATAAATTCCCGACGTTTTGGGTGCTTTACAGCACCCATGGTCACGGGAGACTGAGGTGATTGACGTCCCGATGTCAGAGTTAATCCGGAGTACCCAGCCTCCAATAGAGAGGGAGGCTGGGTACTAACACCTGCTTGGGATCCTGTAATTAATAAAATTAAAACTAAACCCAAGCATACCACTGCAAGACTTCAAGACACAGTTAGTTCATTCTGCGTAGATCGGACGAAAATTAATAATTAAAAAGCTGAAGGTACTTCGGATTAACTCTGACATCGGGACGTCAATCACCTCAGTCCCCCGTGACCATTCGTTCTTCGTTACACGCATTTTTTTCATATTATATTAGCAAGAATACGAATATAAAAGCAACTCTTTTTTTTCAGATTTCTTGATTCCGGTTAGATTTTCATAAAACCTTTAGGCATTTAACTATAATAAATTGGTATCTTTTTTTATGTGTAATAAAATTAAGTTACGTTAAAACTTCTAGTGGTCCCAAAAATGATTGTCTCCTTTCTTAGGAATATTCCTTTCGCCGTGTACAGGTCAGCTAAGAACGGATTTTACGAAATATTGGAGAAAACATAACTGGCAAGACAAACTCGTAAAATATTTTTTTTCTGGCCCTCTCATGATTTATTTGTTTTCTGTCTGTTACTTGTTATGCCTTTTTACTTTTTAAGTAGGTTTTACCTAATTTTATATCTCCACCTCAGATAATTATGAATGAGAGATAATCATCAAGGAGAGAATCTTAACTTCATTTTATTTGCTTATGTTTATGAGGACTATACGTACTCGTATCTGTAGTTCAATCAAGAAAAAAGGTTTTTATTAATTACATGCTTTTCGAAAGGTGATTAAACCTTTTTTGCCTGGATTTTTACTATTCTAACAAAACAATATATGAAAGAGAAACTAAACCCTCAAATCTCTTTAATCTTATTAGCTTTATTACAATTGTATACTTATTCCTTGTAATGTAACAACCAGTAGCAACTCGGGTTTGATTCCCGTTGGTACCAATGCTTAAAGTGCATACTGTAACCACAGTATCCACTTACCGTCAGTTGCTTCTTCATAGATATTATAGATCGTACAGTATATATAATAGTACGTTTGTACTCGATTAAATGAACCAAAATGCAGATGCGTTCTCACCCCTGAGGACTAAGATGGAAAGCCTCCTTTCCAGTAAAAAGGGTCTCCGGTTTTCTACATTCGCCATACTAATTACAGCAGCAACATTTAACTTTACTCAAGCTGGTATTCTTTTAGATCGTGATCATTACGAATATTTCATGCTGCATCCATAACATAGCTGCAGCGTCATACTAACAAATTATTTAATTTATTAGTAAAACAATACATATAATATAATATACATCAATATCAGTCGCTCTGTAAAGAGCGTCGTGAAGCCGAGGTTACATCTTTTAAAATATTAAATATAGGTACCTTCCATTTGTATTCAAGTCGTGTGGTTAAAGCACTCGTATATCCATAAAGCCTTCAACGAATCTCATCTAACGGAATCAGAGATTTCATAAACAACAATTGTTTATTCTAGAATAGAAAGAAATCTTTTTTGTACTACTATAATTGTATTTTTGTTACTTGGTGAATGTATTGTTCAATATTTTCTTCTTATTCTTCTTCCTCAATTCGGAGAAGGTTTTGTTATATAAAACTGAAATCACAAGCAAACTTACCACGGCGCACTGGAAAAAGTGTCAAGAAAATTAGTTCAGTCGCATGAAACTTTACATAAACGCAAAACCGCCGTCTCGCACATTTGACACTATTCCTCGTCATTAGTTATGTTGGTTACGTAAGGTAATTCATCGTCCCATTTCATCTCGTGGGTGACGTAAGAGGGGTCTATGAAAAATACCAGAAATACCTTATGGCTTTCAATAGATATATACGGTATAATCATAAAGTCTTCGCCAGACTAAATAAACAGACTGGTGACTGCTATCATACACTAAACGTGGCCATTAAATCAAATCCTCCCTATGTTGGGAAAGGTCCATGTTTAGTAGCGCAATTTTACGGAGTTGCCGCAAGTATTGTAATATTTTACATAAGAAGTAAATTACATATTTTTGATCTTCTTTTAAAACTGAAACAGCATGTAAAAACATAATATTAACATACGTAGTCTAATTTAAAACATTCAGCCTCCCATGTATTTTGGTTAGATTTCATCTCTTTTATCATTTGTCCTCCATATTATAGTAAAAACGCTAATATCTAATTAAACCTAATAGATAAGGAGCGCAGATTTATAAATTATGGCACTTTATACGGCATGTGCCAAATCTATCAAAAATACAAGGAGGCTCGTGCAGGTTTAAATTAGACGAACTCTACAGTTGTAAGACTGTGGACAGCAAAAACGTCTTAAGGCTTTGATAAATTAAGATAAATGAATCTCTTTTGAATCTTGCATACAATCTTTTTATGCAATTGATGTTATGCATAATTAGGTAGAAAGAGACAGGGATATTTTTTGAATACTCTTAATATATCTTACTTGATGGGAAAAAGGTTCAAATGACCAATGGTACTCTTAATGCCTAGTCCTGTTACTGACCAATATTAAGAAATTTGTTTGGTTTCTACTGACGGCGGACTTAATGCCTTAAGGATTTCTCTACTAGTCCATCACACTAGTTACCTCTCGTTGAATTTCACATCTCAACGAACGTTGTAGGTTCCTTTTTTAATTATGTATCTAATTTATTACACTATAACAAAAGCCGAAAAAATTACGTCACAAATTTGTAAACGGTTCACACTGTGTTTGCTTTTGCAAGCAAGCCTCGTGTCGACAAATGTTTATATAATCTCGAATCGTCGACAATATCCAGTACATTATTACAGTTACCTATATAACGATATATTTGCATAACAGTGCGTTTGCACCAAAACCAACTTGCAATGTTGTGAAAATAGTCGCATAAATTAAATTCACAACGTGTTTATTGATGCTTGTGTTTGCATTCTAGGAAACTGCTAGTAAAACTGTAGTAGCGTTGGGAGTAGTGGTTACGGGGATAGTCGTCTACACACTACTGCTACACTAGCAGTTGAGGTAGGGCGGGGGTGCTCTTCAAACTAGGTAAAACTGGTCACAGATTTTGTGTTTCAGTAAACCCGTTAAAATGTGAAGCGATGATTGTTGGTAGCTCCAGAATACTGAATATTATTGACTATAGAAACCTTGAACCTGTTTTGTATAATGGAATCTTAATTCGATTTTCTTATTCCATAGTTAATTTGGGTTTGCACATAGATCACACAATAAACTGGGGTATACAGATTTCTGAAATTATCGTAAATTCGTTACCACTGCGTTCCTTTATCGTTTAAAAATTTCTTACTCTTCAAAAAACTTTTGCTGGTTAATTCCTTGTACTTCCATTATAGACTATGCAGATGTGCTATCTAGACTATCGCAAACACTTCTTAACAAGTTGGAGCGCCTTCTCAACAACTGCATAAGATTTATCTTCAGTTTACGAAAATAAGACCACATGAGTGCTTTCCGTTCCGACCTTAAATGTCTTTCTATTCATCAAAGGCATTGCTCCAGAATCTTACTAAGCCTTTTTTCTATATTAAATGAAATGAAAGTTTATTGTTCCCAACATATTCTTAAATTAGTACAAGTTTCAGGACTTCTTTTGAGTATAAAGATACTTGTGGTAGAAGGTTCTCGCCCTCCCTGAACTAAGTACATTCAACAAAAGAGAATCAAGGTGTGTGTATGTGGGCATGGCGCGCACGCACACGCGCGCGCGCTCGTATGTGTGTATATGTGTGTGTGTGTGTGTGTGTACGTGTGTGCGTGTGTGTATGTGTGAAAAAAAGACAATGAGTGAATGTGTTTATATGATAAATTCTAATAAAGCTTCAGTTTGATCGTAATTAAGTTTCTTAAGCCACTGCATTACTTTTTTCTTACATTCATATGTATTTAATGGATATATTTGCAATATTTTATTAATCTGATGATATAAGTGTTCTGATTGTTTGTCATATTGATGTTTCGCAAAGGTGGTTTTCGTTCTCCAACTAAGAGCTACGCTATAATTTCTTCTTTTACTACTGTAAGTAGGATTAAAAGCCAAACACTTATGTTTTTTTCAATAAAGTATGTAATATGTACAACTACCTCACCGAAATCAGTCCACATGATGAATACAAAAAGCTAGTGGAGTACCTGTACGGTTTAAAATGCATAACCTTTAGTAGACATCTCTGAGCTCTCTCAATTTCAATAAATTTACTTTTGTAAGTACGCCCCCAAATTGGTATACAATATATTATAATGGATTGAGCAAACGCTACATATATTTGATTCAAAAGATCTAAACAGGCAACATGTATTAAAGTTTTAAATATCCAAGTGAGCTTTCGAATTCTACGGGACACTAATTGCCTAACACATCATGCCTGTACCAGGAAAGTCGCTGATCTACCATGAAGCCCAGATACTTTGTATATGAAACTTTTTCAATAGATGTACACGTACAGTTGCCGCTGGAACCATTGTTACATTTATGTATTTTGATTCTAAAATCATAAAAAATCTTAAATAAAACTTCAACTTTCGGTATTCAACTTTTGACCATGAACCTCGTCCTTCTAACATTCTTATGATTCATATCTTTAGCATTGCACCGGTTTCTTTAATTTTTCATTTACTAATCGGGCAATACTTCTCTAGTACACCCTACCCGTTGATATAAGAAAAGCACCGAATTGAATTTGAATTGAATTGAATTTCTTTATTTTGCAAATATGGGTGATACGGAATGTGGTGACAAATATATAGTATAGATTCGACCATATTTTACCAGAAGGCATGCAAAAAATATGAAATAATTAATTTTTTTATCAATTTACGTAGATATGTGTCATTCACAACACAATATCACATTAGATTAACAAAAATAAAAATAAAAGTTTCTTCAAATTACATATAAGTCTAATAAGTCAATCGGTACATTATTATCACTATTATTTAATTATTATAAGCCATCGTAAAATTAATTACATTAATAATAATACAATTTATAAATAAATATCCATGTGACAAACGTACAAATTTTAACATAACATTTTGTCCATTAAAAATTCATTAATATTATAGTACACCTTGTCTGCTAAAAAGTTTCGTAGCCTTGTCTTAAATAATGAAGTGTTGAGATCCTCCAACACTTGTTAATGTTGTAAATAGCCGGCCATAAAGCAGACACTATTGCGTATTAGTGCTGTTTTCCCTTAGAATGTAAACTCTACTATTGTCGCGTCTGTTTCTTGGGGCAAGGTCTGCTAGGCACTTAAAACGGTTCTGGTTCGACTTTACAAAGACTGCCATCTCTTATATATATATACAAGGTACAGTTAATATTTTATATTGTTTAAAATAATAAAACCGAGTAAACATAATTTTGAAAAACTAGTTCCACAGACTTATTAAAACTTACAACTGTCATTAAACAATTTGTCTAATACTACGATGTAGATCTATTAACGAATTATCCTTCTTTAGTAATTTTTTTTAATTGTCAACTATTTAAACCTACTTCATCAATAACAGGTGAAACTATTAAGATGATGATAAATTTTTAAAACGCTCAAGTATTCATTTGAGGCGATGCTTATTATAGACTATTATTCTACTGCGAAGCCAATATTCCAATATAAGTACTTAATGGAGTTTTTACTACTTTATGTTTTGTATTTCAATCGAAGGCTTCTCATGAGTGGAATAACTAAATATGACAGGATAACTTTCCCAGATTTCAATATAATTAGAATAATATTAATATCTTATTCTTGTCTACCTCGAAAATTTCACAACACAAAATTAATATTATCATACGTAATATTCGGCATAACTGCACTAAAAGTTTGTCCTATTTTATTTTAAAGCTTGGATAAAATTTAAAACCACTTAAATACTTAAATAACTTGCATAGAATTAACTGAAAGAAATGTATTGTATTTTATAATGAAATCCATTTCACAATTTAAAAATAAATTGAAAAAACGTAGTATGCCTAAAGCGTGAGTAAGGCGGAGAATGTGACGTAGCGGCGCGTTATGTTGGAAAAAAATTATTACCTCAAAGACAATAATATAAGAAAAAATGAGTGAGTGTGCGATTAGGTGTGCTGTCACTTAATTTTCCATTCAGTGACTGCTTGCGTTTGACTTTAATAATAACTTAATGAGTACAGAATCGATTTTAATGAATATCAGGTATTCATTTTTATTAAAATTGATTGTACGTGGTAGGGCCATGCTGCAGCTGTATTATGGTTGTAGCACGAATGGTTCGTCTCGACCGGGAAAGGACCACGCTCTCACAATACCAGCGTAAAATATCAGTTTAATGCTGCTGTGTTTCGTATAGTGAGTGCAGAAAACCGGAGATCTTTTTTAATTGTAACGAGACATTATATCTAAGTCATCAGGGGTGACAACGGATCTGTATTTTTATTCTTAAACTAGGATGACAGATAATAGTAGATGTATATAGGCAACTACATCCGAGGACTATCTGGTGGAGTGTGTGCTCATTTGTCACTCAATAAAAAATTATGCAATGCAAAGAATGTACATAAGTTATCACGCACATAAAGTATATATGCCCGTATGTGTTCATGTTTGTTTGCATGTACTGCATAGACACACATTTACATTAAAAATACAAAAATATAGTAGGTGGAATTCAAAGTATAATACAACGTTCCGATTCCAGCTATTTGAATAATATCTGTATATTCATCGCTGATAATATAAGCAATCACGAGCTTCGGTATCTCTGCGTTCTGTGCTATGGTTTTCTAAAGTGAATGAAGCCGCGTCGCACGTGATTCAAATACTAATAATTTAAGTAATAAAGCATTACAAATCAAAATAAATATGAATGGAATATTAATTTAATAAAATAGGATATATTTACATAATACAATATATGAAATATTTGTTATAATATCTACAAAAACGAAACCAAAAACAAAAATTATCATACCGTCCTACTCCCTTGGTATAGTGCCAAAAACTCTGACTGCGTTTCCTTGCTCGATGGCTATGCTTAGCATTTGAGCAAGAAAAGAACCAGCCCTATTGTCACCAACAGTGACGATTAGTCGCCAATCGTGCGTTTATATACTTCAACGCACGCGGACCTCAAGGAACGAGTGTCTACAAAAAATGACTTAATTTGTAATCGTTTTTCAAAGACTCATTTTTGCACCATTTACTCTGTTCAGCAGCCTTAGTAGCCGCCACAGCTCTTAAAAAGGTACCCCTGAGATGACAGGATGGCAAATTTTCTACGCACGTAGCATCCCATACTAAAGCATCGCCTCTTTCCCAAGGGACCAATATTATAAGATCGGGTCCCCTGAGGTCATCTCATATTATTACAGTATTAATCATTATTAAATACAATAAGGGTGACAAACGAGCACACATTCCAGCTGATCGTAAGTGGATACTGTGGTTCATAGACATCTACATTAAACCTCGATTATGAATTAAAATTCAGATGAGCTTACACACACCAACCACAGATTGTTTTTGCAATTCAGATGAGTTTTCACGCACACCACACACACCCTTTTTTAATTAAAAAAAAACACATAAAATATTAATTTTCTGTCACTAACTTAACTTTATTAGAAAAAAAAAATACTAGTTTTTAACGATTATCATAAATTTCATTGACATTACCGAACTTTGATCTTAGGGAGGGAATGTAATATAAAATTAATATTTTTAATTCTCGCAAAGTTATAATACATGGTTTTTAACAGCATTTACGTATAGTTAAAGTTAGCATGTAGAGAATTTGTTGTCTTTATATAAGGAGTGTATCCGTATTGTATTAAATAAATAAATGTTTAAATTAACTAATAAGTTGTGTCGTATGCTACCATAAACTCGATCATCACTTATTTTTTTACTATTTTCTCAATCGATGTAATGTCCAAGACACAGGGACGTTTAGTATATTATGTCATTCCAATTATACAAACAAGTAAAAAAACTTACCTGATGAAATCATTTATATGTATTTCACCTGTTTTAGTTTCGGTAATGTTTTAGAAATGTATTTAAAGTTCGTAATTTTAGTGCAGATGAAAAGTAAATTCGGGATTAAAATAAATCTGGCAGTTTTCGACTCGATTTGTTAATGCTGAATATAAATAAGTATTGTATTTCAAAGTCACATTTATTACTTCTAAAGACTTTCTCAACCTCAAAATTAAGCTCCGTAACAATTTCGTAGCACTATAGTGTTGTCTCTAGGGTAACATTTATTCCATTTATCGTAGCTAGTTCGTTAAAGTCCTTACAGAAAAGATATTTTAGTTTTAACAAGTCGTTCATTGATTATGTAGTTTTGTGTTTTTTTTTTTTTATATTGGGATTATATTTGACATCCGTCAAATAGACATTAAACCTTGAGAAATTCTTGTTTATTGATAGATAGAATAGAATTATATATTATATATTCAACACAAATTACAAGCTTATATATTATATCACAATCCTATTAAAACGTATTTAAGATTTTACGGGAAAAACCTCTGCATTTGGAAGGGGAATATCTCTCGTTACATGTATACAATTTATTATCCAAATATTCTAATTAACTCGTAAATTTATGACGATAAATGTCGCCCCCTATTATGATGTAATCAATTAAAATATGGCGACTATTTATTTTAAGCCGATATCATGATATAATAGAATATAAACAGAAGCACTTCGCGTTAAAGTTAGCTAAGTTAACGCTTACTTTAGTTCTTTTTTATAAATACTTTTTTCCGATCTACCCAATAAGAGCTTACATTACGTTTAATGTTGTGTATGCTTAGCTTTACATTTAATTGTCATCACTGGATTCCCCTGAGACGGTTTTAATATTCTTTGCGAGATTTGTGCTGTATCAAATTTTATGTAACGGCGGGGGCGATTCTGAATATTTTCGTAAGCTGTGGACTTCCCGGAGCGTCGATGTTTAACATCAGCTATAATATGTTCTTTTATGCAGGTTTTTATTGATATTTCTCTATAAATGTAAGACGACACAATTAAGCTTGTACACTGCTGCGTACTGTAACAAATTTTTTTTTAATTTGACGGCTTGGAAAATATACTATCTATACATATTAATTTGCTTATAAGTTACATTAAAATTCTAGTCTCGTGAATGAAATGTAAGAAAGAAAAATGTAAGGCTTGTGATAAGACAGCTGCATGGGTGGAGAAAATTTCTGCATTAATAGAATCAAGGGAGAGATGGGCGGGGAACGAATACGTTTACTGTCCCATGGTCAGCCACGCATGAATTGTGGCCCGACAACGGGCGATTAACAAGGTAGTTAAATTGAGATAAAATTCTATAAAAACTTGATTATTATCTTCTAAGAAATTAATTCTATAGAAATGCGGTCATTAAGCCGCTGAGTGTATGTAAGGGTAACTCTGAATGATAGGCTGAGAAATTGTGTGACAAAAGAAAAGTGTTGTTTGGAAGATGTCGTGACGAGGTTTAAGAAAGGAATGCCTCGGTGGTTTTGACATGTAGAAAGAATGAATGACGAAAGAGTGACAAAGTAAATTTATGACACTGTTTGGATGAAATTGGTTCACTAAATTGACGATATTCTGAAGATGGGCTCAATAAAGTTTACCACTGACGAGCATGTAGATATGCGCAGACACATGAATATGTGAATGATACGAGAGCGATTTGTCAGGATCGTGCCAAATTGAAATCCGTAGTCTCATGCCTACCCCTTAAAGTGACAGGCGTGAAAGTTTATGTATGTTATGTATGTATTTTTTTCATCATTTATTCATTCATTTCAGCCTATTAAAAGTCAATTGCTTAATATAGGCCCTCCCGATTGATTGTCTCATAGGGATGCCGCCTAGTTAATCACAGTAGTTGCGATGGTTGGCAGACCGAAGATTTTTTTATCACTTTCAAAAAGATCAGAAAGATGCTGCTGCCCATCTTCTATTTTATTTTCCTTTGCCGCCTCTTACTAAATCCGCGGCATGATATTGGGTAGTGGATATTTTTAAACAGCCACTACACAGCGCATGTACCTATGTTTTAAGATTCATCATTAAGTATTAATAAAACACCCAAGAAAATTAAACTTTCCTTACATTAAGGACTCATCATCATTACAACTCCTCACAAGTCCTCTGCTGTTCAGTAGCTTGATTACTTCTTCCAATGCAGTGGTTAAAAGTTTCGGGATATAACGTCACGTCTTACACATCTCTGCAGTTGGATAGGTTTCGCACACTGGTTCTGTACTCGGATAGACATCGTATCCTTACTATACAAACACTTCAGCACTTCGATATACCGACAGTCAACTTGGTACCGCTGAAGGGACAGTTGCTACAGTCTGCCCAAAATTTGAAGCAATCAAAGGCTTTCTCATAGTCCACATACGCAAGACATAGTAGCAGATTGTACTCTTCAGTCTTCTGTACAATTAGCCGAAGGGTATTTATGTGGTCTATGGTACTAAAGCCTTTTCGGAAACCGGCTATTTCGGGAGGCTCGAAGTCGTTGAAATTGCTTGCGATACGATTCGTAATGACTCTCGAAAGCAACACGTAGACACGGCTCAGAAGGGAAATTAGTCTGTATTTCTTGAAGAGAGCGTTGTCGTCTTTTTTGAAGAAGAACCACCACACTTCTGCTCCACGCCTCCAGAGTAGTACCACCATGGAGGACGGAATTAAAGAGCTTCTGAAGGACTTCAAATACCGGTTTTCCACCCGCTTTCAGAAGCTCCGGTGTAATTCTATCCTCACCCGGGGCCTTGCCATTTTAAAGTGCTGGAGATCTATTATAATATCGCTCAGACTAACGTTCGGGATACCTTCGGAATAATGTCGGATAAAACTTGCTCTTAGATCGTTACTCACACTTGCGTGTGCCTCTTACAATGACGTGTTCAGCTACCCGTTCAACCCCTTAATCTCGCTCAAAATCTCAAGTGTCCCTAAAACGATGCTAGCACATTCGGTCTTCAGCTACGACAGTTGGCTTATTCCAGCAGACAGAACTCAGGTAAAGACTTTGGAGCCCTAGTTCCGCTCGATTACTTCTTCAACACGAGTTGTATAGAAGTTGTGTAAGTACCGCTGCATGCATTTTGAGTCATCTGTCTATTCAGTTGCCTGTATGCTGTCAAATCTGCTGAATGCGGCAGCTTCATTTCCCGTCTAACAGCCATGAGATTAAGAGTGTGATCTAAGAGTTTTTGTACCAATTCTTCTGCGACGGGTCTTGTAGAACTTAGCTCCCATCGCATGGACAGTTTCCACGAGTTTCATTCGGTCATTAATATCGTCCACTGCATTGCAGTCTTCTAGGCACTGAAAATGATTTTGTAACTCGAGCTGAAAATTTCGGGGCTTAGGAGTTGAGCACGAGGAGACCGGAGCGTTAATTTCATAAGACGCGATATAAAGTACTACTATCAAAAAATGAACAAACATACTATGTATCATAGACTTAGAATATACTAGCGTATAGACCAACATAGTGTGCAAGGGAGAAGAAAATTCCTTATGGCAAAAATGCAAGATAGAAAAGGATACCAAATCTCATGACTCTGTAACCGATTTTGAATGACAGGTCGGCACAATTCGGCACGCAAGAAATAGCTCCAAGATATTTTGTAATTTTTTAAAGTATAATAGTGGTTATTTTTATTAACTAACTTTTTTCCAAAATGGTTAATTGTTCCGTGAGTGACTGTGCTGATAATAATAGAAATAATCCTGATAATTTCACATATCACAGGTAAATTCTCAAGACGTCGTCAATGTTATGACGCGTTTATTTTTGGTTAAAATTTATGTTACATACTGTTTAAAATATAGAATATATTCAATTATTTTGTTAATTTTGATATTTTGCAAAGAAAAAAGTCACGTTGTTGATAATTTCCATGAATTTGGTAAATACATTTTTATACAAAATATTTTACATGTACGCTAGGGATTGACTCAACTATATCGAAATTAATGTCGATATTTATCTTGAATGTTTATAATGAATCGATAGACTTGCCCAAACAACAAGAAAATAAATCCTCGGTTTGCGTTCTAAAATGTAATTTTATTTTTCCGTTTGTCAAACAGATTCCCTCCGGATTCTATAATTAGAAAAAGTGGTTAAGGTTCATTGGACGGGTTGGTTGGAATGCAAAGAAGAACTCAACAATTTGCAGCAAACATTTTCTTGAGAAGTATAAAAGAAAAAGTAGAATAAAAACAATTTTATTAAAAGGAGTCATTTCTACATTATTTGTACCAGTAAGTAAAATATTCTTATAATAAGACTTCAAAAATATAACTTTCAAAACTTTAGATAAATGTAGAGACAGATTTTCATACATTATAAAACTGTAGTACATTAAAGACAAAAAAAAATCTTGAGATTATCCTCTTTAAGCCATTATGAACCCAACTAAGTATCTATTTATCAACCAAAATAAATGTATAACCTTGCTTAACCAACCGCACAGCCTCACGGTCACACTAGTACAATATTCATAGCATCATGCTATTTTCCCAAGGGTTGAGCGGAGCTTCGAACTTCGGATTATATTCCCAAATCATAACGATAAAACTTTTAGCGCAGTTAGGTATAGATATTTAGTAATGCTCCTCAAGCGCTACTAGACGACCGCGCATGAGACGTGATAGTATAAATTCCATAGTATTTGATACTCACAACGGTCAATGCCCGATTCATGCTTGATGGCCGACGACATTGTCGCGAGGGCTTACATAGCGTGGTTCATCCCCT
Source organism: Parnassius orleans (assembly GCA_029286625.1). Taxonomy (NCBI): domain Eukaryota; kingdom Metazoa; phylum Arthropoda; class Insecta; order Lepidoptera; family Papilionidae; genus Parnassius; species Parnassius orleans. The sequence goes on along the minus strand of JAGSMP010000166.1, from coordinate 3,265,239 downwards.
ACAGCGTTAGTCGTAGAGAAGAGGAAGTCGTGGTTAAGTAATAGCTGCGCAGATCAATAGATCTGCGAAATTAAGTTGCACTTGCCGCGGTCAGTCCATGACTGAGTGACCATTTTCTTAACATACCGAGAAAGAGAGAATAGAGAGTGCATCTGTATCCTCAGACACTTAGTGCACTTTACTGTGTTAAGATCATTATGTTTTTAAAATTCATGCAGCTAAAATGATAATAACTTTATTATTACTTTATACTTTTCAGGGACAGATGAAAGAATATAAACATGAAGCATGATGAAGCCTCATAAACATATTGGCCTTTAAACAGAACAATCTTATTTAACTGATTCCTACAAGTTTCCTTCCTTAAATTATTAAGTTTACATTCATACTTAAGTCGAATGTTAAAATAAACTTCTATAATCTATTTAATTATTAAATGTTTGTAATTATCACAAGTAATACTTATATGAAAAATAAAGCAGCCTTTATATACTCCGTGTCCCTGTTTTTGTTTCCCCATCAAAACATTTTATAAAATATATAAAATATAAATAGGTATATACTTAGTTAAGTATCTGCCTATTTATATTAACAATATATTAAAAAATAAATTCCGGGGAAACTGCCCTCGGCAGTAAATATTTTTCTCCAAAGATCATAGCTCGATAATACAACATTCTGATCTGATTATTGGGAAGTTTTTTTAAGTTTTTCGGAAAAGTCACCTGGGATTTTGTGCATTTGAATTAAAATCCAACAAAAGGCAGGTAGGTTCAGCTTATTCACAGGAACATAATATATGAATATTTTTTAATTATTTTCGAACTATCATGGTAAAATTCAGTTAATTTTTGAAGTTATTCAACTTCATGCACTAAACAATTTTTTATAATCTTTTTACCGCTTCCTTAACAATCATTTTCGATAGTCCTTTTAAGTAAAATATACATCACTAGCTAACGCACACAATGTCAAATCAAAATTGGTCACGCGTTTTCGGGCTGTCAGGTGGTCTATACGCTAGTATATTCTAAGTCTATGCTATGTATAATGATGTGTAGAAGAGGGGCAAACTAGTACGCAACTCACCAGATGCAACATCTCAGCATCTAAGGATCTTTTGTTTTTTGAAAGGAAAAGATCTTTTCTTGAAAGTCCTATAAAATTATATCGTTCCGATAAACCGCCGGCGAAAGTTAGTTATAATAGTCGTCCATAGCAAAAAATTCCTAATTGATTCTACTAAAATTTATACCGTTACCATATTACGAAGTCAACAAATTTTGGAATAACATCCAAAACAAACTATTCAAAGTTATACTATTTACTCGGAAATAACTAAGCATACGCTATTAAAGGAAGTGTCATGGCCACAATATAATCACTAAATATTTGGTCGGAGGCGACTCGTTTATTACATTTCCTCGGGCAAAGTTTCTACCTGCAGAATGTAATTGCGCTCTCTCTACCTGTGCTCAAATTCTTTTATACTTACATAGTTATCGGGCTTCTTTTAATTTTTAGTTATGGCTGTTACCGTTACAGCTAATTAAAGTCCAGTGCTGAATATAGGCCTCCCCCACAGATTACCTCATAGGGGGGATATTTGCCAAAGTTCCCACGCTTGGCAAGCGGGTTGGCAACCGCAGTTTTATTTTTATTTTTAGTCGTTATTAGGAAGACGATGCTGCCCATCTCCTGATTATTTTCACTCAATTGCCTCTTACGACACCTACGGGATGATATGGGGTAGTGGATATTCTTACACCACCACTACACGGCACTATAGCTAGGTATGTGTGCCATCAGTTATTATAACTACTTACGTGCACATTATACTAACAATAAGAAAATATGTCGTAAACGGAAATGGTGGTCGCAGAGCTCAAGCGAGATTGGGTGGGACCTTTTAGCACAAAAACCAACATGTGAAAGAAGAGCGGGCGCGAAAGGCCAAGATACTCTTACCTCGCCACTACACGGTACAATTTTTAATTATAGAAAATATGTAAATTAAATTTTGAATCTGCTGAAAAAGTAAATAATGATATATTTTTTAATTAAAATACTAAAAAGGTTTTCTTGCTTAGAGCTAAAAAATTATAATTTGATTAAGTAGTGTCATTCAAATATGTCATTCTGTAAAGCACAAATCTTCACTCCTAATAATGTAGGTATATACAAGGCTTAGTTTTGCTACACTAAGCTACTACTTTTAGCTAGAACTTTTAATATCATAAAATATTATAATTTATATTTTATCATACATTCTTAAGTTGCTTTTAGTTTCAGAATCGTCACTTTTAGCTCAAAATTGATGTGAGTAATATTAATAAATATATTTCCATAAATCAATAATGTTTATTACAATATGACACCAATATGGTTAGAAGCAAGCACAGGCGCAAAGTAGTCTTTCGGTCTTTTACGGGAATTTCAGAGAGTGTGCGCAGGAATTGCATGACTTAATTCCTCACTCTCCATTCCATCACCGAAACACCAGACGCTCGAATGGTCTCCACCACTTTGTTGTCGATATACTACTCATCAAGCAAACCAAACTTTTGCTTCGTCCGATTAAAATTTGATTAGTACAAAATAATTTGCCAGCATCAGTTTTTCCATCCAATTATAATGTGGCTATATTCAAGGTGAGAGTGAACAGGTTTTTGTTAAACTAAGTTAGTGCTTTGCCATCTTTGGCTGCACCGCCACTTACTCAGGTGGGATAATACAACATAGTCAAGCACTGGCTCATTATGGTTAAAAAAAATCAGAATGAGTTTTTTGGTTTTTTTACATCCTAATCACTGTCTTATAATCTAATATATAAAAAACAATGTTAGTTTGTTCGTTTCTCAGATTGCGGTAAAACTTTGTCAATTTTTCTAAATTTACTTTATTCTGAAGTTACTTCAAAATCTTACAGCACTTGAATTCGACCTAGAACATGTTAAAAAATTAATAACATAAAAACATTTAGATTTTTAAATCTCAAAATTATTTGTCACATGTATCTGAAGGCTTTATGTCGGCTTATCTCAATTAAGCGAAACTAGATCTTGAAATACGTAGCGGTAAATCAAATTACTCGTTGAGTAATATGCAGTCGCTGCCAATGCGACAACTTGTAGATATAAGGCGAGACGCGAGAGCATTCCGGTTTTGAATATTTTTGTCGGGGTCGAAACGGCAACTCGTTCCTAGCTTTGCACGATGGAGGCGCAGCACGGTAATCAGTAAAATTATTTACCCATGTCTGCGGGCCTTGTCGGAATAATTGATAGGGCTGTCATCACCAAATTAAAGAAGGTTTTCGTACAAATTATAATTCGGTTTAATGTAATGGGTGCCGTTAAAGATGACAGTGGGAAACAAACCTGACCTGCGCAGGACAGGATTATAGTACCCAAGTGTATGTGCAAGCAGAGGTGCGCTCTCTATTCCCTCACTCTTATAATCCGATGGGACGGTAATTCAACACGACCGGAGGGAGATCAGACGCAGGACCAACGGATTTACGTGCTTTCCGAGGCACGGGGCTGAAACACCGCCAACTTCCTCACTCCAGGCTGCTACTGAGAATTTGTTGACAGAAAAACCCAATAACCGATTTTGGCCCGACACGGGATTCTAACCCGGGATCTTATGATCGGCAATCGTGTTTACGACCACTATACCAACAAAGCAGTCGTATATGTATATATCATATGAACATACATATAACATTTGTGCGTATTTATACACATGAGCATCTAAATATAATAAGTGCATTTAAATATAAATGACCATTGTGAATAAAAATTGAATCTACATAGTCAAAGATTCCTGATTAAAACTTAATTTATACACAAGCTATAACATTTCAAATTAAAAAAATACAGTCTATTCTTCTTCTTCTACTTCTCAGTATTCCACTTCCCTGGAACGCTTATTGTCATTCATTTTTTAATATTTACGTGGTAGAGCCATGCTGCAGCTATATTAGTAGTATAGTTGTGGTACGAATGGATCGGCCCGACCGGGAAAGGACCACGCTCTCACAGAATACCAGCGTAAAATAGCAGCTTAACACTGCTGTGTTTCGTATGGTGAGTGTAGAGAACCGGAGACCCTTTTTACTGGAAAAGAGGCATTCCATCTTAGTCCTCACGGGTGACAACGCATCTGCATTTTGATTCTTTATTGAAGATAGATGTAGATGTCTATGGGTCATAGCAACCACTTACCATCAGGTGGACTGTGTGCTCGTTTGTCACCCTATCCTATAAAAAAAAATCTTTCAATTCATGGCTTCGATTTATATAAGGAACTTGAGAATTTACTCATTTAGCGATCGCTGTTAATTTTCAAAATAAGTATAGTAGTATAGTCTTTTAACTTGTAAAATGCATAATTATATTTTACCAAACTATAGTAAAGAATGATTTACTTAAAAAAATACTCGTATTTCCACATTAGAAATCCAAATGTGCTGGAGGCCGCCTATAAATCATTGTATGTACACTGAATACACATACCGCGTAATCGTAAATCATGAATGTGGATAAAATATCAGCTGCTTGGAATGCCCTTTATTTTCACGATTTTATGTGACAGTTCTTAGGGTGTTAAGAATGGTTTATTTATGCATGTATTATTCCGTGGCTTCAGTTTTTTTCGCTTTGTAAATCCGAACTTACTCTCGTTTATTCATTGAATGTAATTTGTTTATTCATTGCGAAACACCCACAAACAAATAAATTAAGATACATAATTAGAGGGCAAGCTCGAATACCCATATGGTGGCACCGTTAAAGACCATCGCCTGACATCAGCCTGTAGGTGCTGTTAAAGGTGACGTATGTAGAAAAATACCCAGAAGAATAGCAGTAAGGCCAGCGATAAAATGCAGCATCAAAAGTGGCAGTGCTGTTTAAAAAGTCCTCCAATGCAGCGAAAAGTTTGGGGGATATAATGATTTACACCTCTCTTCAGTTGGATAGGTTCAGTTGGATGGGGTACCCTACTCGGGTAGACATCGTAGGGTAATTATACAAATAGACTTGAGTTGCATTAGGGTAAAATAGATTAAAATAGAACTATTCAATCCTAATCGTCTACAATACCTTATCTAAATACCTAATCCGAATATTTATTAGATCATGGTATTACAGATTGATCTATTATCCATTTTAAAACCTAATCGGAATGTTTATTAGGCTAAGGTAATAGAGACCGATCCGTTACTGATATAGTATTTTAAACAAGCACTACAGCACATCGATATAAAGACTATCAACTTGGCACCGCTAAGGGAACTTTGCGTCATGTTTTATAATGCGTACATTAAAGGAGTGAAATAATTTGCCGGCTTCTGTCTTTCCGTCCGAATACAATCTGGGCGTCTTCAAGGCAAGAGTGAATAGGCTTTTGTTGCACTAAGACAGTGCGATTTACCATCTAGGGCTTCATCACAACTTACCATAAGGTGGAATTGTGGTCAAGCACTGCCTTATAATAAGTTAAAAAAACTTCCACCATTTGTATATTTTAATTATGACAATTATTTAAACCCCAAATAGAAAATCGGGCGTAAAAACTTTAAAATTTTTCGTATTTTTTATTATTTCTTTGGCTTTAAAAAATCATTATTTATATCCCGTGGAAAAATATATAAAAACGTTAAGTTCTGATTGGGGTAAAGCAACATCTGCCTTCTAATCGCGACATTAAACGTAAAATTGCTCGAACAGTTCTCCTTTAATAACAAGCATATGTAACTAATGACGGCCGCAATGTGGCAGCCAAGACTAGTGCCCACCCGGGTAAATGATGGCCATTGCTCTGAAACTTACGCGAAAAATCTCCCGGATAATTGACACAAAAATATTATAATGCAACCCATAACTTACGGTTCCCTTGCCCAGTCGAAGAATTATACCAAAATATTTAGCGAGGAAAATGTTTTGTAATAAATAAAATTTTATATATAGTAAATATTATAGCAATACCATACTACATAAATGTATACACAGTAGTAGCCTGTTTAATACTTTGGAAGGTGCATTAAAATCTTTTTATATTTAGTACTGGTAAATTTGAAATAAAATACAAATACCTATATAATAACGCTATTACTTTACACACTTAGGGTGTGTGAATTTTTAAAAACTCAAAAAAAATCTTAAAACTAAATTCAAAATATTTTTAATGTTTTGTTTCACTCTGATATGTCATTAAAAGTTGGTAAATTTTGGCCAGTGCAACGTCACCTCAAAAACATCTTATAGACATACATACACATAATTTAGGAATAAGCGTAAGTAGGACATGTACAATTTTCATAGAAATATTGGAGAAAACATAACTAGCAAGACTTTTTCTTCCTCTAACAACTTCCTTGTGGAATCGAATACCACCAGTAATTTTTCCGGACTGATACGACTAAGGGACCTTCAAGATAAGAGCCTACTTTTTTTTAAAAGGCCGGCAATGCATCTGCAATTCCCCTGGTGTTGCAGTTGTTCATGGGCGGTGACTACCGCCATTACTTACCATCAGGTGAGCCGTATGCTCGTTTTCCCTCTCTCATATATAAAAAAACACAAACTCGATAAATATACATTTTCTGGCCCTCTTATGATTTATTTATTTTCTGTCTGTTTCTTGTTACACATTTTACTTTTAAGTAGGTTTTACCTAATTTTATATCCCCACCTCAGGCAATTATGAAAGTAATCATCAAGGAGAGAATCTTAACTTCATTTTATTTGCGTATGTTTATGAGGACTATACGTATCTGTAGGTCAATCAAGAAAAAAGGTTTTTAATAAATTACTTGCTTTTCGATAGGTGATTAACCCTTATTGCCTGGATTTCTTTTATTCTAACAAAACAATATATGAAAGAGGAACTAAATTCTCGAATCTCTTCAATCTATAAGTTTTATTACAATTGTATACATATTACTTTTAATATAACAACCACTAGCAACTCGGATTTGATTCCCGTTGGTACCAATGCTCAAAATGAATACTGTAATCCACTTACCCTCAGTTGCTTCTTCATAGCTATTTTAGTCTTGTACGTTTATACTCGATTAAAAGAACCAAAGTGCAGATTCGTTCTCACCCCTGAGAACTAAGATGGAATGCCTCGTTTCGAATAAAAAGGATCTCCGGTTTTCTACATTCGCCATAAGAATTACAGCAGCAGCATTTAACTTTACTTAAGCTGGTATCCTTTGAGATCGTGATCGTTACGAATATTTCATGCTGCAACCATAATATAGCTGCAGCGTCATATTACCAAATTATTTAATTTATTCGGAAAACAATACATATAATATATTCATCAATATCAGTCGCTCTGTAAAGAGCTTCGGGAAGCCTAGGTTACATCTGTTAAAATATAAAATATACCCTGTATTTGTATTCAAGTCGCGTGGTTAAAGCACTCGTATATCCATAAAGCGTTCAACGAATCTCATCTAACGGTATCAGACATTTCATAAACATCAATTGTTTATTATAGAATAGAAAGAAATCTTTTTGTACTACTATAATTGTATTTTTGCTACTCGGTGAATGGATTGTTAAATATTTTCTTCTTATTCTTCTTCTTCAGCTCGGAGAAGTTTTTTTATATAAAACTGAAGTGACAAGCGAACTTACCACGGTGTACTGGAAAAAGTGTTAATAAAATTAGTTCAGTCCCATGAAACTTTGCATAAACGCAATACCGCCGTCTCGCACATTTGACGCTATTCCTCGTCATTAGTTATGTTGGTTGCGTAAGGTAATTCATCGGCCTATTTCATCTGTTTTATCATTTGTCCTTAATATTATAGCAAAAATGCTAAAATCTACTAAAACACAATAGAAAAGGTGCGAAGATTTAGAAATTATGACACCTAATACGGTATGTGACAAAATCTACCAAAAATTGAAGGAGGCTCGTGCAGTTTTAAATTAGACGATCTCTACAGTCGTAAGACTGTGGACATCAAAACGTCTTTAGGCTCCGATAAAATAAGACAAATGAATCTCTTATGAATCTTGTTTACAATCTTTTTATGTAATTGATGTCATGCTTTATTAGGTAGAAAGAGACGGGGATATTTTTCGAATACTCTCAATATATCTTACTTGGTGGGAAAAAGGTCCAATTGACTAATGGTACTCTTATTGCCTAGTCCTGTTGCTGACCAATATTAAGAAATCTGTTTGGTTGACATTTATTTATTACTAGATGTTCCCCGCGACTTCGCCCGCATGTTATTTGGGGTTTTAATTTTTTTGCGCGGAACCCTAATTCTTTTTCTAAAATAAAAGTAGCCTAAGTTACTCCTTATGACATTAGCTACCTGCCAGTGAAAGTCCCGTTAAAATCGGTCCAGCCGTTTCGGAGATTAGCCGGAACAAACAGACAGACAGACAGACACAAAAATTTTTAAAATTTTATTTTTGTTATAAGCATATAATTTCATATGCATTCAGTAAAAAGCTGTAATTTTGACATTACAAACACACTTTCATTTTATTTATTTGTATAGATTTATTTCTACGGACGGCGGACTTCATGCCTTAAGGAGTTCTCTACTAGTCAACCTCACTAGTCACCTCTCGTTGAATTTCACCTCTCAACGAATGTTGTAGGTTCCTTTTTTAATTATGTATCTAATTTATTACACTGTAACAAAAGCGCAAAAAATTACATCACGAATTTGTTAACGGTTCACACTGTGTTTGCTTTTGCAAGCAAGCCTCGTGTCGACAAATGTTTTATCTAGTCTCGAATCGACGACAATATCCAATACATTATTACAGTTACCTATATTACGATATATTTGCATAACAGTGCGTTTGCACCAAAACCATACAACATGCAATGTTTTGAAAATAGTCGGATAAAATAAATCACACAACATGTTTATTGATGCTTGTGTTTGCATTCCGGGAAACTGCTAGTGTAGTAACATTGGGAGTAGTGGTGACGAGCATTCATTTCTGTGCTTGGGCTCTGTAGACTTCGGACGTGTTGGTCGAGTAAACTCCCATCACTCCACTTTCTTAGCTCATGCGCATAATTAAATTTAAAATTATTTTTCCTTATACATCGCCTTACTTGGTGCTCTGTGATTGGTTACTGTCTTGGTGTTCCGACTGTGGTGTGCGAAGCACGCTGTCCCAGCTGACAGCGGTCTCACTGTGTTGTTATGAAGTGAATCGGATGCTTGTTGTGGAAAGTGTGTTGTGCGTAACTCTCCTTCCTGGCTTCCGAGTACTGGTATCGGCAACCATAAGTAGAGTTAAACACACCCGCCGCCTTAGATGCGGCCATCGTTTTTAATTTTTGTGTTGCTTGTTCCATTAGGCAACAGCTAGGTACACACCCTAGCGTACCAACGCGCTAGGTGGATAGGCGTTTGTTTAAGGCAAACACCTGAGCTTGGTACACATCTGGGTTTGTGTTAGCATAGTAAATAAGATGGCGTCGTTTACAACCGACGAACTCGCCGACTTTTTTAGTCGTGCCTGCCCCGACATTTGGGCTGTGTTCCTTGCACAGCGCAATACCCGTCCCGCGCCCGAACCCGCGCTCGAGTCCGCGCCTTTAGCAGGCCCCTATACCCAGCGTATCTGGCCCCCTATAGACCGTCTGGCCGTGCGGATCGACGGTCCTCTGTCGCCGAGCACCGGACTTACAGCCCCTGTGTCCATAGACACAATTTACGACGCCGCGTCCACCGCGCCCTCTGCGATGTCCACCCGCGGCCCCTCTCCGGTCTTCTCGGATGCCGAATCAGGCTCCGAGATGGAGATCGACTCGCGTGTCCCGCGTAAGCCCGAAGACGTAGGCTTCACCCTCGTCCAGGGCAAAAAGCGCAAGCGCGCAGCCCCAAAAAAGGCAACCGAACCTAACTCGGCCCCCTCGTTCCCCACCCCCACTCCGGCAAAAAACACCTGCCCCCGCGGCGCGCACTCAACCTCCTAAGCCTGCGGCCAACCCCGCAGCGAATGGGTCCCCTGCTGAACGTAGGGAAAAGCCGCCGCCATCCATCATAGTTCAAAACAAAACCAAATGGAATAACCTTTCCAATTGGTTGAACTCTAAAAAAATATACTGCCCAAAGGTGCAAAACGCCGGCCAGGGCATTCGAATTTTTGTTAATACGACTGACTATTTTTACAGCGTGACAAACCACCTGCGCGCCCAACAAGTCAGCTTTCATACGTACGCCCTCCCTGAGGAACGTAACTTGCGCGTAGACGTCCGAGGCCTCCCCAAGGAGCTCGATACTGTCCACATTCTTGACAACCTAAAGGCCCAAAATCTCCCGGTTCGAGAGGTGCATAGAATGCACCACCAGACCGACAAGAAATGATTTTTAGATCTGTGCCTTGTCATCCTGGACCTGTCTCCGGAAGGCAAGGAGATTTTTAACGTCCGACGTATCTGCAACCTCACGGGATTGCAGTTGAAGCCCCCTAAAATAGGGGCATCGATAGCCAGTGCTACCAATGAAAATTGTACGGCCACTCGGCCAAAAATTGCTACGCCAGGCCCAGGTGAGTCAAGTGCCTAGGTGATCACGGCACCACAGACTGCCCCCGCACGCCCGAGACGGTTGAACCCCCGAGCTGCGTCAATTGCCGCGAAGAGGGACACCCAGCTAATTATCGTGGGTATTCCAAAGCGCCGCGAAGGAAGCAGCGCGGAGGTAAAAGCCGTCCCGGTCGCGCGGGTCAAGTCAGTATGTCACGCTCTCGGCTGCCTGCTCCCAAACCCGCACCGTCCTCGGTGCCCACTTCCGAGCCTCAAATCGTTACCAAACCCGCCCCATTCGCCGGGGTGGCCGAGCAAGGTGCTAGCCCTCCCGCGCCCTCCGCGCCAAAACCCAATGCTTGGGTGAAACCGCCGGCACTCATCGCCTCACGGCCAGCGCCGCCTTCCCAAGCCCCAAAAACAAAGCCCGTCCCACAAGGCTCATCTTCTTTCGCCGCTGACTTCTCTCTAGTCTGCGGCTTCGTCAGTAACATTATCGTTGCTGAATTATCCTCTTTGGCCCGCAATCTACGCGGAGCCAACACCCCACAGGATAAGCTCAACGCCACGATTGAGCACATAGGGCTAATCGACGCAATCTGGTCTTTCCAGTGCGCCTAATTACCTCAATTAAAAATCAAAATGTCAGTACAACCTTTAGGTAGAACTAAACCACGCTCTCTAACTGTCGCGTTCTTTAACGCGAACGGCCTTAGAGACCAAAAACGAAGTCACAGAAGCAATAAAAAACCTCAAAAAAAATCAGCACCCGGCCCCGATGGCATTAGCAACTGGGTGCTGAAATCTCTCTCCGCGCCACTTGTATGCCTCCTAGTAGACATATTAAACGCTCTTCTTTTCAGCTGCTCCTTCCCGGATGCCTGGAAAGAGGCAGATGTAATAGGAATCCCGAAACCATGGAAACCACGAAACTTAGCCTCTATTTACAGACCAATCAGCCTCCTTAGCACGCTGGGGAAAGTTTACGAGCGACTCATATTGAATCGCCTTCGTAAATACATCTTCGCTAATAAACTTCTTCCAGATGAGCAGTTCGGTTTCAGACCCGAACACTCGTGTACCGATCAGCTACATCGCCTTACAGAATACATTCTGAAAGGATTCAAAGTAGGATAAAATTGGGGCTTCTGCGTCACTTGATCTCGCTTCGCTCGAGCTACGTGCCGCTGAAGGCCCCAATTCTCTCTATCGTCTATCTCAATATTTAAACCTATCGTTGATCCGCTTAATATGCTTACCAGAAAAATTGAAGAAAAGAAACATTTAAATGAAGATACAGAGCAAACTCACCTTATAAAAAAACTAAGTACAGCGAAAGTGAGTCAACGATTTCTTCTAGTGATGTGTTTGAGGATCCTGTTAATAATGAAGAACACTCAGATAACGATGTTTATACAACATCCAACAAAACCCTCACTCACTCGATTCCTGCGGATGATAATGACGCGAATGAAATTTCGTTTAAATCACTTCAATCAACACCAAGTATTACAAATGATTCTTTATCATGGTCTACGTCATCTGAAGTACTAAAAGATGTACCTTATGGTGTCAGACATGAGCGTGGGAAACTAATGCTTGGCTCAACTCTCGTCTATGACGATGGTCGCATCTTAAAAATTGGAAATCATAGTTTGAAAAAAAAACTCCAGGCTTAAAAGAGTTACTGTTTAAAAACCTACCAAATTTAGATATTATAACAGAGGAAGACTCACAAAATTATAAATTCTTACTTTTGGATACTAATGCACACAAACGTAGTTGTGAGCCATCCAAACCGATTAACAGTAACAAAGGATTTAAATATATGCAAATGATCAAACCATTGTTTAAGTACTCGAGAAATCATAAAAGTAGTGTAGAAAGTCTTCCAAAGGGAGAAGGAGTTGATATTTTAAAAGAAGTTAAAAAAGATACTGATTTGGTTTACTGGAATGATCCAAACGAGTTAGTAGAACGATTAAAATTACTTCTCGGATCATGGGCAGCTGGTAACACTGGGGTTTATAATGAAATTTATGCAATAATCGAAGAAATGCGTGAAGCTTGCATCATAAAAGACATTAAATATATTAAGCTGCCTACAGGAGGATTACGCAGTACCATTTCATTACAGAAGCCGACAAGACGGCAATGAATATAGACAAATTTAGTCATCACGTTCATAAGTGTTTGCAACTATCTGAATGCACTGATATTCTCAGTAATACTTTAGTAAGAACAGACGCAGGTGACTTGATGAGGCTGTAAATATTCTTTATTTACAGCCTCATCGTCTTTATCAGGAGTATGTGGATAAATGTGTTCAAGAACTTAAAAATGAAATGAAAACAATTCAGAATAATATCAAAAAGTACCTTAACAATTTAGAAAAATTGACTACTATCAATTTCAGTACATTGTATTACACGAAAAAGGAAATCGACCTCATGATTGCAGCAAAAACTACACAAAATGAATAAACAAGATTATTTTCAATGAGCTTCACAAAGCAAAGAAATCGATCTCATGATTGCAGCAAAACCTACACAAAATGAGTAAACAAGATATTTTCAACGAGCTTCACAAAGCAGCAAGAAGAAATTTTTCTCGTCAACATACAATTATTAATGGAATAGATGATTTATGGCAAGCTGACCTGATTGATTTTCAAAAATATTCACTTTTAATAAGGGATATAAATATGTTTTCGTAATAATCGATGCTCTATCGAAATGCGTGTGGGTTAGACAATTGAAATCGAAACATAAAAATTGTGTCAAAAATGCGATGCAAAGTTTATTATCTCAATCGAGACGAAAACCTAAAAATTTACAAACAGATCTTGGTACGGAGTTTTATAATGATTCTTTTAAGAATTTAATGAAAAAATATAATATAAATCATTATTCCACGTACTCCGTTAAAAAAGCCTCCATTGTAGAACGAGTAATAAGAACTTTAAAAACTCGCCTTTACAAAATATTCAGTCTATGCGGACGATATCAATGGTTCCAAAATAATTTAGATTTTATAGTAAACAGTATAATAATACTTTGCATCGCATTACAAAATTCAAGCCTATCAACGTTAATGATTCAAATGCGATTTTAGTTATGTCAAACATCAAGGAATCTCAAAAGCCTAAGATACGCCAAGGACCAACGTTTTGCGTTGGCGATTATGTTCGTATAAGCAAATACAAAGGAGATTTTTATAAAGGTTATACCTCTAATTGGTCTAAAGAAATATTTCGTATTGTTAAAGTCAACCAAACCAATCCTCAAACTTATCAAATAGAAGAAAAACACAATCAAAATATTGTAGGCTCTTTTCACGGTTACGAATAACAAAAAAGTAAATTTCCAGACCTTTATCTTATTGAAAAAGTTAATAAAAGAAAATGAAATAAGCTTTTAGTAAAGTGATGAAGAAAATAGTTGGGTGGACAAAAGTGAATTAGTAGTGTAGGTATATAAATAACACATTATTATATAATAATCTCATTTTATACTTATCGATGAAGGAAGGCGGTGGTAAATTTAATAACGTGATAGATAATTTACCGTTTGAGTTACATTTACCCAGCTATCAATTTTGTGGCCCCGGAACGAAACTTCAAAAACGGTTACTCAAAGGCGATCGAGGGGTTAACAAATTGGATGAAGCTTGCATGCTCCATGATATTGCTCACATTAACAAAGATTCGAACGCTCGACAAAAAGCGGATTTAGAACTTTTGAATATGGCTAAGAGGAGGTTGAAATCGAAAGATGCTGGGAAAGGAGAAAAAATTGGCTCATGGATAGTCAAAAAATGCGATGAAAGCAAAAATCCGGGCGGGGAGTGGTATTAAATCATTTAAGAAGGCGATAAAAAAAATACAGTCTCAGTTAAAAAAACTAAAGTCCAAAGACAGCCACTCGGCTATAAAATATGCCTATGCAGCTGCAAAGAAAATATTTAGTAATAAAAAAGGAATAAGTTTACCTCGTTGATTCCTCTTCCAAAGTGTGGAGGACTTTTACCCCTTATTCCCATATTTGCGGGATTGTCAGCTTTAGTGGAGCAGTGGGTATAGCAAAGGCTCTTAATGATTCAAAAGCAGTACAAAAGAGTCTTTAGGAATCTAAAAGACACAACAGAATGATGGAAGCGGTTGCTCTAGGAAAAGGATTATATATTAAACCTCATAAACAAGGAGCAGGTTTATATCTTAACCCCTCAAAAAACTAATTATACGGCTACCCGGCCGTGCGCTCACTAATATAGACATATTAGAACACGTAAGTGACATTCCATACTTTCGCGGCGTTTTCATGAGAAATAAATTACCTTTGAAACCGAGAAAGATAGAATGTGGAATATTGAATTTGGATAGCTATAGAAATCCTGGAACGCATTGAGTAGCCTTTGCAAAGCACAATAAATACGTAGAATATTATGATAGTTTTGGTAATTTAAAGACACCGTTAGAATTAGTTAAATATATGCATAACTTACCTATCTACTATAATTATGCACGACATCAAGCGTTTGGCGCTACAAACTGTGGTCATCTTTGTCTAAAATTTTTAAGGAATTACTGGAAAAAGCATTTATATAGTGTATGAAATAAATAAACGTATCAGTATAAAAATGTCTTTCACTGTGTCTATAACTGGGACGGGAGCCTCTTTATCAACAAACTATTCACCGACATTGGAACTACGAGGAGACTACGAATGCGGTCTTTTGTATTTTTCAACTTTCAATTCTATTCCCAATATAGATGAAAGAAACAATAAATTTTATTATGGTGAAAAAGAAATGATCAAAATTCCTGAAGCTCCCGATCTTCAAGATATTTGTGATTATCTAAAAAATAACATTAAAAACACTGTATTAAAACTAACTTGTAACAATAATACATTGAAAACAAATATTTTTTGCTCTGAAGATGCTCACTTTAATAGAAGCGAATCACTTGGTAAAATTTTAGGCTTTGGTATGGAAACAATAAAAACAAATATTAGTACTGAATCAAAGTATCCTGTCAGCATTCTATCGACTACCATCGTGCGGATTGAATGCGATGTAGTTAGTGGTTCATTTGTCAACGGGAAAGCAAGCCATATAATTTATGAATTTGTACCTAATGTACCACCTGGTTATCGAATAATTGAAATAACTAAAAACTTAATTTATTTTCCTGTTAACCAAAGTTCTATAAGTGCTATTAATATAAAGCTGTTGGGCGCTGAGTATAAAGAGATAAGTTTACGAGGTGAAGAAGTACAACTGTATTTACATTTCCGAAAAAAAATGATAAATTTCAATAAAAGCCCACCTACGTCGTGTATCCAAGTCAGTTCTAAAAGAACATCTCATAAAGGCACACCTCTTTAACTAAAAAAGAAGCTTACCAAGACTAACAATGAATTTCGTAAGCTAGTTGGCTTGATAAAATGAATATTTTAAACATATCGCAACAAACATCATACGATAACAACATTGAAAGTTTCGAGTATCATTCATACAAACCATATGTCACTAGTTTTAGCAAGAATGACGAAATACGTATTCCTATTAATCAGCAAGACCTGTAGGTGCTACCTTCACTCAGTAGTTTATGTATCGAAGGAAAAGTGAACGTTTATAATAGCACCACGAAAGAAAAGGTATCAAACGTACACTTTGTTAATAATCCAGCACTATTTCTATTTCAAGACATAAGATATGAACTTAATGGAGTAGAAATAGATAAAATTAAGAATGCGGGTATCACTACTACAATAAAATCTTGTCTATCCTTAAATGAAAATGAATCCAAATGTGCACGAGTTTGGGGCTGGTCAACTGCAGGAACAAGCAAAACTAGTGGTGGAGCGTTTTCCGCATCTATACCATTGAACAAGATATTAAGATTTGCACAAGATTATGAAAAAATTATAATTAATTGTAAACACGAGTTAGTATTATTACGAAGCAATACGAATCTTAATGCGATCAAGTTAAATACAGGTGAAGTCGTAGATGATATTATGATAAATAAAATTGTTTGGCGAGCTCCACACATCAAAGTATCAGATCGTGAAAGAATCAACCTATTAAGACATTTAGAGAAAGATAGAGCTATTCCATTAGCGTTCCGTTCCTGGGACTTTTATGAGTATCCATTGCTACCCAAAACACGTAAACATACTTGGTCTATAAAAACTTCATCGCAAATAGAGAAACCACGATTTGTTTTCATCGCCTTACAAACCAACCGCAAACATAACGCGGCATTATCAATGGCAGAGTTTGACCATTGCCACGTACGTGATGTAAGAGTCTTTTTAAATTCATCATATTATCCTTATAAGGGACTGAATGTCAGCTTTTCATAAGATAAGTTTTCTTTATTATACGAACAGTATGCGAGATTTCAACAGTCATATGACGGACGCCTTGATGGATTTAAAGGAATTCAGAGACGTAGCGCCATTATTTGTAATTGATTGTTCAAGACAGCACGAAACTCTCAAAGGTTCGATCGACGTGAGAGTTGAAATCGAAACAAGCCAAGAAATATCAGATCAGACAAGACTAGAATAGCCACTCTAGAGTACACCAAAATATTCCTAATTAAACCTCCTTACCCGTTCACTTCACTACCTCTTGAAGAGAAAAAACAAATTTGCTGGATTGAAAAGCACAGAGGGTATCGATGGAGTGAGGGCTTTGTTGATTATATAGAGTTTCACAGAATTATCAAGACATATTTTGAAAGAGAAAAAGTTTTTTTTAAAAGGATGTGAAAAAATAAAATGGGTACACGATTCTATACTACTGTTCAACCTCCCAAGAAGAAATCGTAGAATCACTTTAACCGGTGCCCTCTTCTTCGATGTCGCAAAAGCGTTTGACAAAGTCTGGCACGAGGGCTTGCTTTTCAAGCTGTATAAACTCATCGTGCCCGATAGGCTCATCCACATCATCAGAGCTTTTCTTACCAATCGCCACTTTCGTTATCGAATGGAGGGCACTCGCTCTACAAAACGTCCCCTCAAGGCTGGAGTCCCACAGGGCTCCGTGAACAAGTTCTTCACGAGTGACATCCCGAAAGACCCAGTAGTGAATACTAATACTAATACTGCTCTTTTCGCCGATGACACGGCACTTTACGTTGTCTATAATAATAAAAGAATCCTCACCGAGATGCTCCAAACAGCAGTCAACCGCTTAGGCGATTGGTTCCGCTTATGGAGAATCGAAGTAAATCCTGAAAAAAGTGTAGCAATACACTTTCAAACCATGCCCACTCTCAATCGACAATACAAAAATCCCAAGAATGGCTATGTTTAGCTTTTGAGCGAGAAAAGAACCAGCCCTATTGTCACCAACGCAACGGCAACGGCTAGTCGCCAATCGTCCGTTTATATACTTCAACGCACGCGGACCCCAAGGAACGAGTGTCTACAAAAAATGACTCAAATATGTAATAGTTTTTCAAAGACTCATTTTTGCACTATTTACTCTGTTCAGCAGCCTTAATAGCCGCCACAGCTCTTAAAGAGGTTCCCCTGAGATGAAAGGATGGCAAATTTTCTACGCACGTAGCATCCCACACTAGAGCTTCGCGTCTTTCTAAAGGGACATAAATTATAACATCGGGTCCCCTGAAATCATCTCTTATTATTACAGTATTAATCATTTTTAAATACAATAAGTGTATATACTTCAACGCAAGCGGACCCCAAGGAACGAGTGTCTACAAAAAATGACTCAAATATGTATGTTTTTCAAAGACTCATTTTTGCACCATTTACTCTGTTCAGCAGCCTTAACAGCCGCCACAGCTCTTATAGAGGTACCCCTGAGATGAGAGGATGGCAAATTTTCTACGCACGTAGTATTCCAAACTAGAGCTTCGCGTCTTTCTAAAGGGACATAAATTATAACATCGGGTCCCCTGAAATCATCTCTTATTATTACAGTATTAATCATTTTTAAATACAATAAGTGTATATACTTCAACGCACGCGGACCCCAAGGAACGAGTGTCTACAAAAAATGACTCAAATATGTATGTTTTTCAAAGACTCATTTTTGCACCATTTACTCTGTTCAGCAGCCTTAATAGCCGCCACAGCTCTTAAAGAGGTACCCCTGAGATGAGAGGATGGCAAATTTTCTACGCACGTAGCATTCCACACTAGAGCTTCGCCTCTTTCCAAAGGGACCAAAATTATAACATCGGGTCCCCTAAGATCATCTCTTATTATTACAGTATTAATCATTTTTAAATACAATAAATGTGACAAACGAGCACAAAGTCCAGTTGATCGTAAGTGGATACTGCGGTTCATGGACATCTACATTAAACCTCGATTAAGAATTAAAATTAAGATGAGCCTTCACACACCACCCACAGATTGTTTTTGAAATTCAGATGAGTTTTCACGCACCCACACACATCTTTATGTTATAAAAAAACCACATAAAATGTTAATTTTCTGTCACTGACTTAACTTTATTAGAAAAAAATATACAATTTTTAACGATTATCATAAATTTCATTAACATTACCGAACTTTGAACTTAGGCAGTAAATGTAATATTATATTAATGTTTAAATTCTCGCAAACTTAATATATGGTTTTTAACAGCATTTACGTATAGATAACGTTAGCATGTAGAGAATTTGTTGTCTTCATATAAGGAGTGTATCCGTATTGTATTAAATAAATAAATGTTTAAATTAAATAATAAGTTGTGTCGTATGGTACTACAAATAACGAGCTACCATAAACTCGATCATCACTTATTTTTTTACTATTTTCTCAATCGATGTAATGTCCAAGACACAGGGACGTTTAGTATATTATGTCATTCCAATTATACAAACAAGTAAAAAAACTTACCTGATGAAATCATTTATATGTATTTAACCTGTTTTAGTTTCGGTAATATTTTAGAAATGTATTTAAAGTTCGTAATTTTAGTGCAGATGAAAAGTAAATTCGGGATTAAAATAAAACTGGCAGTGATCGAGTCGATTTGTTAATGCTGAATATAAATAAGTATTGTATTTCAAAGTCACATTTATTACTTCTAAAGACTTTCTCAACCTCAAAATTAAGCTCCGTAACAATTTCGTGGCACTGTAGTGTTGTCTCTAGGGTAACATTTATTCCATTTATCGTAGCTAGTTTGTTAAAGTGCTCACAGAAAAGATATTTTAGTTTTCATTAATTATGTAGTTTTATGTGTTTTTTTTTTTGAATTATTGGGATTATATTGACATTAAACTTAGAGAAATTATTGTTTATAGATAGATAGAACAGAATAGAATAATAGTTATATACTAACTATTATTCTAATACTAATTTAACAAGTTTATATACTATATCACAATTCTATTAAAACTTATTTAAGCTTTTACAAATGGTTTGGGAAAAACCTCAGCATTTGGAAGGGGAATATCTCTCGTTACGTGTACACAATTCTATATCCAAATATTGTAATTAATTCGTAAATTTATGACGATACATGTCGCTCTCTATTATGATGTCATCAATAAAAATATGCCGCCTATTTATTTTACGCCGATGTCATAACATAATAAAATATAAATAGTAATATATTTTATTATATTATGACATCTATCATATGACATATAATAAAATATAATAAGTACTATACGTTAATGTTAGCTAAGTAAACGCTTAACTTAGCTCTTTTTTTATAAATACTTTTTTCCGATCTACCCATTAAGAGCTTACATTACGTTTAATGATGTGTATGCTTAGCTTTACATTTAATTGTCATCACTGGATTCCCTTTAGACGGTTTTAATATTCTTTGCGAGATTTGTGCTGTATCAAATTTTATGTAACGGCGGGGGCGATTCTGAATATGTTCGTAAACTGTGAACTTCCCGGAGCGTCGATGTTTAACATCAGCTATAATATGTTCTTTTACGCGGTTTTTTATTGAACTTTCTATATAAAAGTAATATCACACGATTAAGCGTACTGCTGCGTACTTTAACAATTAGTTTATTTCTTAGACGGTTAGTCAAATGTTTTCATGGCAGCACACTGCAGTGTGCCCGGTTTTATTTTACCACCAAGAAATCAAAACCCGCAGTCCCTCGTGACTATGAATGTTGCAAAGCACTCGAAGCGACGAAAATGTAAGTATAATTAGTTTCGTTTAATGTACATTATTAGAGTAAATATTATAAAAATATTAATGAGTCAAATATTCCTTATTCTTTATCTACATTACTTTAGGTGTTGACGTAATATTTCACTACTCCTGAGAAATTTTAAATAAGGAAATTCTTCCTATATTTCTTTTATTCCAAAAAATATAATTATAATATCATTATTTCCTAACAATATTTTTATAAAGTAAACGTAAATATATTATATATACATATTAATTTGCTTATAAGTTAGATTAAAATTGTAGTCTCGTGAATTATGTAAGACTTGTGATAAGACAGCTGCATGGGTTGGAGGAAATTTCTGCGTTAATAGAAACAAGAGAGAGATGGGCGAGGAACGAATACGTTTACTGTCCCATGGTCAGCCACGCATGAATTGTGGCCCGACAACGGGCGATTAACAAGGTAGTTAAATTTAGCTAAAATTCTATAAAAGCTTGCTTATTATGTTCCAAGAAATTAATGCTATAGAAATGCGGTCATTAACCCGCTGAGTGTTTGTAAGGGTCAAATTGAATGATTGAAATTGAGTGACAAAAGAAAAGTGTGGTTTGGAAGATGTCGTGACGAGCTTTAAGAAAGGAATGGTTCGGTGGTTTTGACATGTAGAAAGAATTAATGACGAAAGAGTGACAAAGTAAATTTATGACATTGGTTGGACGAAATTGGTTCACTAAATTGACGATATTCTGAAGATGGGCTTTTATCACTTTCAAAAAGATCAGAAAGATGCTGCTGCCCATCTTCTATTTTATTTTCCTTTGTCGCCTCTTACTAAATCCGCGGCATGATATTGGGTAGTGGATATTTTTAAGCAGCCACTACACAGCGTATGTACCTATGTTTTAAGATTCATCATTAATAGAATAGAATAGAATAAATCATTTTTATTCAATATAGATTACAATACATAATACTTATTGAAAGTCATTTTTTACTTTTTACCACTGGTTCGCAATAAAACCCTCTGTCCTGGGAAGAACCAGCAAGAAACCCAGCGGGACTTTAAAAAAAAAAGCACAATTTACAATATAACATTTTATACAATTGTTATGAAAACATTTAGAAACAGCATGGTAGCGATCACCTCATTCCCAGGAGCTATTATCAGTCATGTACTCTTTATTAGTATGAGAACCCTTACTAGACAATTATTGTTTAACGATCACCTCATT
Organism: Parnassius orleans; assembly: GCA_029286625.1. Classification (NCBI taxonomy): domain Eukaryota; kingdom Metazoa; phylum Arthropoda; class Insecta; order Lepidoptera; family Papilionidae; genus Parnassius; species Parnassius orleans. The sequence goes on along the minus strand of JAGSMP010000166.1, from coordinate 3,243,336 downwards.
CCCAGGAGTTATTATCAGTCATGTACTCTTTATTAGTATGAGAACCCTTACTAGACAATTATTGTTTAATAAATAATTTAAACCTATTGATAGAAAAGGTCTGCATTAAGTGTTAATAAAACACAAGAAAATCAAACTTTGCTTACATTAAGGACTCATCATCATTACAACTATTCACAAGTTCTCTGCTGAACATAGGCCTCCCTCAAAGAATGCCACAAAGCACGGTGCTAAGACTTCTTGCGTGTCTTACCAGGTCGTCATTCCATGTAGTCAAGGGCCATCCTACACTTCGTCTACCGGTACGAGGCGGCCACGCGAGAACCTTTCTTTCCCATCGGTTGTCGGTTCTTCGAGCTATTTGGCCGGCCCATTGCCACCTCAACTTACTAATCCGTTGGGCTATGTCGGTTACTCCGGTTCTACTGCGCATATCCTCATTTCTAAGTTTATTACGCAGTGAAACCTCGATCATTGCCCTCTCTATATACATGGCTCGCTGATTGACCTTGAGCTTCTTCATACCGCTAGCAGTGAAGGACCACGTCTCAGATCCATAATTCATCATTAGCAGCACGCACTGGTTCTACTATCTTGTTTTCATGTTGTGAGGTATACCAGTCGAGAAGATGTGTCGTAATCTCCTGAACGCTGCCCAGCAGAATTGAATCCGTTGATTAACCTCTCGGTCGAAGTTGAACTTATCTAGTCAGACTATTTGTCACATATAAACATACTAGTCAACAACTTCGAACAAATGCTCCCAACAACTGCCGGCATAGGTATGACATGGACGTTACACATGAATTTTGTTTTATCCATGTTAATTTTAAGACCTATTCGTTGGGAGGCACTATTGAAGTCATTGAGCATAATGCTTAGGTCCTCCAGCGAATCTACCATAAGAACTATATCGTCGGCAAATTGAAGGTGATGCATTGATGTTAATGTTGTATCTTTTCCAGTCCAATAGCTTGAATACTTCTCCCAATGCAGCTTTTAAAAGTTTCGGGGATATAACGTCACCCTGTCTTACACCTCTTTGCAGTTAGATAGGTTTCGCACTCTGGTTCTGTACTCAAATAGCCATCGTAGCTTTACTGTACAACCACTTCAGCACTTCGATATACCGACAGTCAACTTGGTACCAGTGAAGGGACAGTTGCTACAGTCTGCCCACAATTCGAAGCAATCAAAGGCTTTCTCATAGTCCACATACGCAAGACAACGTAGCAGATTGTATTCTTCAGACATCTGTACATTTTTCCGAAAGGTATTTATGTGGTCTATCGTGCAAAAGCCTTTTCGGAAACCGGCTTATTCGGGAGGCTCAAAGTCGTTGAAACTGCTTGCGAGACGATTCGTAGTGACTGTCAAAAGCAGCACGTAAACACGGCTCAGAAGGGAAATTGGTCTGTAGTTCTTGAAGAGAGCGTTGTCGACTTTTCAAAGAAGAACCACCACACTTCTGCTCCACCCCGCCAGAAAAGTGCCACCATGGAGGACGGAAGTAAAGAGCTTCTGAAGGACTTCAAGTACCGGGTTTCCACCCGCTTTCAAAAGCTTCGCTGTTATTCGATCCCCGCCCGGGGCCTTGCCGTTTTTAAGGTGCTGGAGATCTATTATAATCTCGCTCAGACTACCGTCCGGGATACCATCGGAATAGTGTCGTATAAAACTTGCTCTTAGATCGTTACTCACACTTGCGTGTGGCACTAACGAAGACGTGTACAGCCACCCGTAAAACCTCTCAATCTCGCTCAAAATCTCAAGTGTCCCTGAAACGATGCTAGCATATTTGGTCTTCAGCTTCGATAATTGGCTTATTCCAGCAGACAGAACTCTGGTAAAGACTTTGGAGCCTTAGTTCCGCTCGATCGCTTCTTCAATACGTGTTGTATTGAAGTTGCGTAAGTACCGCTCCATGCATTTGGTGATCTGTCTGTTCAGTTGCCTGTATTCTGTCAAATCTGCTGAATGCTGCAGCTTCATTTCCCGTCCAACAGCCAAGAGATTAAGATTGTGATCAAAGAGTTTTTGTATTCTTCCGCGAAGATTATGTAACTCGAGCTGAAAGTTTTCCGGGCTTAGGAATTAAGCACGAGGGGGACGGAGCGTTGATTTCATAAGACGCGACATTAAGGACTACTATCAAAAAAATCAATAAACATTCCATGTATAATGATGTGTAGAAGAGGGGCAAACTAGTACGCAACTCACCAGATGCAACATCTCAGCATCTAAAGATCTTTTCTTTTTTGATAGGAAAAGATCTTTTCTTGTAAGTCCTATAAAATTATATCGTTCAGATAAACCGCCGGCGAAAGTAAGTTCCAATACTCGTCCATAGCAAAAAATTCCTAATTGATTCTACTAAAATTTATACCGTTACCATATTACGAAGTCAACAAATTTTGGAATAACATCCAAAACAAACTATTCAAAGTTATACTATTTACTCGGAAAAAACTATGCGTACGCTATTAAAGGAAGTGTCATGGCCACAATCTATTCACTAAATATTTGGTCGGAGGCGACTCGTTTATTACATTTCCTCGGGCAAAGTTTCTACCTGCACAATGTAACTGCGCTCTCTCTGCCTGTGCTCCAATTCTTTTATACTTACATAATTATCGGTCTTCTTTTAATTATTAGTTATAGCTGTTACCGTTACAGCCAATTAAAGTCCACTGCTGAATATAGCCCCCCCCCCACAGATTACCTCATGGGGGGATATTTTCCAAAGTTCCCACGCTTGGCAAGCGGGTTGGCAACCGCAGTTTTATTTTTATTTTTAGTCGTTATTAGAAATGACGACTAAAAATAAAATGCTGCCCATCTCCTGATTTTTTTTACTCAATTGCCTCTTACGACACCTACGGGATGATAATATGGGGTAGTGGATATTCTTACACTACCACTACACAGTACTATAGCTAGGTATGTGTGCCATCAGTTATTATAAATACTTACGTGCATATCATACTAACAATAAGAAAATATGTCGTAAACGGAAATGGTGATCGCAGAGTTCAAGCGAGATTGGGTGACAGTGAATGTATACAGGTTCAAGAGCGCACTCGCGGACACGGTACTTTTTAGCGCAAAAATCCACATATGAAGGAAGAGCGGGCGCGGAAGGCCAAGACACTCTTACCTCGCCACTACACGGTACAATTTTTAGTTATAGAAAATATGTAAATTAAATTTCGAATCTGCTGAAAAACTAAATAATGATATTTTTAATTAAAATACTAAAAACATTTTCTTACTTAGAGTTCAAAAAATTATAATTTAATTAAGTAGTGTCATTCAAGTATGTCATTTTACAAAGTACAGATCTTCACTCCTAATTATGTAGGTATATACAAGGCTTAGTTTTGCTATACTAAGCTACTACGAATATTAATAAAATTAAATTAGTTATCGAACTTTTAATATCATAAATTATAATTTATATTTTATCATACATTCTTAAGTTGCATTTAATTTCGGAATCGTCACTATTGGCTCAAAATGGGTGTGAGTAATATTAATAAATATATTTCTATGAATCAATAATGTTTATTACAATATGACACCAATGTGGTTAGAAGCAAGCACAGGCGCAAATTAGCCAGTCTTTCGGTCTTTTACAGAAATTTCAGAGAGTGTGTGCAGGAATTGCATGACTTAATTCCTCATTCTCCATTCCATCACCGAAACACCAGACGCTAGACTGGTCTCCACCCTTTGTTGTCGATATACTACTCATCAAGCAAACCAAACTTTTGCTTCGTCCGATTAAACTTTAGTAGTAGTACAGAATAATTTGCCAGCATCAGTCTTTCCATCCAATCATAATGTGGCTATATTCAAGGTGAGAGTGAACAGGTTTTTGTTAAGCTAAGTTAGTGCTTTACCATCTTTGGCTGCACCGCCACTTACTCAGGTGGGATAGTACAACATAGTCAAGCACTGGCTCATTATAGTAAAAAAAAATCAGAATGAGATTTTTGGTTTTCTTACATCCTAATCACTGTCTTATAATCTAATATAAAAAAAACAATGTTAGTTTGTTCGTTTCTCAGATTGCGGAAAACTTTGTCAACTTATTGCTTGCACTTGCGCGAAGGTTATAGGCATAGTAAAATTAACTTAGTAGGTGACACGCGTATCGTACCGACAAACTTATTTAAATGTTATAGATCACTCAATTTCAATACGTTCAATACGCAAAATTTAAACAATATTTCTACAATTATTTGCTCTCCCTTTTATAGTACACGAGCACCCTGAATTCAATCCCCACCGGTAGTATAGAGTTTCTGTTTGAAATTTAAGTGACGATTTAAAATAAGCACGATGTGCGGGGAAACTTGCATGTCTGTAAAATAAAATATTACGAGAACATCTGAAGGCGCACTAACTGCTCCATAACCCTCTAATAAAAAAGAGGAGGTCCGTGCCAGAGTCCGTGCGTATTGCGTTCTGAATTTACTTTATTCTGAAATTACTTCAAAATCTTACAGCACTCGAATTCGTCCTAGAAAATTTAAAAAAAATCATAACGTAAAATACATTTAGATTTTAAATATCAACATTAGTTGTCACGTGTATCTGAAGGCTTTTGTCAGCTTATCTCAATTTAGCGAAACTAGATCTTGAAATACGTAGCGAGAATCAAATTACTCGCTGAGTAATATGCAGTCGCTTCCAATGCGTCAACTTGTAAATATAAGGCGAGACGCGAGCGTTCCGGTTTTTAATATTTTTGTCGGGGTCGAAACGGCAATTCGTTCCTATCCTTGAACGATTGAGGCACAGCACGGTAATCAGGAGAATTATTTACCCATGTCTGAGGGCCTAGTCAGAAAAATTGATAGGGCTGTCACCACCAAATTAAAAAAGGTTTTCGTACAAATTATTATTCGGTTTAATGTAATGGGTGTCGTTAGAGATGGCAGAGGCAAACAAACAAGGACATAGGCAGCAGCGTCTTCTAATAACAACTAAAATAAAAAACTGCGGTTGCCAACCCCCTTGCCAAGGGTGGGAACTGTGGCAAATATCCTTCTATGTAGCAATTATTGACAGATTATATTTTGGAAATGCGACAGATTAGAGGCTATGGGGGAGGCCTATATTCAGCAATGGAATTTTAATATGGGTAACGGTAATTTATGAATAGAAGTGATGGAATCCTCGCCATTAACCTGCTCACACTATACCGGACGAACACCGACAAACAAAATCAGCAATAACACGAAACTGTGCCTAAGATATTTTTATGTATGACACACTTATCATTAAAAGTGTAGCTTTTGTGATATATTCTTACGATTATTTGTCTTTTTTACCCCCGCCCCTTTATTCCTTCCGGAAGGGGCTGGCAATAATTAAGTTCATGCGCGTTTCGCGTTGAAGGCGATTAAGTCCATAGAAGTCCAAAGTAACACCTGCCTTCTCCAGAGTAGTAGAGTATTCACGATAATTCATCAGTCATATCATCAAAATGTCATGCAAAGGTCGATCTACACTGCGCTTACCGGCTGGAAACTGCAAAAGAGCTTTCTTTTTTATTTTTTTTACTTATAGAATAAGGTGCACAAAAACGAGCACACAGTTCATCTGATAGTAAGTGGATGCTGTTGCCCATAGAAATCTACATCTATCCTCGATTACAAATCAAAAAACAGATGCGTTGTCACCTCTGAGGATTAAGAGGGAATATCTCGTTCCGGTTCTCTATACTCACCATACGAAACTTAGCAGCATTAAGCTGCTATTTTACGCTGGTGTTCTGTAAGAGCATGGTCCTTTTCCGGTCGACCCATTCGTACTACAGCCATAAAATAGCTGCAGCATGGCTCTACCACGTGCACAACGTTTCTTCTTCGGTTGTTACTTCTTCGAGCTTTCTGACTTGCCCATTGTCAATCGTTCTCAAGATAACTACTAAAAACTAAAAATCTCACCATAATTAACTGAATCAGCAATATTTTTTTCAAAACTTGAATAAATATTGTCTTAATTGATAATTAAATTTTCATCTTAAACCAAAGTATATTTTTCTTTTGCGATTTTCGTTTGGTTTATTCCCGTTGAAATACTTATTCAATTAATTAACAAAGTGGAGACAGCCCTAAGTACTTTTGTAAGCAAAATGAAGAGCCAAGGGAAACATGTTTCGAGGACGCTCTGTAAATAGTCACCGCAATGGTTTCTCTAGATTAATTTTAAGTGAAAGAGCTTTGGGGGTCATTACGCAGAGCAGAGCAGACGAATGAGACCGAAAATAATTTAATGAAAGTATTTAATACAAGAATTGACTTGGCGTTATGATTATCTCGATTATATTATGTCCGATTCAAAATTTCGACCGAACGACGACTGCAACAACATGAAAGTTGTGAGATCTCTGATGCCGTGATCTCTGTCCACCAATCCCGCCGACCGCGACAGTTACAGTAAATTGAACCTAATATATAGAAAGTTAATGTACAAAATTATAATGTCTTTGGGCTGCTGAGAAGTTGAAGTACAATGTTGTTTTGAAGTAGACACAACATATTTTAAACGGGGATAATACGATCACTGAACGCGTTGTTTACGAGTATAATACCTTGTTGATATGTTTTAGGGGACTTAGTAGTGACTGTCGTGTTTTTTAGGGCCTAATACGTTTTAAAACACGTTCAAAGTATGAACCGTTGTAATCGACCGAGACCTTTAATGTTGATATGTAATTAATCTTAAGAATTTTTATTGCTTTTTCGTTCAACGGCGGTTGACGATCACTGCAGATACTGCAGCACATAGTAAATGGGTACTTTTCTTATACCATGACGTAAATTCTTTCACCAAAAATTTTTTCTATGCCAGTCCTCCCAGCTTTATATGCTTGATGAAGCATAAATTGCTAGGTACTACAAATATGACCAAAGATCCATGTGAGTGTAAAATAATTTTCTATCCTCTTTTTAGGGTTCCATACCCAAAGGGTAACCAACGGGACCCTATTACTAAGCCTCCGCTGTCCGTCCGTCTGTCTGTGAGCGGGCTGTATCTCATAAACCGTAATAGGTAGATAGTTGAAATTTTCACAGAATGTGTATTTCTGTTGCCGCTATATTAACAAATAATACAATTAAAATAAATTAAAAATTAAAGGTGGCTCCCCTACTAGAAACGTGTGTGATGGTACGTAACCCTTCATGCGCGAGTCCGACTCGCACTTGGTCGGTTTTTTACAAATCACTTATTACACAAAGGAATAATTCACGAAATTAAAAATTGGTGCGTTAATTTATATCATGTTATGTGCATTGATAACGATTTCCAAATTTTTGATGCTTTTCATGTCTTTAAAATAATAAATTATTATAGCGAAACTGTAACAAAAACAAACATGTTGATTTTTTCGTGTAATTAATCTCGAAAGCATTATTGAGAAATGTCGGAAGTTGGAGTTTTCGTCAGGAAAGCGCTGCACTCCGCTCTAATAGCCATTACGGCCATGAAAAGAATCTTTCAAGCTTCATTTTGCCCCTTGGTCTTTCAAACCGGAATGAAAAGATCGGAGTTTTTATTCGAACCATCATACCATCTTAAATAAAATGCATAAACATTAACAATAATATCATGGTTAGAATTAAAAGAACGATATATTTTCAAAAAGTTATAATTAATAAATGAGACAGTATAATAAACTTTAAGATGTTGATTTTTTATATTCTTAATACTAAAATACCTCTAACTAATATGCATAAAAGGTAAATTTAATGCCTTATGGCAGTCTTCACCAGACAACCCTATAAAAATAAAATGTTGGAAGGTGTAAAAACTTACATTTAAAAGCAACCATTTATGTTGAGGCACATATAAATAGACATAAATTGCATATACGTATATATATACATACAATATGTACATAATAATAAACAATAGCAATAGCAGCCTCGTACTTAGATGGTTGTAGATGGATTAAGCCATGCTTTGCGGCAATTTATGGTGGAAGACATAATGTGGATTTATGATGGGCTGATTTATGATCCATCGTATCACTTGGGGGTAAAAAAGCTATGAGAAGATCAGTATTCTGCTATAAATGGCAAAAACTATCGAAAATACTGTGACATCTATAATCTACGAGCTGTCTGGTAATCTTACCATTGCAACCTATCATTAATCCACTGCTGTATATTATCCCCCCCCCCACCCACCCTCTCTACGCTCATAGGGGCAATTTACCATAGTTGCAACACTTGGTATGCGGTTGTGAACCGCCGTTTTTTTTGTTTAAATTTGTTATCGTGAAGATAATGTTGTCAATCTTCTGTTTCACACCCATATGGGATGATATAGATTAGTGGAGGGTAGTAAATAATGGATAATGAGGTAGTCCGTTACTCTCATCTCCTGCTAAATTTGGACATGTGTGCAACATTAAACTATTTTATATAAATTTAAATCTTTACAGTATTTATCTTTATAGACTAAAAATACTAACCCTACAACGAGATGATAAATAAATATTTTCAAAACAAAAATGCCAGTCGCGAATGCTTAAATTTATGCTCTTTTAAGAGCAAGATTTACGTTGACCTCCTTCGTGTATGAGAACTTCGTAGGACGTCGTACATCTTCCTAATTTATGTTTACAGCTTATGCCAGCCGCAGATATTTCCCTTTAGCATTTTAAATACGTTTATGGGATTTCAAACACGTATCACGAGAAGCTCATTTCAAAGCACTTAATAATATGTATTATTTTAAAAAAATATATTGACATCACCCATCTTACCTTTATTATTCATTGGTCTTAATTAAGCAAAATCAATTTAAAAAATTTAGTTTAGCTACTGAAATATGATATCGTTTTCTGTCTTATACAAAAGCTCTCACCGTTTTTCGTACAACTCAATTAAAACAATATCAATATTTTCTAATTTTGAAAAATGTTTATTTTATTCTACATAACATAATATACAATATTTTATTATATACAATATTAAAAACTATAATAAAAAAAAACTAAAACTAGTAATTTAATTATCAAACAGTCCTACTCCACGCGGTATCGTGCCAAGAACGCTGGCTGCGTTTCCCCGCTGAATGGCTATACTTAGCCTTTGAGCGAGAAAAGAGCCAGCCCTCTTATCACCAGCAGCAACGACCAGCCGCGGATGGAGTTCCTTTAAGAACTTCACCGCACGTGGACCCCACGGACTGATAGTCTCTACAGCAAATGGCACAAATATGTAGTCATCTCTCAGAGACTCATATTTGCGCCACTTACTCAGTTCAGCTGCCTCTGATGCCGCCCCGGCTCTAAACGAGGTACCCCTGAGATGAGAGGCCGCCAAAGTGTCTACGCAAGTAGCATCCCACACTAGGGCTTTACCTCTCTCCCAAGGGACCAATGTCATACCATCGGGTCTCCTGCCGAGGGTCTAAAACCGAGGGAACATTTATAGAGACAAGAGCCCTTCGGATGACATCGTTCAAAGAACCGTGCCGTGAAAACCTACCAGCACTTTTCTTACAAGAAAGTCCGTGGAGTCCAAACTTGTCGACGCTGATACCACAGGGGCACTGATGGGGTTGACAAATCGCCGCTCCTAGTCGGATTCCTACAGCGATGCGCAAGCTTTCCCCATCAAGTAATGTGCCGAGATTACTTGATGGTAAAGCGTGTAACCAGTGACTAGATTCCTTAGTCGAAACAGCTAGAAGGCGTGCCTTATCTTGGTCACTATGGAAATTATGAAACAAATCTTTCTGCACCCTCTGTACCAACGGAATATCCCACTGTTTTTGTTGGTTAACTTCCAGTGGAACATTTTCGCCGGGACAGAGCGTTTGCCATGTCTGCCCTGCCTCCGTAGCAAAGCACATGTCTACTTTATTATTTAAAATTATGTTACATAAATTACTGACACTATGCACGGAAGCAAGGAAAGCAGGCAATGCAACGCTAGAAAGATTTCTCACACCAATACCACCAAATTTTACAGGTAAAGTAGCTTGAGTCCAGGCTGTTGTATTTAAAGTTAAATTTAGAATTTTTTCTATTGCTATTTTAAGATTATTATCAATATCTTTTAAAATATCCGAACATTTCCAGACTGGACTCGAGCGCAGTAAGTATGTAAATCTAGGTACAAGGAGACAATATTTTAAGATAGTAAGCGCAATGTGGGGGCTTAATTTATACAATTTATCAACGTGGTTTAAAAACTGATCAAATTTTGTTTTTAAAACAGGTTTAATACTATCGAAAAACAACGGGGCACCTAGAAGGTATAGTGATTCCGTACTCACAGTTTTTATTCCTGGAGAAATATGATTGAAATTTTGAATTAAAGTGTCTCTGTCAGAAGTAGATAAATTATTGGAAAAAAATATTTCACATTTATTGCTATTTGGTTCAAGACCAATATTTTTAAAATTTCGAAAAATATAAGTAAGATCACTGAGGACGTCATCTGCTCTACCTCCCAGTGTACCGTCGTCCAGGTACCAGACATTCAGCTTGGATTTCAAATTTGAAATAATGGGTTGAATTCCCAAACTGAAAAGTGCTGGACCTAGTGGGTCACCCTGCTGAACACCGACTGCAGAATCGATAACATGGTTTTCGTAGAACAAGTTAGTATTTTGACTGTAACATTGCCAAACGTAGTGATAAATTTCGGGGGTATTGTTAGCCACTTCTTTCAGCAGGGTTACCCTATCGATAGAGTTAAAAGCATTCCTTAGGTCAACCTTCACAAGAACATCTGCATCAGAGTTTGTTAAAAATGTACGCACTGAATGTACCGCCGCCTCACAGCCACCTCTAGTGCCAAAGCCTAGTTGAGTAGGCTGAAATTTTGTCTTAAGGTTAGAGATTATGTGCCTGCAAGCTAATTTTGAAGTTAAGCGTCGAAATGTGGAACCAACGGCAATAGGACGGATACCGTTATCTTTTTTTTTTGAAGGCACATAATCTTGCCCCATATAAGAATGGAATGAAATTTGGATTAACATTACCAGAAAGCATAAAGTTACATAATTTTGTAATGTCATTAAGAAGTACTCCGCCGGCGTCACCGGCAGAAGCGCTTACAAGATCTTTAAGATGTTGAGGCGTAATTCCGTCAATGCCGCCAGCAGAGCCATTCGAAAATGACATAATTGCTTCTAAAGTGTCTTTTTCAGAAATTTGTAAAGGTTGCATAGAAGTCTTGGGAGGCAGCGGTAAACCCTGAGAAGGATTGACCGAAGGATGCTTCTGACGAAGGCTTTCAAGAGTTTCGACGTTACGAGGAGCCAGGATGTCGTCTGAGAATAAAATACGGGATGCATTTTTTAAGTCGCCATCCATTACTTTCGACTCAACTACTTTTTTAAATCAAATTTAGGACGTGGTCGAGATAAATGAGTATTAATTGGGTAATCTAAATTTTGAAATTATGTCTTTTAGTTGAGACGTAATTGATTTATTTATTGTTTTATCAAAATGAAAATGAGAATACGCGAAAGTAAATAATTTTGCCAACTCTTTTCACTATTAGTGAAACAATTTTGAATAGTGCATGACAATGCTTTAGCAAGCTGCATCCTCGCACCTCTAGGAATTCTTTTAACCACTGGTACATTACGATGATAATTGTAAATTTGCTCCGAAAAAAGGGAAAAATTTGTGTCATTAGAGGAATTACTAATAGAGTTATGAATTTCTACGGTAGGCTGTGAAGCCGAAATACTTTTACTATGGCATCGTTTGATATGTATATTTAATCCCCTTTTACCTTTAAACAGCCTACCATCGGTACAATTTTGACACTGTAGGAAATCCGGCTGTGAATGTAGCGGAGCGGAGATATTCATTAAAAAATCTAAACAGATCTCTACAGCACTCAAAAGTCTTTATATTACATAGCTTCATACTTAGTTCATATTGACTTGAAATCTGCTGTACCCCGCATCTTTCCCTGAAACACAATCGTTTACGGCCTAAATAAAAGCACTTTACTCTATAAATGAAATATTATCACATTACTTCCCTGGATCTATTCCATATTGATAAAAATTGTATGTAGTTGTTATGCTTTGACAGTTGACAACGACGCAGCAGAAATATTTTCCTTTATAAATGAGTATTATGTCTGAAATCAAAAAATAATTATTACAATAACTGTCTTATATATTTACAGATCTTTTTGTTGAAATTTGTAAGCCAGAATTGGCCTCTAAATAACGAAATAAAATAAGTTAAATATACGTAGCTTTTTTTTTTTTTTGAAAATTTTGAAAGGGAATAATTCTTATTTTTTCTTATTTTATTGACTTGCTACTTTTATTTAACTGGTTATGAAACTGACTCTCTGCTATCAATATGGCTTAACATAAGTATAAAATAAAAGAAAATTTAGACAGAAATAGTAGCTATAATTAATATTTTTTATTAAACAATATAAAACACACAAACAAAGTATACTCGTAAAAAGGCAAAAACACATCAAAATACAGGTGTGGTTATTCATGCTAAACTCTTATCACTTAGTACGTTTTATCTCAGCAAACATTGATAACCTAGCTGTGTGTAACGCATTTATCTTTATGATTACAAACTAGTGCCGTTCCGATAGAGTCAGTGTGTGGACAACCTTAAAGTTCAAATAGCAAATTGTTTTAGTGGAAAGTGAAATATTTAAGTGTCATGGCTGGAGCTGGCAAAGGCAACGGGCTAGGACCCGCTGTCGGGAAACTAGAATCCCAGATTTATTGCATTAAGTACACTTTATTTTGCTTCAACGTCGTGCTGTGGGTGGGTTGACTCATTTGTATCTACCGTTGAACATTGTCTTTTATACAATTTAGATGCAACTTTACAGTTAAAGAGATGTTAATGATAGTAATTATTCTTTCCGATACTATTCCTATTTCGTTCATGTTCTCTTTAAGTATACTTAAGAGAATGATTTTAGATGAAAAAATCACAATGACGGCAAATTTGTGATAATGTCCCAAAACGTGTGTATTGATAAACATACAAATTACGAACTTAAAAGCTAGTAAAGTTAAATGCAGGTTTATTTTATTTTATATAAAAAAATTCTAGTAATGCTTATTTTTGAGTCTTGTTTAATTTTCATAAAATTTCATTATAACCATTTTAACATCATCATTATAATCATCATCATTATTAAAGGCTATCAAAAGTCATTTTCTGAATAAATGCCTCCACATATATTGCCTTATAGAGGGGATATTTTGCATAGTTGTCACGCTTGAAGTTTTTACAATATTACTTTTATATGGACAAATGTCTTATCTATCTCATTTACACCAAAATAAAGGACTGAACGTCGAGAATGTGTTATCTATAAAAGATAAGCTATTTGGCCCGTTTTCCAGCTATTTATTTGTTATGTGTCATTCTCTGAATCACACATAACAATTAAATCACGTTGAATTACTTTGTTTGTTAGTATGCCACTTCCGGCACTTTATTTTACTTGTTGATTTATATTTCGTACTAGCGATCCGCCCCGGCTTCGCACGGGTGATTTCTGGATCTCGACAACAGCTCCATCTACCGGGTCCAATTGTGAATCTAAACCATCCAGGGACCCACTCAAGCACACACAAAAAAATTCATCAGAATCGGTCGAGCCAGTTTCGAGCTTCAGCAAGACTAACGGACAGCAATTGATTTTTTTATAGAGATTTCTTAGAAAAACTGGAATTTCACCAATTATACATACATAAATTGCACACGGACCCGGAACTTTTAATAATTGCAGGCCAAAAAAAATATTTGTTCTTTGCGGGAATCAAACCCGCGCCACGTAACGTTGCATTGTTTGCGCACACATGAGTGAAATTCAGTCTGTAGGACCTTATGAAATCTGGGTTCAGCGCTTTTGTTTTTGGATTGATTTCGCGCCGTCAGTGCGCGTGCAGGTGAGACTGGCCGTTGGAGAAAATATTCCCCTTTACACCTGACATTTCTCTTTTCGGCCTGTATATGTCACACAGTTGGGCAAAAGCTCTGTTTATTTTCTAAGAGGGTTTTAAGGCAGGGAAGAGTCTAATGCGTGTTAGCAGAGTGCGTACGTCTTCGTAATATTTTAAATTTCTTTTTGGTGTTTTTCTTAACAATTTTTAAGTACCAACAGATTTTCGCTGTCACTAAAAAATGTTCCCAGGAATCACGAGGGATTTACTGTGCAATTTTAACAATTCTATGCTGATCATGAGGTCTCGGATTCGAATCCCAGATTGGGCCAAAATAATGTATTGAGTTTTTCTATCAAGAAATTCTCGGAAAGCGTGAAAGCCGTTAGTCCTACGCCTGATATTTCTCCAATCGTTTTGGATTGTCGTTCCATCGAACTATGAGAGTGAGAGAATAGAGAAAGCACCTGTGCTTGCGCATACCCTTGGGCACTATAACTCTGTCCTGCTTGGAGGGCTAATCTCGGTTGCGACTGGTCGCTGTGAGCAAAATTCGGTCTTGAGGACATTAATCTCTTTCTATTTAATGAACTTCAAATCTTTTGTCATTTTTATGTCTGACGTGGAATGCCTTTAAGGTTCTATATTAAGAGTCTTAAAAAACCAGTTCTTGTTTGTAATAAAACACACCCTGCTTTTATTAGTTAATTAGCAGAATTAGCTGCAAGTAGCATTCATTAGCTACACGTGGCGTTGGTAGTAAATCTAGGAGTTGTTGCTCGCAATTTTCGCGTCGAAGCAACAGTTATTATGCTTGCTTAATTAAGAAAATGTAAGAACACGTATGCACATAAAAGACTGCAAATTTGACATAATTTTTATTATTTTGCTGGCAAATATTAACCCGTTTTTATTATAAAAGAGCAGTTGTAGCTCAGATGCTAAAAGCCCAACGTAAATTTCAAAATTTGCGAGCAACCGAGGTCGATCTCCACCCGGATAAATGAAATTGTTAATTGCAATTTTAGTTGTCTATATAACACGTGCTCTGCGTTGAAGGTAAGCATCGTGAGAAAACCAGCATGTCTAAGTAATTAAATATTTCCAAAACATATTAAATCCGCTGCTACCTAGCAGTATGACATATATAGGATGTAACTTGTATCATAGCAACATCCGTCAAAGGGAGCAATGATAGAACAGGAGCTAGGTGTAATTTTATGGCATGCGTATAGCCCGAGTTTGATCCCGACTTCAACTTTTTAGAATTTTCATTAGTTTAGTGCTGATTTATTATGCACGGTGGTGAAGGAATACATAGGGGAGAGAACTGCATATTTGTGAAAAGCTACATTCTCCAATACGATAACTTACACATGCTGGTGCAACGCAGCTGACTCAAACTTGCTCATAATATACTCAGAAGTGAGAGAAGGCTTGCGCCCAGCAAAGGGACTTTTATCGGTTGCTACTTCATTTATATTTTCTTCTTCAAAAAAAGTCTGCAAATTATCGTTTGAAATTACCTATATACTCGTAATATTATAACGTATAGTGAACTGATTTTGATTTTTTTTATAGAATAGGGTGACAAACAAGCACACAGTCCAACTGATGGTAAGTGGATGCTGTGGCCCATAGACATCTACATTTATCCTCAATTAAGAATCAAAATGCAGATGCGTTGTCACTCCTGAGGACTAAGATGGAATGCCTCTTTTCCAGTAAAAAGGGTCTCCGGTTCTCTACACGCACCATACGAAACACAGAAGCATGAAGCTGCTATTTTACGCTGGTATTCTGTGAGAGCGTGGTCCTTCCCCGGTCGAGCCGACCCATTCGTGCTAAAACCATAATATAGCTGCTGCGTGGCTCTACCACGTATGATATGACTTTGCATAAGTAACGCAATATTAAAGACATAAAAAGAAATTCTCAGCAGCATTCTTCACACTTAACACTTCGAACGTCCTCTGCTGCAATTAAATAAAAACACCTCAACTGTAATAAATATTGAAGAATAAAACCCTTCGAATTAATTATCTTTCAGGGTGCGGAGAAAGGGGGAAGAGAGACTGTGACGCGTGTTAACTTATTGACTGTTTATTCCTTATTATTCGAATCCTAATGAGAAGCCATTATGAACTTATATCTAATACTTATTAATTAATACATGATGTTTCACCAACTACAATCTAAATATAAAAATAACACAGTATAGTAAATATGATTTACTATATGGTGATAATATCTGTCGTCGTGCAGTGGTGGCATAAGACATTCACTACCCAATAATATCCCGTGGATGTCGTAATAATAAACCATGCAGCGGCGATGTAATAATACCCACTACCCCATATCGTCCCGTGGGTGTCGTAATAATGAACCATGCAGCGGCGGTGTAATAATACCCACTACCCCATATCGTCCCGTGGGTGTCGTAATAATAAACCATGCAGCGGCGATGTAATAATACCCACTACCCCATATCGTCCCGTGGGTGTCGTAATAATAAACCATGCAGCGGCGGTGTAATAATACCCACTACCCCATATCGTCCCGTGGGTGTCGTAATAATAAACCATGCAGCGGCGATGTAATAATACCCACTACCCCATATCGTCCCGTGGGTGTCGTAATAATAAACCATGCAGCGGCGATGTAATAATACCCACTACCCCATATCGTCCCGTGGGTGTCGTAATAATAAACCATGCAGCGGTGGTAATAATACCCACTACCCCATATCGTCCCGTGGGTGTCGTAATAATAAACCATGCAGCGGCGATGTAATAATACCCACTACCCCATATCGTCCCGTGGGTGTCGTAATAAAAACCATGCAGCGGCGATGTAATAATACCCACTACCCCATATCGTCCCGTGGGTGTCGTAATAATAAACCATGCAGCGGCGGTGTAATAATACCCACTACCCCATATCGTCCCGTGGGTGTCGTAATAATAAACCATGCAGCGGCGATGTAATAATACCCACTACCCCATATCGTCCCGTGGGTGTCGTAATAATAAACCATGCAGCGGCGATGTAATAATACCCACTACCCCATATCGTCCCGTGGGTGTCGTAATAATAAACCATGCAGCGGCGGTGTAATAATACCCACTACCCCATATCGTCCCGTGGGTGTCGTAAGACTAAGAGGCAACGCAGCAGCATCTTCCTGATAACAACGCAAAATAATAAAAAAACTGCAGTTGCCAATCCACTTTTTTTTAATTTTTATAAGCTGTATAAAAAAAAGATATGGATATAGTATATTAACCTATTTTATTGAAAATTCAAATAATTTTAAGTAACAAGTATACATTTATTTTTATTTTCCTACTCCTAGATTTCTATTTACAATGTAAGTATTAAGCATCCTTTACAGGTTGGACTGTACATTAGATCGCACCCTACAAAATACGACATACAGTTTCAGTTTCTTAGATCTACACGAGGTAATACCAGTTACTCTCGCAATGGCTTCAGAATATTAAAAGATATTTGCTGGAAACAGTTTGCTGATTCCCGTACGAATATTATACGCATAATAAAATACGTTATTGGAAAATTATTTTCCGAAAATGCAACCAATAGCACAATTTTTTTAAATAAATACTAGCGTTAACAGGAAAAATATTATAATTGCTTTTTTAAAGACTATAATATTTGGCAAACCATCTTAGCTCGTGTTCAGAAATCTCAAATAATGAAATAATAACTGTCGACGGTCTGAAGTTGGCCATCGACAATAATTAATTTCTGCGTTACAGCCAAGGTTTTTACACATATGGACCAGGATTTTAAGTTTTATATCTAGTTCTCTTACTTGGCTTAATATCAGTAACTAGTAGCCCGCCCCGGCTTCGCATGGGTGTAATTTACATGTGGTATGCTTGAAAAAGCACTGTTCGAACGATTTTGAGTTTGTCGTTTTGGTATTGATAGATCATCATTATAAAAACTGCGCTTAGCAAGAAAATATTAATTTTATTTTATAACCTTTATTTATATTTAATCATATGGCTTAAATGAGAAACATGAAAAATATCAAAATTGATAAACGTTCATTGGTATGTGTCGTTGTAATTTTATTGTTCTTTTTGATCTTTGATCAACAACTCTGAAAATATTGGTTTTGATGTGCAGATAATGAAGGACGCTGCGGCATTAGAGTGGCTGGCCAACCGTTGATGATTCTGTGATATCTTCTAAAGTATTCATTTAAATTATTTAATGTAAGGGATAACTTTAATTTACATTAAATGCCCAAGGTAACTTATATATTTATTCGCATAAATATTAATAGTGAATTAAAGTATACTCTGGGGGATTGTTTTGAAAAATCGAAAAATACGTATCATTTTATTTTATTAACAGAATACTTTCAGTAAGTTTCTAGCCCCGCCAAATCGCCCCATAAAATAAAAAATTTCATACAAATTGTAACTGGTTGAATTTTCCAAAATATTTTCATGGTGAATGCCTAACAAAAGGAAGCTATTGTCCCGATTTCCTGCTCTACGTCAAGTGGTTTTGGGCTGGGCGTCTTAATAAAATATTTTTCATACAAACTTTGCACACTTGTTTTAAAATCTCAAGGGAAAATTTATGAAAAAATTAAAATTGGTGCTTTATTATTTTTAATCAAGAACATTTGCACCAGTTTAAAAATTAAAAGAGACCATTAATTATCGTTTCTCCATACAAATTTGAACACTCTTTGCCCCTTTCCTAAGTGGTTGTTTTGAAAAATCGCAAAATTTTTATATTTTATCTAAAGTGTACTTTCAGTAAGGGTCGAGTCGTTTAACAGCAGTTTGCGAAATCGTTTAACACCGGCGATTTTTGAACTTTAGCGTTCTTTACTCAAATATGTTTGCAGGCGCCTATGGGCTGTAGTACCCAATTACTATAAGATAGACTATATGTTCGTTCGCCACTTCAATTTTATAAAAGAATACTTCTTTAAGATGGAATTTTCCTTCACATTTAAAACTTTGAGCATCATATTACTCTACGTGTTATATGAAAAAAAAAACAAAATCACTGTAATATAATAAAACAAATTGTCTTGATAAAAACTTTGTAACTGAAATGTGCCCAAATAAAAATACATACATGAGATGAAATCCTCATTTCTTGGCAAATAAAACAACCTGAATGGATGCTTATAACTTTTATTCATATTCGAGTACGTAATATAAATGTTTCATTATTCTCGTAGACAAATACAATTTATCCAGCCTATTATTTTCGACATGAGTAAACATAGATATTAAAGATAAAAATTGATTCAACGTTCTTTATTTACTCGTAAGTAACGAGTGTAATGATTTCTCAAAATTATGCGGACACTACATACATTGAAAACTAGTTTTTACGGATTTTATCCCGTATATTAACTTATTTTATATTCCCGACGTTTCGAGCACTTTACAGCACCCATGGTCACGGCGGACACAAAATTATTATTATTATTGTAAGATATTTATGGAGTATTCTCATTGGAAATGTAGAAAAAAGATTCACACTAACCGATATTAAAACATTTTCGTTTCGCAAACTATTAGATCTTTACAATTGTAATTTTGAATGTCTAATAAGGCTATTTGAATACCTAGAATTCCAAATTACATAAATCTATCGCTTGGCAGACGAGCTGGTAACAGCAGTTTTTTATTGTTTTGAGTTGCTATCAGGAATATTCTGCCCATCTCCTGTTTCAATATCCCTCATGAATTTTATAAGAGTTCAGAGCAGGTGCGGCTTGTGAAGCGTCTGAAAAAGCTAAAGCATGCAAATACAGGGGTCTAGGCTCCGAATATGTTTTTGTCCCATTCGGTGTCGAGACCCTAGATCCGTGGGGTCCTAGCGCTATAAGACTTTTTAAAGAAATAGCAAAAAGGTTGGCCGACGTCACAGGAGACCGAAGACAAAGCTACCTCGGACAAAGAATTAGTCTAGCTATTCAAAGGGGGAACGCTGCCAGTATCTTCGGAACCTTGCCTAAAGGGCCTCCTTTTTAATAATATATTTAAGTTATTATAATGTATATTTTTTTAAGGTTTTTTAGTTTTAGGTTCATTGTTCTAGTATTTTTTTTTTTTATAGGATAGGGTGACAAACGAGCACACAGCCCACCTGATGGTAAGTGGTTGCTGTGACCCATAGACATCTATATCTATCTTCAATTAAGAATCAAAATGCAGATGCGTTGTCACCCGCGAGGACTAAGATGGAATGCCTCTTTTCCAGTAAAAAGGGTCTCCGGTTCTCTACACTCACCATACGGAACACAGCAGTGTTAAGCTGCTATTTTACGCTGGTATTCTGTGAGAGCGTGGTCCTTCCCCGGTCGAGCCGACCCATTCGTACTACAACTATACTACTAATAATAATAATAGCTGCAGCATGGCTCTACCACGATGAAAATATATGTATCTACCACGATGTATATATTTTATTTTATAAATTGTGTAATACTTAAACGTTTGTAATTGTTAATAAATTTAAATACTCATCAAATATCTCATTAAACTAATATACATATCCCTCATATATTTCACTTTTTATATAAAATATGATGAAAAACGAGCACCTAGTCCACCTGAAGGTAAATGTATGCTGTGACCCTGTATATGTGCGTCTACATTTATCCTCAATTAAGACTCAAAATGCAGTAGCATTGGTACCCCTGAGAACTACGATGGAATGCCACGTTTCCATTAAAAAGGGTCTCCGGTTCCTACACTCACCATACGAAATACAGCAGCATGAAGCTGTTATCCTGACATTCTGTGAGAGCGTGGTCCTACCCCGTTCGAGCCTACCCGTACTTGCAACAATCATTGTATAACTGCAGCTTGGCTCTGCCTCACGTAAAAATCTTCTTTGATCACTATTAGTGATCGTGTAACTTCTGAACGGTTTCGTGTTTGAGGTCATATCCCACAATATTATTATTATTATTACAGCCCTTCACATGTCCACTGATGAACATAGGCCTCCCCCAAGGAATGCCTCAAAGCACGGTCCTGAGCCACCTGCATCCATCGACTTCCTGCATGTCTTGTCTTACCAGGTCGTCACTACATCTAGTGGACGCCCTACACTTCGCCTACCGGTACGAGGCTGCCACTCGAGAACCTTTTTTCCCCATCGGTTATCGGTTCTTCGAGCTATATGGCCGGCTCATTGCCACTTCAGCTTAATAATCCGTTGGGCTATGTCAGTCACTCTAGTTCTACTGCGGATATCCTCAATTCTAAGTTTATCGCGCAAAGAATGTATGTATGTTTACCTGGGACAAGTAGCCCGACTAGATAAGTCCAACTTCGACCGAGAGGACAATCGACGGATTCAACTCGGCTGGGCAGCGTTCAGAATATTGCGACACATCTTCTCGTCAGGTATACCGCAAAACCTGAAAACGAGATTGTACAACCAATGCGTGTTCCTTCACTGCTGGCCGTATGAGGACGCTCAAGGTCACTCAGCGAGCTATGGAGAGGGCTATGCTCGCGGTTTCTTTGCGTAATAATCCCACAATATCAATTACAAAATCTGATCCCTGATAGGCGGCAGATTCGAACCCACGACTTTTTGAGATTACGGTCCACACCATACCATGAGGCAGGCTACTGTTGCTTAAAATAATATAAAATTATAATGTTTAGTCAACCACAGATTTGAACAATCCATACAATATCATTCACCTCGTAGGTTCGTAAGAGGCGACTATGGAAAATGCCAGAAAGCTTCGGTTGGCGGCGTAACCATTTCGTTTATGTCAGACTTATGAGACCGGTACGTAAAATACCCAGACCGCGAGCAAGCAATTATCAATCCGCCTACCAAGTATGGCGATGAAAACAAATCCTTCCTAAGTAAAAGAAAGTACCATATCCAGGAGGGGACTTTTAACAGAAAAGTCTTCAAATATTTAAATCATGTATAATATTTTTTTTAGTTATTCGGCGTGTCTATATTTGCACTTTGTCTATGGATCTGCATTGAACCTGGCTTCAACGAATGGATGAAAATTTTGGAACTTCAGAAGTACTTCATTGGGATCTACATCATTCTTATTGCCTCATTAGGTGTAATGGTAGTAGCGTTCCTTGGTTGCGGTTCGGCTCTTATGGAAAATGTCCTGCTATTATACGCAGTAAGTTAACTACATAATGCATTACATTTCATGATTGCTTCAAATATAATATGTAATATAATATTATCAAAAAAAAGATCATCATAAACACAAATCAAAAACTAAGTTTCTTTTAAAGGGAAAACTTCTTTAGCCGATTTTTTTTTCTTAAGCGATTTTTGGTAGGGGAAATACTTATGGGTTCGCGTCACCGATGACCTCGATTGCGCTTGCGCACAATATGTCACAAGCATGTCTCGGCGTTGCCAACCGTACGATTTAAATCGTATTCATACGATCTTTTTGACCCTAGTACGATGTACGATCATGTTTTCGAAATCGTACGCAAAACATACGATCTTTTCAAATCTTATACTCTTTATAACAAAATAAAATGATTTCATTTCATCGATATGAAATATCAATAACATCAAAATTCTTCTTAGCAATGTCCTTTATATGAAGACCAAAATATGTCAATTGGTATTGTTTCGAAGTTGTGCCGGTTCAAGAGTATATTACTCGGTTAATTTTAATTTAAATATTGCGCTATTACTATAGTCAATTGTATACTCCAGTATCCGGTAGATCATATATACTCTAAGACCTATGTTTGTATTGATTTATATGGTTAATTGTTTAACTTTGTTAATTATTTTGTAATGTAAAATTATAAGATATATATAAGGCTTAATAGTAATAGATATAAGTATATTTTTTCATGTTGAGTGTGAGTTTATGTTTAATGAAAAAGTAAAAGTAACCCTATTTTTGTAATAGAGGACAGAGTGGGCACAGTCCGAACCCCTTTTATTTAATAAAAAAAGTCATCTTAAAGTTTAGTGTCAGATTCTTAAATGTTATACCCTAAATGTTAAATTTTGCTTTGACGTTGTAATAATATAATTTTTTTTCCCATTGTTTTATTGAAAGTTTAATGCGTACTATTTTTTCTTTTGAGTTCTTAGCAAAATACGATTTTTTTCAGTTTATGGTACGATCTCCTAAAAAATTAAGTTGGCAACCCTGGCATGTCTACTAGGCGTCGCTAGTCTGGCGCAAGCCGCTATAACACGCATCGTGTCTACGATGCGTGTTATAGCGGCCTGTGTACATGTATTCGCATATATCATTGAGTTTTCACTTCTATCGGCAGTCCTTATGACTGCCTTTGTTTTTTTTTTATAAAATTTAAGTATCATATGAAAGAATATAGAAATCACCTGATCATACGAGTAAGTTACTATAACAGCCCTCGTACTATCAACTTTAAACAAAGAAGTCTACAGACGAGTTGTTACCTCCGAAGACCAAGATGGATTGCCTCACAGCCTGTAATTATATTGGTTCTCTATACTACTGCTTGGCGGCAGAAATAGGCGATAATAATAAATCACTGACAAATAAAAGTCAACAAATCTTTCAATTCTTTTTTATTACGTATTTTGGTTAGCTGTATTAAAAAATACTAAAATATTATTTTTGAGACTCATTTTTATAATAGTTTATAGGTACACAAATCGCCTTGTTTGTGTTTGGATTGATTGGTGCTTGTGTGGTTCTGGACTTCTCTACATACGACTCTAGCATACAGCCTCTTATTAAAAATATTTTAATGAGGCTCATAAATAACCCTCAACATGAAGGTAGCCGAGAAATTCTGAGGATGGTGCAAGAAGGGGTATGTATTAACATTACAGTTTATTGGTTTGTATTCTATTGCATATAAATTTTTAATTATTGTGAAAAACTAAATGTGTATCCTTATCCGTTTGTTTTAATTGAGTAAATATTACTTTACACACACGAATGAAAGCACCTGGTGAGAATTCTTAATAAATTTGTTATGTTTCTATGTATCTATCTATTATACAATGGTTGTAATTACCCAAACAAAACGCTGCTATCAATTAAATTATAGTTATGTTTTATGTATAATGATAACCTCTTTGTTTTCGCAGACTTAAAATGTTTTTATAACTAAAATTAAATGCAACGTTCTTGAAAACGCTCATTGTTTTAAACATCGTTTTACAGATTGGATGCTGTGGAGCAGATGGTCCAATGGACTACTTAAACTTGAACAAACCATTGCCTTCTGAGTGCCGTGATTCAGTCACTGGTAATGCCTACTTTCATGGTTGCGTAGATGAACTGACTTGGTATTTAGAAGGGAAGACTGGCTGGCTGGCTGGCATGGTTCTCGCTTCTTGTATGATCTGCGTAAGTATAATGACCTTTTGAATTTTACTAATGATGATTTAATAACATAAAAAATATATAATTACATCCCTATATACTCGATAAAATACTAAAACTATAGTACATTATTTCAAAATCTGACCCGATCTTAAATATGAAAATGTGTTTGACATTACACGATCCGAGAACTAATAATGTATCTTTGTTTGAACTGAATCTATGACTCAACAGTATCGATATGAAATATTTTTATGTATATCTGTTGCCTTTCCCAAGGAATACCACATAGCAAGATCCTTGGGAGAGGCTTATGTTTAGCTGTGGACTTGTATAGATGAATGAAAAAATATCTGTTGCAAGAACCTTTACCCGAAAATTACTGGATAATATGACCTCTACTACAGAACGGAGGATTTACCGTAATCTTCACTCAAGACCAGACGGCTCACATCTCGACGCTGCTTCCTGTTACCGTCCGGGGTATTTTATATAAGTACAAGCAACATTATTCTGAGTTACGTAATACGACGATTTTTACGTGGTAGAGCCATGCTTCAGCTATTTCAGTAGTATAGTTGTAGCACGAATGGGTTGACTCGACTGGGGAAGGAGCACGCTCTCACAGAATACCAGCGTAAAATAGCAGCTTAATGCTGCTGTGTTTCGTATGGTGAGTGTAGAGGACCGGAGACCCTTTTTACTGGAAACGAGGCATTCCATCTTAGTCCTCATGAGTGACAACGCATCTGCATTTTGATTCATAATCGAGGATAGATGTATAGATTTCTATGGGTCACAGCAACCACTTACCATCAGGTGGACTGTGTGTTTGTCACCCTTTTCCTTTAAAAAAAAACTACATTTTCGTAATAAGACAGTATCATGGATTCTCACAAGCCTTCAAAGACGGGATACACAAATAAATTAAAATACATAAAAAACACTAAAGTATTATAATAATAAAAATCAAATATATTTTTTCTGCTTCAGGTGGTGAATGCTGTTATGTCTATGGTCTTGATTCAGGCAGTGAAGAAAGAAGAAGAGGAGGCTATAGTGTATAAAAATTAGTTTATCCTTGTACTTCTCTAATTATGTAATTTTATTAGTAGTTGTGTCTTGTACTTTTAATTAGATGTTAAGTTTGATTTACGAGCTATGTAAAGGTATTTCAATTAAATTATTCTAATTGAATTTTTGACTAAAGAAATATTCCACCAACGACGGAAAATACTGATAAACTATCTTTGAATTAAATTTACTAAATTGTGTGTGCCGCTTTCTCTGTTTTATAATATAATAGTTTGTTTTTCCTCTTTTACTTGGCGAAATATTAAATATAAGAAAATACCTATAAGTCACAGTAGCCTTGTGATTTAGGGTACGGACAGCAAATTAAGTTCGGAAAACCATGTTATCGAATCCGCCATTCGACTACCGTTGTAACACAAGCATTTGAAGCTTACTTGGGATGGTTAACGGGATGGCGGGTTGGTGGTGATGATGATGGATGTTTGTAGATTAAAGGGAGTATTAGTTATAATAATAGCTTTACTAGTAATTTTTTAAACTGAGTGGTTAGCGATTAAGTACTTATAGCTTATATTAAAGCAATTTTAAGTCGTTAATAACTTTTAACATCCCATCCTAAATTAATGTAATGAATTGAGTACAACAAAATATTTGTCGTTCATTAGAAATTACTAAAGATTTAGAATACAATAAATACTAAAATCGTAAACACAAGTATATTATTATAATTATAACCATGTATTTTATTTAGTTTTATGTTCAGTAAACTTTGAGATAAAATTGATTCATGTCATCATGTCAATGCCGAATCCTTCTTTTATTTTAGTAATGGACTGTTTATAATTGGAAACTTAAATAACGAAATCATTTACTATCATTGGTAGGTAAAATATTTATAAAGTATAAATATATTTAGTATTTATCGTCTTGTGGGTGTCGTAAGAGGCGACAGAAGAAAACGGAAATAATTGATGGGCAGCAGCATCTTCCTGATAACAGCTCTATAAAATAAAAAACTTCGGTTGCCAACACGGCTACCAAGCGGAGAAACTATGAAAAACAATGGGAGGGGGGGGGGCTATGTTCAGTAATAGACTTTTAATAGGCTGTGTTATTTGATGAATGAATTTTTAGTTTAAATAATTATTTTTATTACCATATCATTTTTTTTAATTAAGCATGCCTTTATTAAATCAAATGCATAAAACATTTTTTTGCATTTTGTTTTTTAATTATTACTTTATTTAAATCATCTTGAGTAAAAAGATGACACTACTTGTGAAATAACAAATTATAATCTGTAATACATTGAAGCATGCATTTAAATGGATTTACTTGTTTTTATTAAACATTTCACTGTTTAAAACATATTCAATATAATGAAAAGAAAGGAATTAGTAAGAGTGATATGTTGAAAATATCAGCATACGGTGACAATTTTGTCCTTGGATTTATTACAGTTATGGTTATTTTAAGTAAGTTAGCAAAGTTAGCTAAGAGTTGCAGACATTAGCGACACGCGGCGTCGGCAGTAAATTTAGGAGTTGTGGCTCGTAACTTGCGGGTTGACACAACAGTTATTAAGCTCGCTGAATTAGAAAATTCAAGAATGTGGTGCACCGTTTACTACCCACTTGATTATTAACACTTAATAGCCCATTAATAAATTCGAATAAATTGAATTCTAAAATGAGACTAACCGTGAAACTTCAAAAATGGTTTTAGCACGTCATAATAACATTATGTAAAAAAAAGTCTTATCACCTTAATTGTGTAAGTGATAATCATCAAAAACCATTTGTTTTATCAGTTCTTCGATATCACAAAACAACCCTCCATATTTTTCAGAAATCATATAGCCCAGATCACTTCGGGCATTACATCGCAATCAGTTCAGCCCTTCCAATGATTAGCCCGAACAGACAGACAGACAGGATTTAAAAATAATGGTTATTCATGTCAGCTTGCAAATAACGCTTTGAGCTTAATAGAAAGCAGTTATTTCGATATTACAGACAGACATAATGATTTCTTATATTTACGCGAATACTACACGTTAAATGAAATTAATTTTACAGATTTTATCGCGTTTAATTTAACTTTTTAATTCCCGACGTTTCTGGTGCTTCACAGCACCCATGGCTACCGGGGGACTGAGGTGATTGAAGTCCCGATGTCATAGTTTTGGTCCGAACTACGCAGAATGAGCTTACAGAATCTTGAAGTCTTGCAGTGTGGTATGCTCGGGTTTGGATTTGATTTTTTTAATTATAGTTCACAAGAAGATGGTAGCACCCATCCATCTTCTCCATTGAAATTAAGATGTTTTTATTTTAATTTCAGGAGCCTCAGAACCATCTTTAGTAGGAATCGGTGTTCTTTTGCGAGAAATTAGTTTCATTTACAGACAGACACTTCAATTTTATTTATATATTTATATAGATACAATAAAAGGTCCAGACGAAACTAATAAATATTTACCAACTACTAAAGGCAAAATACCAAACTGGCTAAGAGCTGGATAGCCAAAACGAAGCTTAATTGCTGAACAATGTCGAGTCGTTAAAATCTCGGAATACTCGTTAGGTGTTCCTAGTATAATTCAGAAATAATTGTTCCAAGTTATCTAAAATTTGGTTTCCGGTAATTGACTTTTGGATTTTAGCCAAGATGAATGGCTCGATTCGACGCTTCGTTTATGCAGGTATTACGTGATTTTATTGTAGCAAGTAAGATTTTAAGATATGCTAGAGTGAAACAGCTAAAGAAATATTAGAGTTGCTTTCGTTGTTTTCAATTAAGAACAACTGCCGTAGTAAAATTTGATAAATAAACTAATTTATAACTATACTTTAATTATTATAGCATTAGAAAAAAGAAGCTCGTAGAATCAGGAGTGCAAAACATTTCAATTCAATTTAAATTTAAATGATTTTAATGAAAAATTTCATTTCATGAAATTGTTTTAACATAACTTTGAGAAATTTATCATTGTTACAACATGTGACTAAATTGTGTATTCCTAAATTACCCTAGGCTGATAAAATTTTCTTTTTCTTAATTATGTTAAAATTGGTGGTATGTGGGAGAGAAGGTACTTACTAAATACAAAAACTAACAAAATAACAATAATTTTTAATAACAATGACAACATCTTCATCACATGTTACAAGTTTTCAACAAAACAAATTAATGGAAATAAAAGTTATTTTTCCAACCAATATTTTATTTAAAATAACAACTTATAACAAGAAAGTGTTGGTGAAACTTCTTCGTTTTCAACATATTATTTCACCATCTTCATCAAATGACTCTGGAATTTTAAATAATATAAAATACTATAATATCTAAATGATAACCACTTAATTTCTTGAGATAAATAATTAAAATGATTACAAATAAGTGTGACAGTTGGTGTAAAAATATATTAAGAAATTTAACATCAATCTTAACTGTAACATGTTTATTGTACTTTTGTTACAAAGTGTGAGTTATAAAAAACCTTTTTTAACTTCTGTCTAATGCTATTTTAATCGTAACGTAAGGCGCAGCCGTCTTCATCATTGTTAACCTTGGATTTTAATTTAACTATTTTAGGTCTAGACAAATTAATCTAGTATTTTGGAAATTGAGTGTTATTTTACCATTTGTATGAATTGCAAAGTGACATTTTATAATTTAGAAATAAGTAGTAAGCCCATTTCATACTTTGATTCCCTTTTCACTTACAAAATAAAATAATTTCGTCTGTTTACACAAAGTTAATTATTTTAAAAAAAAACGCTTTTAAGATACGCAATGAACGATCATTTATTGAAAGGGTTGGTATTGAGCACGCTGGTTAGTACCTCCCACTCGTAATACTACTCCCCATCACCAGTCTGTGGCATGTGCACTCTTGGATTTTTTGATGGATTGTCCACTATCAGACTATCGTCAGAGAGTTTATCAATTAGCAGAGTGTACTACGTGTAAGGTTTACTTTTGGGTTAAAATTTGGTTTATCCTCCCTTAGCCAAATTTCTTAATTACATATAAAAAAAATAGTAAACCGTTTTAAAACGACATTCGGTTCGGGCACGTTTGCGAGTTGCGTAGAATAGATAAAATCTACCATATAAGTTATTCAAATCCCTTAAGTGCACATTGCGGTTGAATTGCGAGAAAAAGTGCCATTTTGAGACGTTGTGAGGCTCTTTATTATTCTAGCTCCGCAGGTGTCTCCGAGGAAATATAGCTAGGAAGAGCACTGACGTCTGTTACGAAAGCAAAACTAAAAGAAACTATTAAAATGTCAGCATGTTGTAACATTGAAATGGTTACATGAAATTTCAACGATGTGAGTGTCGTTATGTAGCAACCGCATACGAAGATGTATGATGTATGTGTATGTAAGATGATGGTTTTTCAAATTTGCATTTAATGGTTTAATAAGTTTGAAAACATCTACCACTTCTTATAAGGAAGACACCAACTTCGACAAAGTTTACTTGTTTATATAGATATACATACAGTATATATATATATATATATATATATATATATATATATATATTAGTTTGAATCAGAATATATATATATATATATATAGCAGTTTCTGATTCAAACTCCAATAAAAAATGTAAAATAACAACAGGAAAAGGAAAAAGTTGGAATTTAAGGATATCAAAATGAAATGAAAATCCACAAACTACTCCTGCAACGTTAGATAGTGATTCCAGAGTAAGCGTTTGAACGATTTCTTACTCGTGGCTGCGCGTACACTGCCCGGTAACTCGTTCCATAATCTTACTGCATGGGGAGTAAAAGATTTTTGTAAAAAGCTAGTGTGACAGAGGGGAACATGGAGGTTAGATTTTTCCGTAGAACGGAGACAACGATTATGGGAATCACCCTGATATTGACAAACGGATCGTGTAAAACTGAAAATAATGTGCACAGTATTCTGAAATATCTGCGATAGCGGAGAGGTAGCCATTTAAGCTGAGAACGATAAGAGGAAATGTGGTCGTATTTACGTAAACCGAAAATCAAGCGTATGCAATTATTGAGAAGTCGATCCAGTTTATTTAGAAATTCTAGCGAGGCATCAGCATAGCAAAGATTTGCATAATCTAGAATAAGTAACACTAAAGTTTGTATTAGCATTGCCTTAGTCCCTAACGGTAAAAAATTCTTGAGACGATACAGATAACGCAGAGTGTTTGTGACTTTTTTGCTCACTTCATATATATGCGGTCGCCAACTGAGGGTGTTGTGTATAATTAAGCCAAGATCTTTAACAGTTGTTGAGTAAGGAACGATGACATTATTAAATATTATGGGAGGTAGCGCTTTCAATAGCTTGACATTTTGATGGATTAACCCTAATATAATACAAAATCTCTTTGACCAATTAGAAATACAATTGAGATCACAGTTGAGCTTCTCAATCACATTATCGATACATGCCACCTCAGTTTGAGCATAAATTTGTAAGTCATTAGCATACAGATGGTACGAACAGCGAATGTGGGATGTAATGAGATTTATAAAGACTGAGAACAGGAGAGGAGAGAGAATTCCGCCTTGAGGAATGCCAGCAGACAACGAGCACCAATCAGAGATAATCTGACCTACCCGAATTGCCTGCTGATGACCCCGAAGACATGAGGAGAACCAGTCTCGCGCTGACGAAGAGAAACCCAGGTGACAAAGTATAGCTAGGAGAATATCATGATCGACAGCATTAAAAGCGATAGAGAAATCTATTAGGACTAACATAGTCAATTTTGAGTTCTCCATTCCAGTACGCAAATCTTCCGTAACTTTCAAAAGAGCTGTGGTAGTACTGTGCCCAGGCCTAAAACCAGATTGATATGTACTAAGAAAGTTATTTTTGAAAATGTAACTAGAAATTTGTTTGTGGACAATAGCTTCAAGAACTTTAGATAAAAAAAGGGAGAATGGATATTGGGCGAAAGTGAGAGAAAGAACTGGGGTCATTTATTTTGGGCAGCGGAATAACAAATGCTTTTCTCCAAAGAGAAGGAAAATCCCCAATCAATAGTGAATGATTAATGATGTGAGTAATAATAGGAGTAACATAGTCTAGAATTAAGGTGATCATAAGTCTATTCACATCATCGAAGCCAACTGCCATAGACTTAATACAATAAATGGTATTTTTTATCCTCATCAGCAACGGGAGAAAAGTTACATGTGCAGTTATGAGATTGTGGCATGGAATGCATATAAGATAGATTGAGATAGAGATAGTTGAAAAAATGTAAATTGAGATCACTTATAGAAATGATTGCAGGGTTCACGTTACATGTAGGTTTACCGACCCGATCTTCCGGAGAAAATTCCATGTATCAGCTATAGAAGAGTTCATGATATTATCGTGAATAAAGCGGCGTTTAGCGGCCCGTACCATCTGATTACATCGATTTCTCGCAGCTTTGAATTTGGTCCAGTTAAATTCACAACGGTTCTGCTTGAATTTCCTAAACATAGGCAAAATTAGACATAGGCTTATGGATATTTTCAGTAATCCATGGCACAGGCGTACGTTTTAACCTAACGTCACGAATAGGTGCGTGTTTGTCAAACAGCTTATGAATATGAGAATTAAATGTCGTAATCTTATCATCAATACTCTCTGCGTTGACTGCCTCGTTGGTCTAGTGGTTGTAGTAGTGCGACTGCTGATCATGAGGTCCTGGGTTCGAATCCCGGGTCGGGCAAAAAAAATCAGTTATTGAGCTTTTCCTACAAGAAATTCTCAGTAGCTGCCCGGAGTCAGGAAGTTGGCGGTGTCTCACCCCCTTGCTTTGGAAAGCATGTTAAGCCGTTGGTCCTGCGCCTGATCTCTCTCCAGTCGTGTCGGTTTACCGTCCCATCGGACTATGAGAGTGAGGGAAAAGAGAGTGCACCTGTGCTTGCGCATACACTTGGGCACTTTAATCCTGTCCTGCGCCGATGGCTAGTCTCCATTGAGGCTGGCCGCCATGACCGAAATTCAGTCTGGAGGACATTATTATTACTCTCAGCGTTAAATGTATCGCTTCAGTCTAAAAGCGAAACATCATGTTGGAGCCTTTCGACATTTAGCCTAGCAAAATTACGCAGACGCACTATTACTGGCTTTACTTTGGGAGGTTTGATTTTATAGGAAATGAACAGCAAGTCAGGTCGCACGAAACCTGGAGCAGGGAGCTGTCCGTGGCAGGCAACGCGTTCTTCTGAGGAGACAAATATCAAATCTAACAATGTATCATCAGCAGTAAGATTGTGATGGATGGTATCAAGTAGAAGTATTGAAAAATTTGCTGACTCAATAATTGAACGCAGTCCACGCGATCTAGGAGTGTCACTGAGAAGATTCGTATTAAAGTCACCCATCAAAATATTATGTTGATAATCAGAGCAAATTGAAAGAAGTGCCTCTTCAAATTCACATAAGTAACTAGAATTTAGTGGACAACAAATTGCACCAAGCACAACTTTATTTCCACTAACAACAATCTCTAACAAAATATATTCAAATGATCCAGTATATTGTGAAGGTGAGGCTGATAAAATTTTGTAAGGAATACCACTTCGCAGGTATACTGCCACACCACCTCTCCTTTTATTAATGCGATCGTTACGAAGTAAAATAAAACCAGGTATTCCGTAAGAAGTAGAAGGCAAAGTTGGGTTTAACCAGGTTTCTGAGATAAGTATCGCGTGAATGCTTTGAATGTTAAAAGTTTCTAAAAGTTCATTATAATGCTGCGAAATACTCTGGGCGTTGATGTGACAAACGTTGAAATTTTTATTATAATCATCGAATTTTTGGGTTAGGAGAGAACGAAGTGTAAGTAATTCTCAGTCAGAGTGAGAAAATGAATAAAAGGAATCAGAATTAGCAGAGGTGAATGAATCGTTATCGGAAACTGCCATGGCGCTGAAAATCTGTATATAATATTATAAAAAAATAAATTAAGATATAAATACTAATTTAAATAAATATATAACTTATTTGGCTATAAATAAATATATAACTTATTTAAGTAAATAAAAATAAACATCTTTAATATATTACGTTTATGCTGTATTGTAATTTTAATTACTGCTACTAAACCTGCTGGTAAACTGTTTACAAAACGAGATTAAAAAAAAGAAAAAGAAAAATTAAAAAATTAATAAAATATAATACATAAAATGCATCAAAAGTTGTTCTTATGCACCTGATTTATAAAACAAAAAAATATATAAGACATTGAAACACCACTAATAAAATATTCCATAATATTAGTTCGTAACCCTAGATATACACACATAATATAGTTGATAATTACTTAAACTAAAAGTTGTTTACCAACTCTGAGCGGCTAGCGAATGAGAACAATGGGGATTGCATTCACTGTACAGAAAAAAAAGGGACCTGCGCTAACGCTATTAAGTTGAACAACCAGTAACCGCACGACCGTCTATGTATAAACGTCACACAAATTATTGTAACAATTATCTAATATTAATGTTTTTTAACCATACGCCTAGTTCGTGGTACTTCGCCGCGCGTGTTTCCAGGCTCCTCGAAGCCGTTATTTCTTCCATCACCGGTTGAGATTCCTCATCACATCCTGGCTTGCTATGTTGACGTATCAGCCGATTGAGGTCTTCATTGGATTTAAGACTCTGGCGGGAACCATCAGGCAACCTGACGCTGATGAAGCCATTTGAAGACCAGACCTTTTTCATCCCAAATTGTCTACGAGCTTGCATGAACAAATTCTGCCTGTATTTTGTTAGAAACTCGGATAATGTAAACGGTGTTTCATTCAACATAGTCTTTTTGTACCAGGCGGTAGAACGCATCGAGAAATCAGCAAAACGGAAAAGTATCCGTCGGTTGTGATCCGTCTTAGCCATACCGAGTCTATGAGCCATCCGGATAGAAGATGATGAGAGATTCGTCATACTCAAGTGTTTCTGAAGGATGCTTACAACAATCTTGGCCACATCTTCATCTGCTTTTTCTGGAACACCACTTAACAAAAGATATTTTCTGCGGTGTCTCGTCTAAATGGTGTCAACTGACCGATTTAACTCTGCTATTTGTTGGCGAAGCAGGTTGAACATGTCTTGAACAAAGTCTCGAAACGAAGTAAAATCCTGACCAACCTTCTCAGCAGCAACAGCTTTGGTAGAACTGGAACCGAGTTGCTTCTCAAACTCTTCCATGCGACGAGTGATTAACGCTTCCAGGGACCTCTGAGTTCAATGGAAAATGTGCAATGGAAAAAAAATCTATTGCATAACCAACTTGTACTTTTACTTTAAAATAATTTATGTATTTAAGTAAGTGATAATGTCCCTAAATTAAATGTATGTAACTAGTTTATTAATTAAATAGCAATAAAATAGTACGAACACGTATGCACTTATTTATCACCCACCCGCGAAAAAAAAGTGGTAATGACGTAATGTATAGGTTACACGTATAGGAATACACATTGGTATTTTTTTTCTGATTTTTTCCAGTTTTATTTCAGGAGATATATGTTTATATATATATATATATATATATATCCTGAATATATATAATAAATACCACTTTTATTGTATGGAAATTTACAAGCTTGTTTGACCTGAAACACATCAAAGCAAAAATATTTTTTGTGTTTGAGTTGGTAAATTACTATTACCGCAGTATTTTCGTAAATAAAAATAATAAAATACTTAGTAAACGCTATTACTATAATTTTGCAACTTTATTTTCAGAAAAATCAATCAATAGCGGTTATATAACGTTATTTCATAAGAATAATAATTTATTTTTCATTATATGTTTTGACGTTTACGTATAATTTTTTTATTATTCGTACAAGTCTCTACTATGTATACGACATTAATGTTTTAATTTTGCTTTCCGACAGTTCGTAAGGCAAAACATCATCTGTATCGTTGCGTACCGTTAGAAAATAAATCATATAGAGTAAGACTTCCAACCGAAAATACTTTTCAGAAGATCTTAATATCTCAAAAAATTACCTTAATAAATTGTATATTGTTTGGTACAACAAGATTACGATGATTTTTTGATGGCCACAAAACGCCAATATGAAATAGTTTTTATAAAAAATATTTCAAACCAATAGAGGTCAATGTTCTCAATGCTCTATGTATATCATCTATATTTGCAACAATATTGATTCTTATTGATTTGTACAGGCTGACCATGCAATAAAAAGATCAAGAAAGAAAGAAAAAAGATATGAAAAGATTGGACTTAAAAGGCAAAATTGGATACAGCTGACAGAGGTGATACATTTGCAATTTTTGATTTGAAAAGAATTTTGAATATACCATAATTTAATATGGGTACCTTATGTTGGTCAAAATTGGGCACAACGAAAATAGGCCGATTCCATGCGTCTGAGCAAAAAGAAAACTGAAAAATAAAGTTAACTATCTTAACAAATCTAAAACATTATTTTGAAATTTATACCGGAGATAACATCAATTGATGTTGATGCAATCTGACGTAATTGTAACAGAGTTTTAAGTCTTTGTTTTTGTCTAATATATTTTAAAGTAACGCAATAACTTTGTAATAGTGTATTAAATTTTTCCTCTTAATTTAAAATAAAAAACATAACTTCATTTCTGAGAAATTTACCACAATAATCCCGTAAGTTAATAATACTAAAACAATGTCCTTAGCGCATTTTCAGTAATTTGTATCTTGTATTGTAAATCAAATATGTTTTCATTAAAACATTTAACTCTATGCTAACATCGAAATCAGATTCCATAAAAAATACTTCCATTTGATATATTAATTAATTTAATATTTCTACGCGTTCCTGAGCTATATCACAAAAACAGTAATTCATTTTTCCTGTAAAATTAAAATTTTACAATAACCGACTTTTTGCTCAGGGGCGTCGAGAATTATTGTGAACAGTATAACCAGAGTAACCGACATAGCACAACGCAGTAAGTTGAAGTGGCAATGAGCCGGCTATATGCCTCGAAGATCCGACAACAAAAGTTTCTTGAGTGGCAGCCTCTTACTGGCAAACTTTGCTCAATGTGAATATTCGCATCGAGATTTTGTTGCAAATGCTCATGACACCTGAATCTTCGCGACGCATATATGTGCTTGACTGTTCTCCAGTAGTTATAGTTAAAATGACGGACGTAGAGATAGCTTGTGCTGCGTTCCTTTTAATACGTTATTGCTACTTAAAGAAGAAAAGAAAGCGTATTTGGACAATAAAAGTGGCGGATTGAACAAAAATAGTGTTTTCCTGACTCCACTGCATTTTACCAAATGTATTTTTGCCACGACACAAACTCGTGCTCGTGCTGTCTTCTAATGTAACATTCAAAGGGATTCGCCAAAGTCCAACAGCCGGGTAGAGCGCGCTCGGGTGCTTGGCGCTCGTCATCGAGCTGATCGGCTCGCTGTATTGACATGCCGAATATTCGACTTGTAACGTGCTCACATCGGGCAAATGCTCATGTCAGTCGCCACCTTAAGGACGGTCTCCCACTAGATGGAGTGTTTTATGAATGCAAGTAGCTCAGGAGTGTGATTTGTGATGTTCCTTCGGGCAGGCCTATATTCAGTTTCAACTTGGACATGTCATGGGATGTAATGATGATGATGATGAATTAATGTAGAAGTAAAAATTCCCTTAACCCTTTCTCAATATACTGCTGGGCATAAGCCTACCTAAGAATGGACTAACTGTCATGTATTACATACTCGTAAGATTTACTTACCGCGCTCAGTCGGCTGTCAGATTATACGACAATTGCAATGTTGGACAAAATATTCTGCCATATTATTCATTATTTATTCATCTTTTAATTTTTTGACTTATATTTATGAATTTTCATTTAAAAATAAGTTAACCCAACTAAATTTAAATTAAAAAAAATTATTTCCACTGTATCGTTGAGCGTTTTACATACAAAAATTGCACATAAGAGACCTCCATATTCAAATAGTTGTTTCATACGTGATTCGAATCCGCTACCTCAACGCCTCCGTCACCACAACATAACCGAGCCGTCACATTTCGTTTATGGACATTAATGGTGCGAATTAAAAAAAGTTTTTCATTGTTGAGAAAAATGACATCTATAAAAATATACCTTGAAACAATAAACTGTAAAAGCCTGCTCTTGCACGTAGTTACTTCAGTCTGTAGTTACTCAAAGCTTTTTGAAATGTACCAATTTGTTATGGCACATTTTAACTTTACCTTTGAAAGTATACACATTTTACGAGTTGATCACGTCTCAATAAATATCGTCGCTAGAGCAAAATTTTCCAAGAGTCTCATTTTGCCTTACAAACATGTACGATTCAACTTTCCACATCATTTCTTCGTGTTGTAATGGATTGCGATCTAAGTGGTTGTCTCGACAATGGTTTTTCTGGCAGAGTATTGTATAATATATACGTAACGACAGCAACGTCGTTTTAGTTTCATTATTAGATTTCTCCTTCTACCCTCCACCGTAGGACCATCCACATGTTGACATAACCACCCATTCGAACCAAAAAGTTTGCATCGTCAGTCGTAATGAATACGATATTGAATGGAAATATGTTTGCTTTATTTATTGGAATTTTGCGTCGCTTTGCCCAGCTGCCGCCACCGATGCATATGCCAATGCGCTCTTTAGAGATAGATGGTAGCTTAATCGTGCAGCTGCTCGAACCTCGACCTCCCGAATGTCGTTCACAAAGACTTGAAGTAGAGGCACCTCCAAAACAGACGGTTCTGACACAAATGCGCGACTAACAGCCTTTCTATCTCATTAGCCCACTTTTGGAGTGTTTCCGTAGGCGCATGAATACGATGTCGTAACGAAGGTCTATAGGCGTGTTCCATCTGTTAGTCGCCATACCGCGTCTTTGAGCTTCAAAAAGAACGCTAAATGAACTTCCTTCTATTGGCAGCCACTTGAGAATAAGCTGAGAATTACCTCTCAGTGCTAAAGTTAATGCCACAAATGCTTTAGAGGATGTCAAACTGACACTTGTAAGCACCCCATGATGATGTCCCGTCTAATCGTGGTAAATCAAATTTAGCTGATGCAACATGGACTGAGGTTTTCTGACTGACTTTTCGTTTTTGAAAATCCCTAGTTTGTCTACAAGTGTTTCAGTTTTAATTGCAACTTCTTTCTTTTTCTACCGTTTTCATCTTATCACTGAGCATTGAAAGCCTTGTCTGTAACTAATAGCTAATGAAATTATTTAGTTCTTGGTAGGGAGCTACCCGCTCTTGCCGTGCCGCTGCCAGTTTTTTTACAGAATAAGGGTGACAAACGGGCACACAGTCCACCTTATGGTAAGTGGTTGCTGTGGCCCATAGACATCTACATCTATCTTCGTTTGCGAATTTAAATGCAGATGCGTTGTCAGCCGTGAGGACTAAGATGTAATGCCTCTTTTCCAGTAAAAAGGGTCTCCGGTTCTCTACACTCACCATACGAAACACAGCAGCATTAAGCTGCTATTTTACGCTGGTATTCTGTGAGAGCGTGGTCCTTCCCCGGTCGAGCCGACCCATTCGTGCTACAACTATACTATTAATATAGCAGCAGCATGGCTCTACCACGTAATCACTTTCTTTTTCTTTTTGAACTTCTTGTCTAAAACCTTCTTGTTCACGATGAGTGGCTTCTTGCTCTTGACAAGCCACTGTCATTTCCTGACGTACAGCTTCCTGATTGGCCTTGAATGCCGGCCAATAATGCAGCTATGTACCGGCCCTCGTGATGATATTGCTGCAGGAATCGGTTCGGAGCTAGCATTATGGCCCCTCGACTTTTCCTGTTTCTGTTGCCATGCAGCATTCATCTCCGTTTGCCTTCTGGTGTGTGGAGTACGCTTTTTTCTTCTCGTGGCTGTATCGGCATCCCACTTCTGACACCAGTTGTAACATGCAAGTTGAGTAAAAACACTGAATAGGATGAGAAATGGATATATTTTTCTATCACACACAGCAAGTATACAATCACGTCGTCCAAAATCGCTAAGCTTCTTCGGAGAGGTTCTTAATAATCGATAATGTCGTAGGTCGATTGATCGTAGTCACTTCCCGAAGTAGAGTTCACTTTTACGTTCTCGAAATAATTAACTCTCCAATTGCCGGAGTACGCTCCTTTACCCAATAAGTGGAATGTAGAACATTCTAGTTAAATCCGGGTCATTCCACTCTTTGAATTGGAAGATTAACAACATGTCCAAAGGAGAAAAGGCGTACGTAGCATAGTAATAACAAACCCAAGAAAATCCGTCAGGCCCATAGCTAATACCCGCCCTTGAAATCAACTAAAATTTTGTAGTTTTATGAGTTTGTGACTAATAGAAATTAGGTTGAGTACTTAAATAAATGTAGTTTCTTATTTATATCTCTACGAGACACATAATAAATTTTCTATACTGCTACATTTTAATTGATATTGAGAACAGAGATGGCAATGGCAGCAGCAATGGATTTTCTTGGGTTTGTTATTATATTAATAGGCAGATGAATACGTGCAGTGCCTATATTTGACAACAGATCATATGTAAATTGTATGTGGTAGACAACAAACACATGACAATAATAATAGGTACACAAAGGTAGAAAGGACGGAGGTGGTTCAAATAAATTTAATCTGAATGTAGCTGTAGTTAACTATGACATCGGTACGTCGATGCCACGAGAGAGACTGAGGTGTTCAGTCCCCCTCGTGACCGTGGGTGTTGTAAAGTGCTCGTTACGTCAGAAATATAAAATATAATTTAGTTTTATATATAAAATCCGTAAAAATTTATCCGTATGAATTTTTGGCTATTTTATTTTATTCTATCCTATTCTTTGGCCCGACCCGGGACGACATGATGAGGAGCTGCGCCTACGTCCACTAGACAAATTAGACATACTGAAATGAATAAATTAATGAATGGCCAAGACTAATTTGATTAGATTGCGAGGTCAATCCTGAAACCATTCATGAGCTCTGTGAGAAATGCCTTACAAGCCTTACAAGCCTATACTGCAGCTTACTCATCAAATCGAAATCATCATTAGCGTGGACTCACCCATAGAGACCTTAAGGCAGAAAAGGAAGGTGGTAGTACATTTTACCACCTATTTCTGTCACCTAAGTTTTTCTTCGTAATTAAAGGTTTGTTTACAAACAAAGGGATATATAAGTTATGTTTGTATTGTGCAAAACTTTACAAAACAAATATCTGACATAGATTTCGCCCAAAGAGTCGTAAAGGTCGAATAAGGAAATGCCATGAAAATCAAACACCCGACTGATTGCGTAAAAACATTTCATGGATTGTCGTACCTAAACAGTAAATGAGTGAAAATCAAATCTCTTAAGATAAATGAAAAGCATATTTGACAATAAATTATGAAAGCAAAGTCATAAATAAGGAAATTATCAGATTAAATAAGACTTCCTAAAAAAGGTTGAACTAAATAAAA
The DNA here is from genome assembly GCA_029286625.1 of Parnassius orleans. Taxonomy (NCBI): domain Eukaryota; kingdom Metazoa; phylum Arthropoda; class Insecta; order Lepidoptera; family Papilionidae; genus Parnassius; species Parnassius orleans. The sequence continues at coordinate 3,202,533 of JAGSMP010000166.1, read as the reverse complement.
ACACTTTCTAGCACTCGATTATTATCACAAGCTTAATGTTAAATATCGCCATAGCCTTGGGCCACTAGTAATAATTACCACATTTTATATTCAAATATTTAAAAAAATAAAAAAGCTTATGTCTAATTATTATACCTATAAAGAATAAGGGTTGATATATTAATTTTATGTAGGACTAGCGATCTGCCCCGGCTTCGCACAGGTGATTTCTGGATCTCGACAACAGCGCCACCTCCCTGATCTAAATGTAAATATAAATCATCTAGGTAACCATTCAAACACACATAAAAAAATTCATGAAAATCGGTCGAGCCGTTTTTGAGTTTTAGCGAGACTAACGGACAGCAATTGATTTTTATATATAGAGATAATCTATCAACCTACTTCATCTCTTGAGTGTTGTAAAAGGCAACTATGGGAAATACTAGAAAAAAGTTATGGCTTTCGATAGACAGCGGTATAACCTTCTTGTTTACGTCAGACGTAAAGTCTGACCAGACCAGACTGACTACGGGCAGCAGCGCCAATGGTTCGAGACTTCTGGCATTGCGATCGTCTATACACCGACCAGACGTGATGATTAGGGCAAATCATTCCTATAAAGAGAGAACTCCATGCCCAGCCGTGGACTTTTACGAGCCGATAAAAAAATATTTATTTTTACTAAAGCATGAAATGAATTATGAAGCGGACACTATATTATCTGATGTGCTTCTATAAAACAAAACTATAAGTCAACTTTCTGCGTCATTTAACCAGACCTTAATGGATTGCGAACTGAGTTATTGTCTCGACAAAGCCTTTGTAAACAAAGTATAATGATGTGTTCGGTTAAGATCTTTTTCGCTTTGTTTGCAAAGAAACACAGCTCTTATAGATCTGAACGGTTTCGGTACATTAATGTAGACTGAAGGCTTTCAAACAAAACAAGTAGATATTAGGTTTATAAAGTAATACATAAACGACTTAAGAATATTTTTTTTCTTGCGACCATTAGATTATATCTATTTTTATTCGTGTTTTGGATGACGGTGTACATTTATATATTATTATGATATATTACAGTTTTTTTTTAACTATATTTATAACGTCCCGTCATTCGTCCAAATCAGAGACAGCCTACAATAAGGGATTTACTAGCTCTACCAATTCCATAGTTTCTGAGTCGAATCGGCTTTAACCCCATTTAATTTTATTCCTTATTATTTGGCCGGTATCTCTTCACAAATCAAAATTATAAAATAATCTTTATAACTAACATTGATTTTTCAAAGAATTTATTAATGAAGTAGACAAGTTAATATTTAAAATATAATACTTACGTATATTGAACATTGTACGTGTTTCAAACCTAAAATAATAGAGCAGGTCATTCATATGCAGTATTAAGAAGTTGCAGAAAGAATGAACCCCTGTGGAACTCCAGCGTTGGTCGTTAGAGTTATATTATTAATGGATTTAGAAACAGCACAGGCATGATGGAGTTCCATGCTTAGCAGTAGACGCTTGAATTGAATTGAGTAGTCGAAGCTAATGATGTCAGATATCGAACATATTCCTATTACGAGGCAATCTACGAGGCCCCCATCCAGTCAGTGTCCAGTGTCTAGAGCTAAACATAGCACTGAACTGTTGATAGGCTGTAATGAAAAATGAATGAAGTGTTATTATATTAGTAAAACACCAATGATGTCACTCTTTGACACTCGACATTATGAAGATAAAATAAATCGAAAATGTTATTATTTTTATCAACTTATATTCTAAAACCGCAAAAGCTTGTAATGAATTAAAAAAACACTCAGAGTAAAATTGTCTTTTCCCTTGTAAGGGTCGAAATCGAACACACTCGTACCAGTTTCGACATTAATTCTCTAATTCCAAAATGAATGTAGCGATATATTCAGTCAAAAAAATATCGGGAATTGATGATTTGTTTATGGTTCCAAATTCATTTTTTGTTGTTGTTAGATTGGCACAACTGTTTCCCATTTTTCGCAGAGTTTAAGTTACATGGTTACATCTGTTATTTAGATTAAATAGAGTGCTGCTTTTAGTTATATCATATCTAGTGTGTATTGCGAATTTCACAATGGACAAAAACATCGAACAAAGAGTTTGTCTTAAATTTTGCATCGCCAATGGAATTTCGTGTTTGGAGTCACTGAAAATGTTAAAAAAGCCTTGCGACTTTATCAAAAACATGTGCTTATGAGTGGTACAAAGCGTTCAAAAGTGGTTGAGATGTGATGGAAGATTTGCCTGGCTCTGATAGGCCATGAACGTCTGCAACTGAAGTTAACATCGGAAAGGCGCCTTCCAACTGAACCGAAACCGAAAAAACCACGCCAAAGTCGATCAAAAGTCAAAGTCATGTTGACTGTTTTCTTTGACTATCGCGGTGTTGTGCACTCGGAATTCTTGTCGGGAGGTCAAACGGTAAATAAAAATAATAATTGAGCGTTATGCGGTTGTTTAAGAGAGCAAATTAGACGAAAAAGGCCAGATTTGTGGAAAGAAAGTTCTTGGATTTTGCACCACGATAATGCTCCTTCGCACAAGGCCATCATTGTGAACGAATTTTTGACTAAAAACTCAACAAATACCATCGAGCAACCACCTTCTCCAGATATAGCTCCAGCCGACTTTTTTCTTTTTCCTAAACTCAAATTACCACTTTGTGGCACCCGTTTTCATTCGGTAGAAGACATAAAGGAGAATTCGCAGCGATGATTGAACTTAATTCCGGAAAAGCATTTAAAAAATGTTTTGATGATTGGATTATTCGTTGTAGAAAGTGTATCGTTTCTGAAGGAGCATATTTTGAATGTGATAAAATAAACTTGAATTACTTCTAAATACTTTATTCTATTATCTGTACTATGATTGGAATAGAATTTAATTTAAATGATTACAGGATCCCAACAGCAACCTTTGCACTTAGTCATCAACTTTTTGTTAAACTTCATTTTAGTAATCTCAAAAAACATCCTTAGCAGGAATTGGTAGTATTTTGCGAGTATTTGTGGTCTATTAAAACTGTTGTAATAGTGGGCGATACTGAATATGTTCACAGATCATAGACTACGAAGTGTCAATATTTAACGACAACAAAAATAAGTTGATGAAGCACGATTAAATCCCAAAAATTAATTTTAATACAATGTCTAAATATTCGCGTTAATAAGATAACTAATAACATAGTACTGTTGGTATATTAATGAAAAAAAATATTTAACGTGGTGTTTTTATTGTAACATCACATTCGTACTAAAGAGACACTGCGGCATAGCAGATGGGCGCGCTCCGAGTTTTTTATGATGTCGTAAATTTTTAACATCACAAAATATCTGTTTTTTGGCCCTTAAGAAGAAAGTTATGCGTTTCTACAACCTAGGTATGTTAATGTATGCTCAATATTTTAAAAAGCAAATGTAACCATTAATGAACCTCTATGGTTAAGAAATTGCAATTATTTAGCCAAATTTTTGTTTTAAAAAACACTTAATACAAATCTCTAATATCTAAAGGTCGTAATAGTCATCGCTGAAATTACTCTTTAAAAAAATATCTGGACAAAGACCAAGCCTCAGGTGCACGATGTGTATACTGCAATCTGTGTGAAACTGTCAACCGATATTTGCGACGTAGGCAAAGATAATATAAGATACAGGGTTAATTTTCAAAGAATAGGCTTTTAAACTTAAGTTCAAATATATAAATAGTGATATACCGTTATTGCAGTTTTTGAAAAAAAAATGTTTTTGAAAAGCGAGTAAATAACTTTTATTTGAAATTATCCCAAATTGAATGTGATTTATGGGCAACAACGTTTTTGCCTCCAGATCGACCCATAAAATGTGTACGTGCGTAGTAAAATCAGTTAAACTAATGCATTACCACACATTTTGAATTTCAAAGATAAAAAGGACAGAATGTTTGAGATTTTTCTAATCAATTTTTCTTCGCCATTTGCCTATATTACTTATTCTGAACCTTCTCTGCAAATTTGGCCGGTTATTGCAAAATAACAGTGTATATTAGAACTTAAAAATTGCTAACAGATGCCAGATTTTTAGTGACAGGTGATGCATTTCTATACAGTGGCCACAAATATACGGATACTGACGAGTAGAAACTAGAGTTGTCACTCACTACCCCGCATGGCTGCCCACAAAATTATTTTAAATCAGACGACTCGGTAGTACAATGGCTAAGCGTTTGGCTGCAGTGCTGTGGGCCGCGGTTTCAAATCTTACAAATTATAAAATTGCACATGGAGAAATTCCTAGAATAGAGGTGACGCTTCAAAATAAAATCAACAAATTAAGATGTATTTACTGGCTTAAATCAACAGAACAGCGGAAGGTTTGCTTCGGTGGAAAGAGGAAAGAGTGACAAAGCAAATCTATATTGCCGATGTGAACGGCAGAGACGGGAAGGACGCCTAGAAGAAGGTTTAACTGACCGACCAAATTAGCGATATATTGAAAATGAGCCAGATTAGGAGTACCCTTAACCGACGAACATGTATGCGTAGATATATGGATGTAAAGGAGGCGAGAGAAAGGTGTGGCAGGATCTTGCCAAATGGAAGTCCTTAGTTTCTGCCCTCTGGGTGACAGGCGTGAGTGTTTATGTATATTATATATGTTAGTAAAAGCGGAATTGCAAGATATTTAGAGCCAGAAACTTCTGTTCTTACGAATTAGGTATGACAGAACTGCCTTCGGTGAAGACAAGCTTTTTCCGACGCCAATTTATCGTTTTGAACTTGGTATCACCACACTAACAGATTATCTATCATCATTAGCCTGCGGCAGTTCACAACTGTATATTGGCCTATACCAGAGCGTACGATATAGCCCGTTCTTTTATACTTATTATAAGCCAGTGCTTGACCACAATCACACCTGGTGGTAAGTGGTGATGCAGCCTTAGATGGTAAATCGCAGTATCTTAGCGTAACAAAAGCCTATTCACTCTTGCCTTGAAGACAGATGGTTCGACAGAGAGTTTTGTACCGATGCGTTTAATGCGGTTGAAACTGGCTTGGCGTAATGCCTTTTGCAGGACTTGGCGGCTTGGTTAAAGGCTCTCTTAAGGCTAACATCCGGAGCTTTGCGGTCTCGAGCATAGACCCAGGATAAGTAAGCCATATGCTTGTGCTTTTAGCACGAGCGCACTGGCGTTGAACCATGAGCGAGCTTTACCACCAATGGGCACGTCAGCAAAGGTAGAAATACTCAATCGCTTGACGTATCACATCGGTTATGGCATCCACGCAGCTCGACGGGTCTTCAGACGAGAAGCAGACCTGTCGCCAAGGATAAGATGCAAAGAAATGCCGCATCTCATCCCAATCTGCTTACTTGTATCGCCACACTCACCGCATACCGTGGAAATCATAGTTAGGTGGGGAATATGTGTGGCGGAAGTTCCAAGGGTGAGGTAACCTGAAGATCGTACCTGTTTGGATCGGTCGTCAGCAGAAGGTCGAGGCAGTTGGCTTTGTGCCCATCCACATCAGGTACCCTAGTCGTTTGTTGTACCAGCCTGAGAGCCCCAGTGACAAGGCAAAATTCCACGCCTCTCCCAGCGTGGTTGGTCTTCTGGTGGGAACAGCCAGTCTTGATAACAGGCATTAAAGTCCCCAGAAAACCAACTGTGCATTAGGGCACTGATTTAGAGCCACATCAGAGGCTTCACTGCGGTGTTCAAACAGCCTAGTTGTCTCTTGGTCACCGCTGTACGATCGGTAGACACACGAATAAATAATTTTATCCATTCCTGTGTCTATTAATACCCGGATCGTAGAGAAAGTGGGGTCTTCAAGGTGACGGAGACGCTTACAGCAGATGTCGTTGCGGACGTAAACACAGACTCCTGCGCAAATTATGCTCCAATGTGTACCCAGGGTAGCCAAGGTACGCCGCATCTAGAGGACATCTGATCTGCATCTCAGTCAAGAAGAGTAAGTGCGGCTTGTCAGTCTCAAGGTAGTAGTGGACTGCATTGAGATAACAATGCAGGCCTCGGATGTTTGTGAGGTGCACTTTGATGGAAAGGGAGTGCTTTGGCTTGACGCACCCAATTGCTACCAGCCAACTTGCATAGATATTTGCTCCATCCAGTAAGGGGGCGTTCCATATTACGATTGTCAAGGTGCGGTTTTCAGTCCATGGCACGTCTACTCCAACGGTTATCACTTCAGTAATAACATAAAACCAAAATATTTCATCAAAGCTTTCTATTCTGCCTACAATTATGTTAAATGCTCAAAACAAAATTTATTGTTATATATACTGGTTTTAGTGAAAAGACATGATAGCTCAGGGGCTAAATTCTCGCTGTAAATTTCGCAGTACGTGAGCAAATATTGCATAATAATTGTTAAACAGGTAATAGAAAAATATACAGAATTTACAAAACCACAATTTTTGGTGTTTATCGACTTTGCTAAAACTTTCCACTCTATCTCGCACAACAGCATTTGGAAAGCTCTAAACTACCAAAATATTCCGCAACAATACATAAACATTCTAAAAAACATCTACCACGACAGCAATAGTAGAGGCAAATTAAACCGAAGCGACCCCGCCTTCCCAATAAAAAGAGGAGTGAAAAAGGGAGGTCCACTTTCATCATAATGTTTATCTGCTATATTAGAATACATCAAGGCTTAAAGTGGATAAACAAGGGTATTAATATAAAAGATAAATACCTCAGTCATCTTAGATTTGCGGATGATATAGTAATATTTTCCTGGTCGGCAAAATAGATAGAGTCGATGGTAAACGAGCTAAATACCGCCAGTCAAAATGTAGGCCTAGAACTTAATACTATTCTTAAAACCAAAAGAGCCCAAACACCTAAAATTGTGAATAACATTCCATTAGAATAAGTAGACGAATATGTATATCTTGGTAAACCAATATCATTCAGGAGAGCGAGACACGTTGCGAAATCCAAAGAAGAATAATAACAAGTTGGGGCAAATTCTGGAACTACAAGAAGATCCTGAAATTAGCTCTACCTTATTACTCTTGTATACTGTCCTGCCTCACTTATAGATGCCAAACCTGGATATTTAATAAACACAACATTGACAAGATTAGGAAATGTCAAAGACGGGTGGAAAGGACAATTCTTAACATAACATTTAAGGACAGAGTGAGGAACTCGGAATTAAGGAACAAAACAGAAGTTGTAGACGTCAAAGTTTGAAATGGCGGCGAGCAGAACATTTGGCACATTGGCAGGTTATTCAAACTATAGGGTCGGCCCATTGCCACTTCGGCGTACTAATCCGTTGGACTATGTCGATACCTATGTTTTTCTGCGGATATCCTCATTTTTAGTATAGCCCTCTCCATAGCTCGCTGAGCAACCTTGAGCTTCCTCATACGGCCAGCAGCGAAGGACCACGTCTCAGATCCATATGATGTCATCACTGGTAACACTCACTAATTGTACAATCTTGTTTTGAAGTTTTGAGGTACGCCTGACGAGAAGATGTGTCTTAATCTCCCGAACGCGGCCGCGAAATCTATAAACTTTTGAATCAATGAAATAATTCTGTCTTTGTAACCGTGAGCTACGCATTTGTCATTAAGCACTGTCATTAATACTTATTATAACTTGACGTTCGTTATAGCCTATCACAAAATTAATGTTGCATCATCATCATTATCGTCAGTAACGTGTAATTACACATCTTGCGTAAGTGTGAGCAACATGGTAAGCGCTGTCATTAATTTTAAATACTCATTGCAATTTATCGCAGTAAACGTTCAATGACAATAATAATCGCTAGTAATATACAGAAAATGTGTTCAGTTAAGGCCTTTTGACTGTTGTTAACAGGGCCTGGTTTCGGGAATCCGGTGGCAATAGCTTTAAAAAAGTTGATTTCTTCACAATAATTTGGAAATTGCGACCTGTAGGTTCACGTAGAGCCGTATAGATAAACATAGCCTCCATGGTAAAAATAAGAGCTGTGTTGAAATCTGTGTGGAGTAAGGTCTTGGCTCTTAAAATCCGGCCAGATGGCAATTCTTCTTATCTGGCTGTTTTATCATATAAGGAGAGTTGAGAAAAAAGTTTTTTATTTGAAAATTAAAACAAAGATACGACCGACATACAATAGCTATGATCCACGCAGTTGGGCCTGCTAGTATAACGCTGAATTTTTTTTTCAATATTGAATAAGGGTGACAAACGAGCACACAGTCCACTTGATGGTGAGTGGATACTGTGGCCCATAGACATCTACATTTATCCTCGATTAAGAATTAATATCTAGATGCGTTATCAGCCTTGAGGACTAAGATGGAATGCCTATTTTCCAGTAAAAAGGGTCTCCGGTTCTCTCCACTCACCATACGAAACACAGAAGTGTTAAGCTTCTATTTTACGCTGGTATTCAGTGAGAGCTTGATCCTTCCCTGGTCGAGCTGATCCTTTCGTACTACAACGATAATATAGCTGCAGCATGGTTCTACCACGTAAAACTGGTAAGGTTTTTTATTTATTTATTTTTTATAGAAGATAGGGCAAACAACATGCGGCTCAACAGAAGGTTAGCAACCTACGCCGCCTACAAACATCTTTATTCAAAATTCGATAAGCATGTAATTACTCTAAAGAATTCACCGTTTTACAATTCTCCCTCTTGGAAATCATGGAGTACTCCCACCTTATATATTGCTTAAACCGTGATAGCTCAGAAGATGAGCAGTCGACTAACGAGTAAATTTTAACAGTACGCGAGCAAAGCGAGTTCGTTTCCTGCTGGTACAAATTAAATAATAAGGTGATTTTTTTTTAAATGTTTACCTCCACACTTGGATTTTCTCCTGTATGGTGTATGTTAACCTTATCCTGTAATTTTAATGCTGTTAAGTGCGGTGAATAAAAACATTTTTTATTTTTTATAGAAGAAGGGTGACAAATGAGCATTCAGTCCACTTGATGTTAAGTAGATGCTGGGGCCCATACACACATATATCTATCCTCGATTAGACCCCTATATCTATACTCGAAACCACCCTTAAAGACTAAAATGGAACGCCTTATAACCAGTAAAAAGTGTCTCCGGTTCACTACATTCATCATACGAAATACAGCAGCAGTATGCGGCTAATTTACGCCAGTAATCTGTGAGAGCGTGGCCTTTCTCAGTGAAGCCGAACCATTTGTGCTGCAACCGTAATAAAGTTACAACGTGACTCTATAACGTGAAAAACCCAAGCTTCGAAAATTCTACAGTTCCGAGAAATCGTAAAATTTCGAGTACAAGATGAAGTCCACCTTCCCTGCTCCATAACTATGATGAGAGAACGTCTGTGCTAATTCGTCGAACAAAAAATACTTAATGTATTTTTCTTTAGAAAATATAATATACAGCTGTACGCTTTGGGAAGTCCTGATCTCTACATATTTGACGTGCTATATACCTTTTTCCTTAAAAAATTACTCAAAGCTTATACCTCGAATTTGAACTCTAACATTTCACATCATACTTCCCGTTCTATCCTTTATATCATTTTATAATTATAGTATTATTTTGTGATTTTGTACGTTTAAGCGATAAAACAGCTTATTGTATCGACTTTATTATATTGTTCATTCCATATTGGCTTACAATAATGAATATATTGAGTAATTGATTGATTGTGAGAATATTTCATTATATATAATACAATAATGTATTTGTTGTCGTAAGCTAGACAGTGTGAAATTATTTTTAGGCCGTATAACCGTATACTTTCAACGTGGTAGAGCCATGCTGCAGCTATATTATGGTTGTGGCACGAAAGGGTCGGCTCGACCGGGGTAGGACCACGCTCTCACAGAATACTAGCGTAAAATAGAAGCTTAATGCTGCTGTGTTTCATATGGTGAGTGTAGAGAACCGGAGACCCTTTTTACTGGAAACGAGGCATTCCATCTTAGTCCTCAGGGATGACAGCACATTTACATTTTGATTCTTAATCGAAGATAAATATAGATGTCTATGGGCCTCAGCATCCACTTACCTTCAGGTGGACTGTGTGCTCGTTTGTCACCTATATCCTATAAAATAAAATAGTGGACGTAAAAGCAATATTATTGCTTATTGGGCAGATTTGACGTGCCACTAAGACGTGCACATACGACTGTCAATATCGACATGATCCTGATGATATTTTGTTATCACATTACATATTTATATATATACACATACAATAATGTACATATATATTATATAATGTGTTATAAATATTAGTTGTAAAATTTAAAATCTACTGTATAGCATTAGATTAATACAATCTTGTAACGCGGTAACATAGTAATCCGTTATCGATTCAAGTTAGACTTTAGAGAATTTGCGGCTAGACCTGTGGACTGACGTAACTTATTCAAACCTTAATTTATCCCTTTGTTATTTATGTTCTTATTTCAACGTAATTTTTAGCCATAGATTTTTTAGATTTAAGCAACAGTAGCATGCTTATTAGTGATCCTCAGCTTATGGATATCTGCAGCCAATTTCAAAAAAAGAACGTTACATGTACCGTATGATCTAAACATAGTGCTTCGAAGCCCGTAATTATAACTGTGAGAAATTGTTACTTGCAATCTCTCGAGTAAGCACGGCCAAGTTTGTTGTTAGTTCAAAGATAAGGTTATAAAATTTAAGATGAGTTTCGGTACTTAGATCTGCACAAACAAAACAAAATACAAAATTTTGTTTATTGTTGGCGCCTCATTTAACATGCAGCGGCGGTCACCGTGTCGTATCGTCGTTATCGGTAGTTGTATCCGGGACACCTGAGATTTCGAGTGAGATTGAGAGGTTCTACGGGCTGTACACGTCATTTTTGTGCCACACGCTAGTGCGAGTAACGATCCAAGAGCAAGTTTTATCCGACACTATTCCGTTGATACCCCGTACGTCAGTCTGAGCGAGATTAGAATGGCTCTCCAGCACCTTAAAAACGGCAAGGCCCCGGGCGAGGATAGAATTTCATCGGAGCTTCTGAAAGTAGGTGGAAAACCAGTGCTTGAAGTCCTTCAGAAGCTTTTTAATTCTGTCCTCAATTGTGGGCTATTTCGGAGGCGTGGAGCAGAAGTGCGGTGGTCTTATTCTTCAAGAAAGGCAACAATGCTCTCTTGTATAACTCCAGACCGATTACCCTCTTGAGCTGCGTCTACGTCCTGTTTTCGAGAGTCATTACGAATTGACTCCCACGCAGACTCAACAAATTCCAGCCTCCCGAACAAGCCGGTTTCCGAAAAGGCTTCGGCAAATTGTATAGAAGGCAGAAGAATACAATCTGCTTCTTTGTCTTGCGTATGTGGACTATGAGAAAGCCTTAATTTCGTCGAAATTTGGGCGGTGCTACATTACCTTCATCGGTACCAAGTTGACTGTCGTCATATCGAAGTGCTGAAGTGTTTGTACAGTAGGCTACGATGGCTATCCGAGTACAGAACCAAGTACGAAATCTATGCAAATGCAGAGAGGCACCGGTAAAATAAAGTTTTAAAAGTAAAGTAAAGTTAGAACCTATATACATCTCAAGGCTGGGCACAGGTCTTCTCATTTCTGAGAGGGTTTTAGGGCAAGGAAATCTGCGCCGCGCTTACCCAATGCGTGTTGGCGAAAAGTTGTAAGTGTTGAAATCTAATAAAAAATAATTTTTATTTATTCGTATTTTATGCACTGCCATGCTGTTCTTCAGATTGCGTTAAAACTTTGTCAACTTATTGCTTGCACTTGTGCAAAGGTTATAGGCATAGTACAATTAAGTTACAGTAGGTGGCGCGCGTATCGTACCGACAAATTTATTTGAAAGTTATAGATCATTCAATTTCAATAAGTGTATTATCATTTTAAACAATATAACTTTTCTAAATTTAAAACGACATTTCCACAATTATTTCTTCTGCGGCAGCAACGCGCCGGGTACCAGCTAGTAAAGAAATAAATAATAAATAAAATATTTTTCGATTGTCTGGGCTACGTTGTTTAACAAGTTTAACGAGATTCACCTTGTTAAACAACACAGGAGTGGCATCAAAGCAGCCGTTGCACCCTCTTACACCTATGTCACGGTTATATTCTATCATATTCGGATCCATTTTATTTAAGTTACCGTAATTTACTTCCGTGAAGTGTTTTAATTATCATCTAAGTATTTTCAAAAGTTATCACCGGTGGTAGTACATATCTACATTGTTTCGCCATATTTATTCTTAAAGGGTAGCAACGGTATAGCAGATGAGCATACTGCGAACTTTTACGATGTCGTAAATTTAAACATCACAAACTGTCTGCCTTTACTCCTTAAAAGAGAAATATTGCCGTGCGATAATAGAAATATTTGAAAGTGCAATAAGATGATGATGTTGAGATGTTTAAAAATATATACCAACTAACTTTGCACATATTATTTTATGCACTTCAAGACGAATATATAGTTTTTTTTTTCATTATACAGGCTTTTTCATGAATGGAAAAAAGAACGGCGTCGACACGGTTTTCTAAACGATATTCTTAGAGGGCTATAAGTTCCTTCGTTTTAAAAGCCTTGTGGAATATTTAAAGACGATGGTAGGAGACCCGACGGAACAGCTTTGGTTCCATAGAGAGTGTTCAAATGTGTGGATGCTACTTGCCTAGCTATCTCTCAACTCAGGGGTACCTTGTTAGAGCCGGGGCGGCATCAGAGGTGGTTGAACAAAGTAATTAGCGCAAGTATGAGTTTCTGAAAAATAACCACTTATTTGTGTGTAGAGACTATCGATCCGTGGGGCCCACGTGTGGTGATGCTCCTAATCGAACTGAATTCGTGACTAGTCGTCGCCGCTGATGATAAGAGGAGGATGATAACTATAGTCATTCAGCGAGAAAATACAGGTAGCGTTTTTGGCACTGTAATGAATAACAACATAAGTTTTATTATTAGTATTATTTATTATGGCAATAAATAAATATTTTATATTGTAAAAAGAAGTAATTAATTATTATATAATTTATGACTGAATTATTAAAATATGAATTGGCTTCTATTCCTCCTTCCTTCCAAACCTTGAATAAATCGTGTAGAATACTAAAGCAAATTTAGCCTTTCTTTTGAAGAAATTAACAGATAGTCAGAGAGTAAGTAGGTAGGTAAACTATTACTATTACTATATTATAACACATAATTTATTTATAAATCGTGTAACGTCACAGTAAGAATATCCACTACCACAGACGGAAATAAACCAAGAAATGGGGAGCAGCGTCTTCCTAATAACTACTCGTACTACGGTTGTAAACCCGCCTGCCATGCGTGGCATCTATGGCAATTATGGGGAATATTATATGAGGCAATCCAGGGGGGAGTATGTTCAGCAGTGGAGTTTTGATGGGCTCTAATGAATGAAATCGGTGATAAAAAATTATTATTCCAATGCTCTACTACATTGACTATTTCCAGTTATAAGTGAGCTTTTGTTTCTTTTATTCCAAACTTTATACAAAAAATATTTCATGGTTCATATATATTTCGCTTCAAAATAGACTGAATTAAATTCAAAGATTTATACCAACTACAAATGCCATCCCAAAATCGTGATGTGAAAGTTACGGAATCGCTCCTAATCCGTATTCGATTAGACAAGTTAAGTTTTAGTCGGATTTGCGGCCGGCCATTTGTGGGCAGTAATAGTACTCCAGTTATAGATTTAAGCCATCTGTCCGCTTTAGCTCAATTTTTGTACTTTTTATTTGCAATAAGTTTTAATCACGTTTTATTTAATTTTTTAATTGTTTCAATATCAACTAGATGGTTTCTTTATTTATCAGACGTACATATATTTCCTCACGATGATTTCTTTAACGTGAAATTTGCCTCTGTATAAATTCACATTATTTCAATAAAAATGTCCAATGAAAAGTCAGGATTGTAAGAATATTTAGGTTTAGCATTTCTTATGTAATGTGGCATTACTACATTAATTGATATTTTATCTCTTTGCGCTTGATAGGAGACTCAGTCGTTACGGCGTTTCATGTGTTTCTAGTTTCCTCATCTCCAATTAATAGGAGGATAGGATCAATTCATAAATAGGTTCCTTGGCTCTTGATGTTTTTTAGTATACTCATTGGTAAAATGATAGTAGAACAATTGAGATTTTCAACGATTTCGAGATTCTTCGACTTCCATCTCCAATTATGATATGAATTCGGTTAAATGGAACTCTCCATATGATTCTCACAGGCAGAAAAAAAATAGTAAGTTTTGTTCTTGTCGAAACATGCCAGGCATAAGACAAGAAATCACCTACTTCTGCGATACTTGTCAGTATAAACCAAGAATGCACCTAGGACCATTTTATAAATTATCATCTTTGATCACTACTAAACTTAATTATTAGTAATCGAAGATTATCATACGAAAAAAATCAAAACTTAAAAGTACGAAATTATATTTATAGTCGTTTAAATGTAGTATGTAGTCTAAAATATAACGTTTTTGTATGTTAATAAATTATATTTAAGATCATTATTTAATCAGAAGGTACTACATAATAGGCGCAAAATCATTTCGCGTTGCTACTTTGCTCGGTCATCGTGATCAACTCGTACTTAGCAAATTAAAACCAATTTTTGGTTCCACTACTATGCACAGTCCTTCTTTTATTTCTAAAAGATTCTGAGTAAAGAAGGATATTGAAGAAGGAGTTCATCACGATGCTGCTAATCTTGATTCCTACGGCATTTTCAATGTGGTTTTTTATTTTCAATACAATAGTGGTTCAATGCTTTCAGTGGCGGTGTAAGAATATCCACTACCCAATATCGTCCCGAGGGTGTCAGAGGGAAAAAGAAACAGGAGAAGAGCAGCAGCATCTTCCTGATCACAACTCAAAAAAATAAAAATTTGAGGTTGCCAACCCGCTTGCCAAACGTGACAACTATGGCAAAATCCCCTCTATGAGGCAATCTATTGGGAAAGACTATTAATTTTAACTTTTTAATTACCGACGTTTCGGGCACTTTACAGCACCCATGGTCACGGGGGGGACTAAAGTGGTTGACGTCCTGATGTCATAGTTAAAGAAGGCTACTTTCGATTTTTAATTATTAATTTTTGGTCCGATCTACGCAGAACGCAGTAGTATATTTGGGTTTAGATTTAATTTTATTAATTATGGGATCACAAGCAAATGATAGCACCCAGCCATCTTCTCTATTGAAATTAGGATGTTTTCTTAATTTCAATAGCCTCGCGAATCATCCTCGGTAGGAATTGGTGTCCTTTTACGAGTATTTGTGGTCTATCAAATCTGATATAATGGTTGGGACGATCCTGAACATGTTGACATACTGCAGACTTCCCGGAGCATCGGTGATTCACATCAGCGATATGTTCTTTCACACGGGTTTTGTGGATCATTTTGTTTGTCCTATGTAAGAGAGACCACATTCACAATCAAGGTTGTACACTCCTGCATCTTGTAGAGGGCTGCATCTGCTCGGAATCATTTTGCAGCACTTTTTATAAACCTTGCACGATGAAAATCTAACAACACCATAGTTTTCACGCCAGTTTTCTAATTCATTGACTTTGCAATTATTTTTCACTCAATTTATATGATTATTATCATCTTATTCTTCTTCTCCTTCATCATCATCATCATCATCACAGCCCTTCATAAGTCCACTGCTGCACATAGGCCTCCCCCAAGGAATGCCACAAAGCACGGTCCTGAGCCACCTGCATCCATCGACTTCTTGCAATCTTACCAGGTCGTCACTCCATCTAGTGGGGGGACGCCCTACACTTCGTACGCCGGTACGAGGCTGCCACTCGAGAACCTTTTTTCCCCATCGGTTTTCAGTTCTTCGAGCTTCTCTCCTCTTCTCTCTTTGATTAATAAAAATAAAAATATAGAAAAAAAATACGTTAACTTATTTTATAAAAAACGGCAATTTCATAGGTAAAGACCTAATACAATATTTTACGAGTATATAAAATATTGAAATCAGTTCTGCCCTTAGGACCTATACAAAGTTACACATTGGAAACAACTAGAACTTAGCAAGATTTATTCTATCGCACTTCCGGGATGGTAATATCCGGTAAGGCATGTTTACGTTGAACAAAGACGTGAATCAAACAATTCCTTTTAATCCCTTAACTTTGTTAGTCATACCACCCACTGGATATATTAAATTTATCGTTGTATTTTTATTCCGTAGTAATATAATATAAATTATTAAAAATTTGAATTTATATTTTAAACTTTTTAATAAATTTTCAATTAACAAATTTAAGCAAACTCGATGTATATTAAAAGAAGCCAATATGTTTTCTTCTTCTTTAGCCATCAAGTAGTCCTCTGATGAACATGCACTTCTGCCCTTTTTAAAAGAATTTTTAGGAATTGCAACGCGAGATGGGTATGGCACAATACAAGACATTTCACACATTTAAAAATGCTTCCTGTCGTCAGTCCACGTATTTTATATTTGACATGTGGTCTATGGACTGTTTAGTCTATTTAGTAGGCTCTGGTACTCAGGAAATTAAATAACTTCGATATTTACGTAGAAAAAAAATTGTAGTGAGAAAACACACCAGAATGTACTGTACTTTTATTTGTTTACCAGCTGTTCCCCGCGACTTCGTCTGCGTGGAATTTATTACGATTGAATTTCATGGGTTTCTTTTTTTGCGCGGAACCCTAATTATTTTCCTAAAATTAAAGTAACCTATCATCAGTAGCTATCTGCCAATAAAAATCCAGTCAAAATCGGTCCAGCCATTTCGGTGATTAGCCGGAACAAACAGACAGACAGACAAAAATTTAAAAAAATGTTTTTTTTTATCATAAATACTGTTTATACTTTCATTTGCATTTAATAAGAAGCTGTTATTTCTACATTACAAACAGACAGTTAAATTTTATTTATTTTTAGAAATGTAATGTATATTTTTGTTTTATTTAAAAATAATAGAAATGTAATAACAGAAGTGCGATGAACCCAACATTATATTACATGATTTTAAAACGCAAAACTGAGTAGATGTAAAATTCAATGTAACAACTTTTAGAATTTTTGATTGCTTGAATGTTTTTATGATCATATTAGCCACGACAAAAATAAATTCGTATAAAAGCTCGGAAAACGATTTTAAGAACTTTGGTGTTAACCGTCCACTTATCGATTACTATTCGCTACTTCGTTATAAATTATTCAATTATAATAATAATAAATAAATATAACTTTATTGTAAACCATAAACAAAAAATACAGAAGTAAAAGAATATGCGTCTGAATGAGTTTTACAATGGGCGACCTTATAGCTAAAAGCAAGCTCTTCTAGGCACCATTTGGATGAGCAGAAACTTAAAAAACGTGTTACGTGGTATTCACTAAAAATTACCAATGTTTCAAAATACTGGACCAACCTGTCATTAATAACTAAGAAAAAACTATCACGTAAAGTATAAACACAATCGCTATGTTCCGGTTCTATATATATTCGGTTTCCGATTTTCACATCTGATTACCAGTTACTTCTGGTTGCTTCTCCAATGTGAAAAAAATACTACCTACGAATTCTATGCCGATCAACTGAGCTATTCCGTGACATACGTTAACTTACTTAAAGACAATATTCAGCCGCATGTTATTTTAGTTTCTCGCTTTTAGTTAAAAGAAGTAGGCTGGGATACCAGATTTTTTACCATACTTAGCACCATCACACTAATATCTTCCGAGCTCTCAAGAACTATCCAAGCGAAAATAGTTGCAGGATTATAATGATCATAAAATATACCCTCATATATATATATATATATTATATTCTACTAAGCCAGCGCTTGTCTACGATCCCACATGATGGTAAGTGGTGATGTAGCCTAAGATGGTGAAGCGCACTGACTCAACAAAAGCCTATTCACTCTTGTCTTGAAGACACCCACACTGTAATCGGATGGAAAAACAGATGCTGGCAACTTATTCCACTCCTTTGCTGTACGCATGATGAACGACCTAGCGAACCGTTTCGTTATAATGCGTGGTAAGTCAACAACGAAAGGGTGGCGACTGGCCGAACGTCTGGTTGTCCGATAGTGGAAGGGAGAGGGAGGAATTAAATTGTGCAATTCCTGTGCACACTCTCCGAAATGCATCCTGTAGAAAACCGAAAGGCTGGCTACTTTGCGTCTGTGTTCGAGGCTGGTAATATTGGTTTTAACCAAATTCGGGTCACCAATAAGCCTCTTAGCACGCCTTTCCATTGAGTCCAAAGCTGCTAGGTGGCATTTTGCAGCAATAGCCCATATATGGCAGCAATACTCCATGCACGACCGGACTTGCGCTTTATATAAAGTAAGCAGCTGTCACGGCGTTAAGTATCGCCGCACCTTTGCAAGGAGTCCCAGCTTCCTTGCCGCTGCTTTTTTTAATTTCTCATATTTTTCTTTAACTCTCATCCTAAGCTTTGTCCCTATGTTACCCATTCTCTGTCCAAAGTAACTTCTTGACGCACATGGTGACAACATTATAGAATAAAAGTTGTATATAACCGAGTAGTAGCGGTGTAAAAGAATATCCACTACCGGTCGTCGTATTCTTACGACACGCGACAAAGGGTAAAAAACCAGGAGGTGCAACAAGCAAAACAAACTGCACTTGCCAACCCGCCTGCCAAGCGTGGGAATAATGCCAAATATCCCCCTTATGAAGCAATCTATGAGGAGGCCTTCATTCAGCAGTGGACTTTCATAGGCTGTAATGAATGAATTAATGAAATTATACATAATTAAATGGATAAATAAAATAAAAATTTGACCTAAATGTTCATTACATTTCCTCCAACAATAATGATGTAATCAATTTCATTGCTTGTCGTCAACTGTATGTAGTCTCGAACACAAACAGTTCGCTGAATGCAGGAGATTAAACAATTACGTATGCTTCATTGCATGATTGCTTCAGTAAGCGAAGTAATTTACATAACAGCATTCTCTCCTAGAATGGATTGCCTTTTTAATTATTTAAATATAAAATGCACCATCGAAAGTATAATTTTTGAATCAGAAAAATAGTCAAAAAGTAGTTTTCGATATTTGTCCTCTTCGAAAAATAAAGTCACAGTCTTTTTCAAAACACGTTACAAAATTCAACTTTTAAATTTTAAAGAAAAGTAATAAACATTAATTTATGGTTTTTTCGTTTTGATTAGTATCTATCTTAGTATGTTATCTTTTTTAGCTGCAATTGGAGTGATGGCGTCTTTGGTAGTTGCACACTCTTAGAAAGACCGAACGCGAAAATGTAGATGGTAGGGCTTGCTTCGCGTTGGCACTCAATAGAGAGAGTAGTCAGTGTGTCTGGGCCTTCCTCGTCCGTTTTCCTTCCCATGTCGGGTTTTGCGCTAAAATGTTCCGTGTTCGCGAGTGCGCTCTTGAACCTGTATACTTTCACTATCACCCAATCTCGCTTGAGCTCTGCGACAACCATTTCCGTTTACGCTATATTTTCTTATTGTTTGTATAATGTCCATGGAAGTATTTATAATTACTGATGGCACACAGAACAACAGCAACAGTGACTTCCGTATATTCGTCCATCTTCTCGGACTTAAAGAGTATACAACTAATATTTTTTTATAGGATAAGGGTAACAAGCGAGCACACAGTCCACTTGATGGTAAGTGGTTGCTGTGGCCCATAGACATCTACATCAATCCTCGTTTGCGAATAAAATGCAGATGCGTTGTCAGCCGTGAAGACTACGATGGAATGCCTCTTTTCCAGTAAAAAGGGTCTCCGGTTCTCTACACTCACCAAACTAAACACAGCAGCGTTAAGCTGCTATTTTACGCTGGTATTCTGTGAGAGCGTGGACCTTCCCCGGTCGAGCCGACCCCTTTGTGCTACAACTGTACTATTGATATAGCTGTAGCATGGCTTTAGGCTAGAGTGTACATGGTTGCAAATGGATACAAGCCTCTCGTCAGAAGATTCTCGAGCGAGACCTAGAAAGAACACTCTTGCGAGACTGTACAACCGCGAGTGTGACGTAGCAAGGAGCAAGGACAAGAATTTTAAGTTAGCTGTAGCCTGTAGCTGACAAGTGTCACATTTAAAGTAATCTCAGGTAATCAAAATCAAATTTTTTTATTTTCGTTTTACTTACTTTAGTGTTTTAGTTATATCACTTTTTATTTATTACATTCTTATTTTTTTTAAAGTATTCTTTATTATATGTCTCATTATTCCACTGCAGCATAATGTTAAGTTGATGAGAATGAGAATAATGATGACATAAAATATACATGTCATGTAATTGTGTATGTACTCTTAAGCTTCAAATAAATAAAACATGCGTGAGTGTCGTGGAATACTCGGTTGGAACGAAGTTACTTTCGTGGTATATTATTATTGATAAACGAATTATAATATTGATTAACAAATACAAATAAATTAATTACTAGCGTCTATTAAAATGAATAATACTTCTTTCACTGCAAGATAAGAAAAAGTGCAAGGGGGATGGATATTTTTCCATCTCCTCGCACTATAGAAAGGGGGTCGTTACGGAAAAATCTTACACTTTTTCTCGCCAAGCCCCCATCCGTCAAATTATGTATACTTTAAGGTTCTTAACTTTCCAAAAAGAAGTTACCATGCACTAATAATTTTTCCCGTATTGTGGAGACGTGTTACATAAATTTATACGTGGTAGAGTCATGCTGCAGTTATATTAGTACTATAGTTGTAGCACGAATGTGTCGGCTCGACCGGGGAAGGACTACGCTCTCAAAGAATACCAGCGTAAAATTTCGTATGGTGAGTGTAGAGAACCGGAGACCCTTTTTACTGGAAAAGAGGCATTCCATCTTAGTCCTCACGGGTGACAACGCATCTGCATTTTCATTCTTTATTGAGGATAGATGTAGATGTCTATGGGTCACAGCAACTACTTACTATCAGGTGGACTGTGTGCTCGTTTGTCACCCTATACTATAAAAAAATATACATGGCAAAATATCCTGACCCGAAATAATTTAACAAATTTGTGGACTACACAAGCACATGTTCTATTTGGTATTCGAACAAGCGGCCCCGCAGCACCACAACAATTTTTTTTAAGTAAATTAGAATTTAAAACTTCCTTTTATGCTCTAATTAAAAAAACCTTATTCGTTTAAAAAAATATCTTTGATGCGACGGACAATATTTTTCAAGCTAGCACGCTTGCGTCATATTTGTAAAAGAGGATTCTGAAGATTCTCACTTGGGCAGACATAATGTTTGTAAAACATATTACCCTACATGGCCATATCCGATTATTTGCTAAAGGTAGTAGAAATATTCACCGAGATACAGCTCA
Organism: Parnassius orleans; assembly: GCA_029286625.1. Lineage (NCBI taxonomy): Eukaryota > Metazoa > Arthropoda > Insecta > Lepidoptera > Papilionidae > Parnassius > Parnassius orleans. The sequence continues at coordinate 3,181,145 of JAGSMP010000166.1, read as the reverse complement.
CCAGGCAGATATCATTCCCGAACCTATCTAGGTTTCTCTTATTTCTGAATTACACAGTACGTTGGTTTTCTAAATACAATTTCTTAAACCACTGAATTAGAAGACCTTTATTCAATTCGTTCTTAACTACAGTCAAATATTTAATTATCATTGACAAGAAGAAATAGGAATTATACGTTTAAAACAGGTAATTCGCTTCCAATCTTTTTTACAAATACGATTTACGTATGAACAGCCTTATTTTAGATCTTTACAATTAAAATTTATGCCGTAAAAATTTGTTCATAGTAAATAAACTGTGTTGTTTTTAAAGATTAAGGATGACAAACGAACACACAATCCGTCTGATGGTTAGTGGATACTGTGGCCCATACACATCTACATTTATCTTCGATTAAGAATCAAAAAACAGATGTGTTGTCACCCCTGAGGACTAAGATGGAATGCCCCGTTTCCATTTAAAACTACACTACACCAACTGAAACACAGAAGCAGAAAGCTGCTTTTTACGCTGGTATTCTGTGAGAGCGTGGTCCATTCCCGGTCGAACAGACCGATTCGTGCTACAACTATAATATAGCTGCAGCACTAACACGCTTTGCTTACACGTAATCATAAACACGAGTAAGAAACAGCCTACACATTACGTCACACGTCTAGGTACAGGCATCTCTTTTCTTAGAGGGTTTGAAGCAGGAATAAGACCGCCGGTGCTCTGTCCCAACGCTGACCAATTTGCATTATCCTGCGGTCATTCAAAAGTATGTTAGGCTGACATATAATGATAGAGTGCGAAATTGTATGATCAGAGAAGTCTGTGTGGCAAGGAATATTTTGTGACTAGGATTAAAAAAGAAATGTTTCGCTGGTTTGAACTAGAATTAATGAATGCGAAAGAGTGACAAAGCAGATTTATACTGCAGAAATAAGTGACAGAGTCGGCAAGGGACATCTTAGGCGGAAGTCCATTGACCATCCTGACGATTTATTGAAAAAGGGACACGTTAAAAGAACTCCTAACCCACGAGTAAGTATGCGTAGATATATGGATGTGAAAGAAGTGAGAGAGGTGTGAAGAATCGTGCCAAATGTAAGTTTGTAGTCTCTGCCTACACTTTTAGGTGACAGGCTTTAAAATTATGGTATGTTATGTTATGTTTTCATTCACCGCCGAGCACTTAGTAAATCAACACTTATAATTACAATTAACAACTTGCCAGCAGAGATCAAATTCAAGTTGTTCGCGTTACCACGAAATTCATGACGAGCGATAGATAGATAGATACATAGATACACGCGACGCTAATAAAAAAGCATGTTTATAATTTTGTTTCCAAATTGACGCAAAAAACGAAGCGATAGGCAACTTTTAGACAACCTACACAGATCACGCCAATCACATCGTAGTTCAAATTAGTTCTAATAGATGCTGCTAGTTTTTAATACGCAAAACGCATAAAGCAACACGGCTGCCGACGAAAACGCGTCAGGCAAATGTTTTGACTAAACTTTCTCATATAATAATCTATGAACTAAACGTAGTGATTATATACTCTTTGGTTCTGACGATCGTATATTACTTTTTAAATCAATGGATTGCGATCTAACTTTAGAAATGTATAAATTGTGGAGCGCACCCGCCAATGTTTCTGACAAAAAAATATATTTGTTTGTTCTTTTACTATGTGTCCCTATACTATTCATTCGATTACGATGAAGCTTTGGTGAATTGTGAGCGCACCTACGAATGTTTAAAAAAATATTGCAGCACATTCCGGGTACTAGTGTTTAATAAACAATAAAAAATCGAGGCTATGTTAAGTCCGCGGAGCCCCCGCCCCCTTGGAGCATCGGGCCCGCTGAAATTTTGTGCTCGTTCATTCAGTTGTAGAGCTTTTATAACCTACTATTTAATTGACTTCAATTAATCATTAAAATGTTACAACTGAATATATTTTTTTATATAGTTGATTGCTAAGGATTTGATATCGAACATCTTTTATTGAAAACAAACAGCGTTGCCTTCTGCAGGATATGAAGCAATTGCATCTCGCTTAGTGTGTTATTGCTTCAGAAGCGAAAAAAAATATTAAGATTGTACTCTAGCATGCGAGCTATGGAGAGGGCTATGCTCTCGGTTCCTCTGCGTGAAAGTTATAGCCTATATACGTCCCACTGCTGGGCACAGGCCTCCTCTCATTTCTGAGAGGGTTTTTAGGGCAAGGAAATGTCCGCCGCGCTGCCCCAATGCGTGTTGGCGAACTTCACATGTCTTCGAAATATATTTTTTTTGATTTCTCAGACATGCAGGTTTCCTCATGATGTTTTCCTTCACCGCCGGGCACGTGATAAATCAGCACTTAAAATTGCAATTAACAATTTCATTGGTGCCGGCGGGGATCGAACCCGGGTTGCTCGCGTACTGTGAAACTTACAGCGAGCGCTAACCATCTGAGCTACCACGGCTCTTAACCATCTGAGTTACCTCTGCGTGATAAACTTAGAAATTAGGATATCCGCAATAGAACCAAAGTAACCGACATAGCCCAACAGATTAGTAAGCTGAAATCAGTTGTAGGTTCTTCGGGCTATATGGCGATAGCTCGAAGAACCTGCAACTGATTGGGAAGAAAGGTTCCCGAGTGACAGTCTCGTACCGGTAGCTGAAGGTTGGGCGGCCCCTCGCTAGATGGAGTGACGACCTGGTAAGACGTGGATGCAGGTGGCTCAGGACTTGTGAATGGCTGTAATGATGATGATGATGATTCTTCATTTATTAATTTATAATAAATTATCTTAGTGCGACTTGTTAGCTTAAGATGTACTTTTAAAACTTTGCCTTAAATTTGTCATGTCATTTTAAGTAAAAGTAATGGAAAGATACAGCACATATGGTTCCCATTGCTGGGCGCAGCTCATTTATCTACTGTGAAATTTGCAGACAGCGCTTAACCCATGAGATACCACGGCTTTAGTAGTCAATTAGCAGCTAATATTATATTGTAGTAACAATATAATATTTGTCTTTTATAATGTAACCACTAAAGTATCTAGCAGTTATTTTAAGATATTGCAAAATTATGCGACAATAAGCATAAGACAGCTTATACGAATAGGCACGAAATCGAAAATCGGACTATGTGAAACACTTTGTTATGAGCCTGAAGGATAAACAAACTAGTTTGCGGATCACCTCATAGTTAGTAACTCCTGTCACCCATTATTTGTTGAGAGGCTTAAAATAACGAAGTAATATTGTTCCGGAAAAACCGCTAGCGTCTACTCTCAAGCCAAGCTCTCAAGTCAGAGGTAGAGCCACGCTGCAGCTATATTATGGTTGTAGCACATTGGGTCGGCTCGACTAGGGTAGGCTACGTGGCGCAGTGGCTTAGCAATGAGTTACCGCGCTAAGGGCCGTGGGTTCGAATCCCGCACGGAACAAATATTTGTATGGCCTACAAATAATTGTTCCGGATCTGGATGTTTGTCCTTGTGAAATTTATGTATGTAAACTGCCCCCACGATACAGGAGACAATCCTTGTGTGAAGGTAAAGTTTTAAAAAAAATTGAATAAAAATAGTAACTAAAATATCCATTTTTTACACAATTGCAATACATTGTCATGAAGAATATTTGATCAAAACAAAATGGTCGAACTCATGGTAGCATATAGAACGTGTTTTTCAGTAAAGACATTCTCGCATAAGATATTTTTAATTGTATCGATCGCAACATAGATAATTAAGCATCCTCTGATAGTTTGGAAAATCTATGATGTGTACCTGTTTTAGGGAAGCCAAGGTTGGCTCCATGTTTGATTTGATTGATTTTATCTTTTCTACCGGGGCATTATCTACTATTGCAATTTTCTTCAAAAAACTCGGCGACTATTTTCTCTAACTTCGAACTCGTTTTTGTATTCCATGTCATATCGTTTTTTAGGTGGTAGAGCCAAGCTCCAGCTATTTTAATGTTGAAGCACAAATGGGTCGGTTTGACCGGGGTAGGACCACGCTCTCACAGAATACCAGCGTAAAATTGCAGCTCAATGCTGCTGTGTTTCATATGGCGAGTGTAGAGAAGCGGACACCCTTTTTTACTGGAAACGAGACATTCCATCTTAGTCCTCAGTGGTGACAACGAATATGCATTTTAATTCTTAATCGAGGATAAATGTAGACATTTATGGGCCACAGCATCCACTTACCATTAGGTGGACGGTGTGCTTATTTGTCACCCTTATTTTATAAAAAAAAACCAAACGTGTGCAATATTGAGCAAAAATATATACAATATAGTACACATAAATATAACCTTGGTAGCTCAGGGGCTAAGAGTTCGCAGTTAATTTTACAATACGTATGCAACTCTTTCGAACCCCGCCAGCACAAATGAAATTATTAATAACAATTTGAAGTGCTGACTTACCACGTATATGAATAATGAGATATTTCTAGGACGTGAGGATATAAAGGAAAGCTTGTGCCTAACAGTTAGATATATTATACAGACTTTACTTTTACTTGTAAATGTTATTTTGTTCTGTTGGCTGTCAATTTTGATGGTCAGAGTCAAGAAAACATAGAGTCTCTTATTACAAACAAGAAGACTTCCTTTCAGTTTTGAATTGAATTTCTCTATTTGTCTAATGACTGCTTCGTAGCGCAGTGACTAAGCGATTGGTTGCGTTGGATGAGTCTGAGGGATTGTTTCCATAAAAAAAAAACAAGTATTAGTATGATCTTAGTGAATATATATATATAATATGAATATATATAATGGCTCTTTGGGGTGCCATTTATATATATAAACGTCTCCAAGACACAGAAAACCCAAGTATGAAGCCCAAATAAGAAAACTAAATAAAGAAATGTAATCTATAATCACTCATCCACGCGACCGTAATAAACAAAATTCCTTAATATTGATTCAACTAAAATATCCTCATATTATTATTATACTGAATTTAGTAAATTACTTGAATATCTATTACGGGCTTTTAATATGTGTATTAAGACTAATATACTGATGTAATACAAAATAATTACCTCCTGCTTGGAGATTGTTCAATATTCCGTTCTATTGATGTTGCATGCAAGTCAATAGGAAGCGCAGCGGAACGTTTTGCTTGATTGATGCATTCGGAAATAGGTACGTAATGAGGCCTTTAATACAGTATGGCATATTATTACGTGTTTATGTCATAGACTAAACATAACTGGTGATATAAGTTAATAAAATAACATAGTTATATACATATAATTACATACAATACGAATATATAATACATACAAGACGTGGTAGAGCCACGCTGCAGCTATATTATGGTTGTAGTACAAATGGGTCAGCTCGACCGAGGTAGGACCACGCTCTCACAGAATACCAGCGTAAAATAGTAGCTTAATGCTTTTGAGTTTCGTATGGTGAGTGTATAGACCGGAGACCCTTTTTACTGGAAACGAGGCATTCCATCTTAGTCGTCAGGGGTGACAACGCATCTGCGTTTTGATTCTTAATCGAGTATAAATCTAGATGTCTATGGGCCACAGCATCCACTTACCATCAGGTGGACTGTGTGCTGTGCTGTTTGTCAATCTCATTTTATATATAAAAAAAAAACATAATTCAGAACACTCTCAATAAAAAGGTCTCAAGTATATTAAAAGAACACTGTCGAATATGTGCTTCCGTCACAGACTCCACAAAGCACGGACCTGTGCAACCTGCATGTTTCAGCAGATCGGTACTCCATCTAGTAATGGATCAATCTATGTTGCGCTTGCCGGCACGAGTCTACCAACCTCGAACTTTTCTTTCATATCCATTATAAGTACGTTTTTCGAGTTATATGTACATCCCACCATAAGCTTGTTGATCTGTCAGAATAAATTGATGACTCTTATTATGCCGCGGATGTCCTTGATAAGATAAATACAGAGAAAAGTCCAACATAGCAGATTGTGGCACATTAATAGCTCCCGATTGTGAGCTTCCGCATAGTATCAGCAATGAAGAACCACGTCTCGATGCCTTAATTCATAACTGGCATTGGATTACCAAATGTTATTTGTTTACTAAATATTTTTTAACTTATGTATATATATATATATATATATATATCATAGATTTAGTAACTAACTAACGTTAGAATAGATTGGCAATGCAAAAGAGCAAGAGCATAATTTACGCGTATGTTAGAGCAAGAAAGATAGACTAGACCATTCACGTACACGCTATCAGCCTGTATCAGCCTGGTGTCATTCGTGAACAAAACAAATCCCGCTTGTATTTGCAAAATCGCAGGTTTAAAAGTGAAAATTAATGTTTAATAGACGTAATTCATGATCACTAGGTGCGTAGTACCTAAATATAACTCACCTCAGAAAGAAACACCACATTATTATACATTTTACTCATAGGTGCGATTGAAATGTTTAGCTGTCTAAATGCTGTCTTTTAGAGCAGGTAAAAACAATTTGTACTTCAATGGATAGGAAATATTATCACATTTTATATTAATAATCATCTCAATGCAAAGCAATTGAATTTAAAATAATTACAAATACGTGAAATTCTGCTAATTTTAACCTCATTTTTGAAGAGATTGACATTATCGATAATATCATATCGAAATTTTCTTAACTAGCAAAGGTATACACTTGCATGCAGCCTTATTCAACTTAGTATTTTTTTTTAATTTTTAGGTTACCGTAGTTAAATATTCTTCTAAACGTATGAAAAATTATTTTTTAATAGAATTAGGGTGACAAACGAGCACACAGTTCACTTGATAGTAAGTGGATGCTGTGACAGATTTTCACAAAATATTGATATTCGACAAAAATGGTTGAAAATTATAAATAGAGAAGAATTGGTTCCCAAAAGAAAATAGTCGACTATATGCAGCAAGTACTTTGAAAAAAAAATGTTTTCTCATAGAGGTGCCCACTGTGTAGTGACGGTGTAAGAATATATCCACTACCCCATATCATCCCGTGGGTGTTGTAAGAGGCGACAGAGGGAAACAAACCAGGGGATGGGCAGCAGCGGCTTCCTTATAACGACAAAAAAAACGTGTGTATGTACTTATGTACGCACGTAGGAAGTTATACTTCTTTAGCGTAACAAAACAAAAATAACTAAAAATACCTACCTTAAATATAGTTATCGGTTCCCACGAAAACTTGAGAGACAGTTACCCACTGAAGTTGTCGCTTTGAAGTGTCAGTGTGCGCGCGCATCGTAACAACTTCATGGTGTCGTTTTCAGCTGTCGGTATGCGCGCGCATCGTAAAAAATTCACTCTAATCATATTTCCCAAACGCCCCAAAAGAAGTATAACTTCAAAAATACAAAAACTGCGGTTGCCAACCCGCTTGCCAAGCGTAGCAACTATGGGCAATCTATGGGCGAATCCAATGTTCAGCAGTGGACTTTAATAGGCTGTAACAGTAACATAGAAGAGAAAAACTATAACACATCCAACCATAAACACTAATCAATAGAATTACATATTATTGAAACTTATTTTATTATAAGAATATTATAATTTATTTATTATAGATATGTACCTGAATAGCAATAGGTATCTGAATATGTTTCGCAATATTCTAAAAATTTACATCGTAGTCTTGTTTAATACCTTTTTAGTATACATTTCCTATCGCAATTTGGTTTTACTTACTAACTTTTTATTTATGTACACATCATAACACGCATATAATTTTTTAAGAACAGCGTTTCTTTCAGTGAATTATTATTTATATTAACAATTTTTAAAGTTTATGTATGAACTAAGTGGTAGGACCCCATTTCTGCCTGGGAGGTCGTTTGGATAGGTATTAACCTCTTACCTAGTACCAGTATAAATACAGGCTGTAAGGCATTCTACCTCAGTCCGTATAGGTAACAACGACCTTCTTAGTTTGAAGTTAGCTGCAAGTTTCCATGGGCTGCAGTAGCCACTTACCATCGTCAGGTTGGCTGTAAGTGCGTTGAATACTTCAGTTTTATAAAAATATTTTAACTAATAAATCGTAGGTAATAAATTTAACATTTTTATAATATGTATTTTCGGAATGTCGAAAATATTCTGAATTACTACTTTTATTGGATCGCAAACGCGATATTTCAATATTTATTTAATTAGTTTAGCCATTCAGCGAGGAAACGCATCCAGCGTTCTTGGCAAAATATCGCAAGGAGCAGGACTGTATGATAATTTAAGATTTTAGTTTGTTTTTCTTATATATAGTTTTTTGAAATATTAAAAAAATACAAACAATGGAATGTATTTCAATGTTTCATTATGTCCACAATAAGCCGCCATGTTAGTTTTTATGTGACTTCAATGCTTTTAAAGATATCTAATTTGTCAATATAAGATGAGTAGTTTAGAAGATCTGAGGGAACAGATGAACATACATACATACATAGCGTTCTATAATTGTAACCATCCTTTTGGCTTATCCGTAGTTGGGTAAAAATCAGAAGACACGAATATACTGCAATCGGTATCGATAATTATAGTTGAGGCAGGCAATGCATGGTGTAGCACTATTTGTCACCCATACATGCACATGACACGCACACTTGTGTATTTTGATTTTAGTCTCGCCCTAATCACTTCATTGCCAATCTATACTATACTATATCTATGATATATATATATATATATATAGCAAATAAAACATATCTAATATACTTGTATCTTCTAGAAATGAACCGGCAAGGGACGTCCTAGGCGTAAATTTATCGACTTATTAAAGATTGGTCAAGTCAAGTTAAGAGTGCCCTTAACTGACGAACGTATATGCGCAGATATATCGATGTGAAAGAAGCGAAAGGTGTATTAGGATCGTGCCAAATGGAAGTTTGTAGTCTTTGCTTCCCCCTCTGGGTGACTCTGCAAGCCAGAATGGGCTCTCATGGCCTCCAAAAGATGGCGATATAATCATCTGTATAGCCAGATAAAAACTCTCATAGCCTCCAATAGTACATCAAATTTGCGAGAATTCTGATATTTCGATCGCCAATCCACCTCCCAATCGTAATTCTTGTGATAAGTCCTCCCTACTATATAAGAGAGGCCCATGTCCAGTGGACTGTTACGGACTGACAAAAATGAAGATAAAAAATATTCTAAAGATTATAATTTATTCAAAGCGTCAATTTACTCTCTATTCAGCAATATGGAGAAATTTACGTCGAAGAGAATTTTATTATAGGTACCAAAAGAAAAATTATTAGTCAAGCGGAAAGTATACAAGGCTCTTTAAAATGGCCATCAAAGAACGTTTTATAAGTCATAAAGGCTATAAAATGGTTCTTTATCAATCAGTTTACATCAATTAACATGTCGTATTTTTTTCCTTGGAACATTAATTTTTAAGGCACAGCCAATAATGTGTATTATGCTTAAGCGAAACAGGAGTTCTACTCGCTTGAACGGAAGGTAGATTCCACTTAATTAATCTATCTTGCTTTATTAACGGAGACGATCAAGTCAACCGAATTTATAGTAGAAACTTAGTTAGTAGAAGCGTGCAGCAGTGATGTCGTCTAAACCTTGCGAAGCTGTTACTAATTACAACTTTATTGTTTGCTAGATAATGCTTAACTTCTGTATACTCTGTAGTTAATGCTTTATCTTGAATAACTTAATGAGATTTCCTTAAATTTAGCTTTAATGTTATTTTATTGTTGTATTGCGGTAAGCTAGACTATTACAATTGGCGTCTGATTAAATGGTAAGATGTTTTAAATAAACTTTCATATTATCTGATATTTTATAATCTTTCAGGAACATCTGAAATAAATAGAACCAACTTAAACAGATGTCTTCATCAACTTACAATTGTAAAAAAGCTATTAACCGTGTAAAAAAACTTAACAAATGTTGGTCACGTCTTATGATATAAAACTTGAATTAATTTAGAATAGAACGGTTTTACTACCTTTCTAAACTACATAATGTAGGTTACATCAGTGGGATTAGAAACCAAGGGTATTTTGGATATTTGAGAGGTTTCTGCTGGTTTTGAAATATTTTGTGGACGGAGACCTCGTTTAGGTGCTTTACTAATTGTTAAGATAAAAGGTTTTATTAAAATTATCTAAAAAGAAATTCCTTACGTAATACTCAAGCTAAATTCCGACGCTTTGTGCTTTGGTAGGTAGTGGGAAGTAGCAATTATGACTAATCTTTCCAAATTGGAATTCAAGTACAGCAATGAAAAGTTTAAGTTTACCAGTTTAAGGCACTACAGGGATGATGATTTGGGTGGATAATTTTTCCTTTTGCAAACTAAAAGAAATATTAGATCATTCATCCCATGTTATAATTTTATTTCAACGATCCCTTCTAAATTGTTAATCAAACCAGATTTATCCGTCTTACTAAGAAGATCGAGTTAAATTAACGTCCTTAATTATATTTTAAGTCCTCCGTTATAATGATATCGGCCCAATCCTTCTTTACCTAATTGTTATTAAATCTTTATTGTCAACAATAACAAACTCAAACTTACTTATTCTCTATTGTCGTCTATCATTTTACCTATTTATTATATACCGTTAATGTCAATTATTTACTGAAATATAACTAATTATTAAACAATATAAAACAAAAATAATTATTTATGTTATATGTTCTTTAAAACTGTCATGAAAACTTGATAGGTAATCACTTGTCATTAACTAAAGATATGTTATAAAAAATTGTGCAGGGGTTCGATATTATTTTGATAACTTTCAAATCTCAAGTACCAAATAATGGTCATAACATGGGCTTAGCAACCGATGATGCAATAACAGCGATACTGCCTAGTAGACTTTATTTTGATATGCACATAAAATTATTATATTATATTTTGAAAAAAAAATATTTTTTGCACCCAATGCCAACGCACAAACACTTTAAAAACAAAAAAATAACAACTATACTTTAATAGATCTTAAAACTAATACAAAAAATTACCGCCTTTGTTATCCCACGTTTGAACAAAGGCCTCGGCCTGATTTTACCACCCTTCTCTATTGTTGGTCACTTGTCGCCATTGTTTATTACATACTATAAACAATAGCGACAAGTAGGATTTTACTAGGTTGCTTTTCTGCTCTTACCAGCAGGTTTTTTTATAGAAGAAGGGGTAAACGAGCATGCGGCTCATCTGATGCTTACCATCACCGCATCATGTCGACCACCGCCCGTAAACAATTGTAACACCAGGGGAATTGCACGTGTGTTTTGCGGACTTTTAAAAAGGAGGAAGCTTGTTTCTTAAAAGTCCCTAAACCCTATCGATCCGGAAAATCAACGAGGTCGTGCGAGGAAAAAAACTTCAAGGATCCAGTCGGTGTTGAAGTTATCGTGAGTTTTGTCGCGACTTGCGTTGATGGAATTTGGCGGCTGAAATTAATCTGAAAAATTCCCCTGAGCACTTTGCGTGGTAATGCGATAGAAGGTGAAATGTATAAAACTTTTTAAAGTTCATTACGGTATGCTGCAGTCCGTTTTATGCAGAGATTTGCAACTAACAAAATAAAACTAATAATTAAAAATAAAACTAGACTAATAATTATCGTGTATGTCCGATGTTATTACGCCAATACGACTATCGCATAAGGCAATTATTGAGATTGTCTTTTACAACAAGAAATGTTAATTTTGGAACGAAGTTCTTTATCGGACGGTAGGATTTAGCGGATGGGGGCTAGGCGACAAAAAGTGTAAGATTTTTCCGTCACGACCCTTTCTAACGCAGTGTAGACGGCCTTGGCGGCTATAAGGAGGCGAGATGGAATAATATCCATCTCCCTCGCACTTTTTATTATCTTGCCATGATAGAAATATTATTTTATTTTAAATGACGCTTCATTTTAATAGACGCTAGTAATTCATTTAATTGTATTTGTTAATCAATAATATAATACGTTTATCACTAATAATATACTACGAAAGGAACTTCGTTCCAACCGAGTGTTCCACGACACTCACGCATGTTTTTTTTTAATACCAATTTGCTTTTATGTTCACATTTTTATATTCACTTTTATATTCATATTAATCACACATTACTAATACATAAACTTAAAACACTTTTGGCATACATGGGCCACTTTTGAACTGGTTCTCATCTTACTTAAGTAGTCATATACAGCGAGTAGTAGTGAATGGTTTTACATCTAGGGATAATCACGCTGCCTCCGGAGTTCCACAGGACTCGTACCTCGGACCGATTCTGTTTGTTATGTTCATTGACGATATAAAACATTGTAACTCTGAATGGGAACTTTACGCAGATGATTTAAAGCTATCCAAAACAGTTAAGAACAGTTTCGATCAGATAAAACTTCAAGCGGACATAGACAGGGTTACGGAATGGTGTCGACTAAACGGTATGACTTTGAACACTAATAAATGTTGGTTATAAGCAATAAAATTTTCGAAAATTTAACAAATTTCCTAGCTCTTACAACATAAACGGAACGGTTTTGAACAGAGTCGATCAGCTTAGAGATTTGGGTATTGCTTTCGATTCTGAAATGAAATTCATAAACCATATTAATAACACGGTTAACAAATATTTCAGAATGTTAACGTTTGTCTTTAGAAATACGAAAGAATTCAAATCTGTTCAGGCAATGAAAGTTTTGTACTTCGTCTTAGTGCGTAGCCATGTGGACTATTGTAGTTCTGTTTGGTATCCATTTTATCAGAATAATATTCAGCGTATCGAAAAGATTCAAAAAAAGTTTGTGAACAGAATCTCTTTTATCAATGGTAGTTACCACAGCGTAAATAGTTATTCTGATAGGTTAAACCAATTCAATATGCTATCACTAATAGAGCAATGTGAGGAATAGCTGTTCATAATTTTTTTGTATAAATTGTTAAACCATGAAGTGGATTGTCCGTCTCTCCTATCACAAATTAATATATTAGTTTCCAGAGTTACGGCTCGTCTGCATAATTATAAACCATTCTCAATGTCCTTAAGAAGAGGGAAATATGATAGTTCCTCTCCTATTTGTACTATGGTGAAAATTATAACCTTTTAATTTCAAAATTGTAATTTAGATATCTTTTGTGGAAAGATAGCTACTTTTAAAAAATCGATTTTGGATTGTTGCAAGAGTCATTTTTAGTTTCAAATTCTTTCATATATTTTTTCTCTGTACTAATTTAAAAAAAATTATATGTATTATGTAAAAAAATGTCTTTTATCATATAACAATGTTGTGCATACCTTTAATTTAAATGCATATGTATAATGTATTTTTCCAAAAATCTTGATATCATAAGTTCCTTTTATTGTATATTTAGTTGGTAAGCTTTATTAAAAAAAATAAAAAAAAATATCTGTAAATGTATGCATGTAGACAATGTAGTGTGCGGTGTAATAATATCCACTACACCAGACTGCCTCATTGATCTAGTGGTCGTAAACGCGATTGCTGATCTCGAGGTCCCGGTTTCGAACCCCGGGTCGGGCTAAAGTCAGTTATTGGGGTTTTCAGTCAAAAAGTTCACACTAGCAGCCCGGAGTTAGGAAGTTTTCGGTGTTTCATCTCCGTGCCTCGGAAAGCATTAGTCCGTTAGTCCTGCTAGTCTCCGTTGAAACCAGCCGCCGTGCCGAAATTCGGTCTGGAGGCCATTATTATCCACTACACAATAACGCCCCGTGAATGCTTGCTGTAAAAGGCGACGGATAGAAATGAAATAGAAGATGAGCAACAGTAAAAAACAGAGATTGGTACAATAAGGCGGTATTATCGCTAAAGAGTAATCTCTTCCAGACAACCTTACGAATAAGGAAAAAAATAACTAGACAGTGGGAGGTGGTGTATATTATAATAAATTTACGTACTAATACCTTAATAAACAAAATAAATATATTAATTATCATTAAAAATAATATACAGAAAATAAATAAATGTGATAGACATATATAGATGTCTTGTGGTTTTCAATGTTTTCCTTCAAAATTATTTCTATGACAAGCCCTAATGGAGCCCCGGCAAGCAAGCTGACTTAGTTCTGCAAAAAAGAAATAGCTAGTCTTCATTTTAACCTTATATGTAATATCGGCTGGATTTTTACTATACTAAATTGCGATTAACTTAAATTGAAAGGAGTCTCTCACAAGTGATAAAATTAAAAATTTGGTACAACCGACTTCAACATAAATTATTAAGGATAACTCAAAAACCAATGATCAGACCTTGATCAAATTCTGATCAGTGGTTTATGGAACCACATGAGAAGCACCAGCTTTCAAATAAAAAAGAATCATCGAAATCGATTCACCGAGAAAAAAGTTATGAGGTAAAACATAAAAAAAACATACAGTCGAATTGAATACCTCCTCCTTTTTTGAAGTCGGTAGAAAACTAACGCCTACATACTCTACAATAAATAACTACGCATTTATATCAAAATTACAGAAAACGTCCTATGCTTGTTTAAAAATGACTCTGAAGTATTTGTAAATAACTGTTTAAAAATAACTCTAAAGTTTTACTTTCTTTTCTTTTCGTAATTTTCCGTATTTAAAAAAAACATTACCCCCACAGTAGGATTTTCTCCTGTATCGTGGAGGCAGTTTACATACATAAATTTCACAAGGACAAACATCCAGACCCGGAACAATTAATTGTAGGCCATACAAATACTTGTTCCGTGCGGGAGTCGAACCTGCGGCCCTCAGCGCCGCAACTCATTGCTAAGTCACTGCGCCACGGAGCCGTCACTACTACTATAAAAATAATTATGAATGCTAATAACCATTGAAAGAGAAGATATCATCACAAACCCCTTTCTAAAATATATTATGTAAGTAGTTATTCACTATTTATTGTGAACCATTATTATACCTATATTTTAAAAAATCAAGTTGAGCTTCTTGCTGGTTCTTTCCAAGCTTGTGGTAAATTAAAAACTATCGAATTTCCATTCCATTTCATTACAGCTGCCTCGCTTGGCATGCGGATTGGCAACCGCAGTTTTTTATTATTTCGAGTTGTTATCAGCAAGATACTGTTGTCTATCTCCTGTTTCAGAACCTGAAACAGAAAATGGGCAATATTATCTTCTTGGTAACTGCTCAAAATAAAAACTGCGTTTGCCAAGTCTTCAGCCCAGGGTGGCAATTATGGCAAAATTCCACCTATAAAGCAATCTATTGGGGAGGCCTATGTTTAGCAGTGGACTTTTATAGGCTGTAATGGATGGATGGATTCTTCTGTTCATTTATCAGCCCATGTAAGGACACGTGGACGTGGGTTTCTCTCGTTTTAGAGAGGATTTGCCCTAATTAAAACATTTAACGCTGTTTTAGTATTTTACGTCTGATGTAAACAAGATGGTTATACCGTCATCTATCGGGAGCCATAAGAACTTTCAGACATTTCCCATAGTAGTCTTTTACGACATACACGGCACGAAATGGGCTGATGGATTCTCTTAAGCTCCCAAAACACGGTAAATAATGTGTTATAGATAAAAATATATATTTTCTACACAGACTAAAATAGAACGTTATATGCACAATTACTAGTTTGAGTTTTTGTATTGTTTCAAAGCCATCTCTGCTTATGGTGCTTATGCTAACATTTGTATCTATCGTAACTGCTGAAACCGTGCGAGAACTCTAGTCATTAATTACAACGTCTGCAGGGACGCTTAATAGCCAGTGACAGTTTGAGGATTATATGTTACATGTACTGGTATGTAGATATTCGCCTGAGCTGTTGGATTAATTTGATGTGGTAATTTATTCTTTATTTCTCTCTTATTTTCATGAACGAAGTCCTGTCTAAGAATCTTTTTATAAGGTTCTTAGACAGGACTTTCAATGGTTATATACTCGCCATACTAAGCATGAAATAACCTTTCATTATTAATACTGCTGATTGATGTTAGAACCAATCCGTGAAATTTGGGTTGCCATTTTTAAATTTCACCTTCAGCAGATTTCACAGCAGTTTTAGCAGAAAATAAAATGTGAGGTATAAAAACACGAAGAAAATCGCCACATATCTACATGTAAAGATTAGCTTTATTATTTTGGCCTTTGCATAAATTTTTGCTCCGACTATTGCCAGGACTAAGTACTACAGGTCCTGGATTAGAATCTAAGGAGTAATCTAACATCTATTCAGGAGATCATCCATGAAATAAACATAGTCTTTATAAAAGACTATGTTTATTTCAAACTTTTCTATTAGGTTGCTAACTTAGCTTTTCTGCCGAGAATTCCATCTGTCGTACTTAATTCTGCCGCTTAATAGTAATGCTTCTTCTGTGGGTATGTAGTTATCGTTACAACATATCAAAAGTCCACTGCTGAACATCGGCCTACCCCATAGATTGCCTCATAGGGAGATATTTTCCATAGTTGCCACGAAGGATATAGAAAGCCAGCATAAGTACAGGGTGTGAGGCATTTCTTCTTAGTCCTCTGAGGTGTTAATGCATCCATGGCCTTCTTTGTTTAAAGTAGACTGCAGGTATTCATGGATTGCAGTTCTATCAGGTACCGTAGCCACATTCCATCAGGTGGGCGGTAACACGAAAAACATCATATAATATCGATTAAAACATCACCATGTACAGTTCCCTGTAAGAATTTCTCCTGTGTCGTTTTACAAACATAATAAAATACCCATAGGCAAATACTGAGACTCGTTGCTCCGGAGCGGTATTAATCTGTTAATTCAACATAACATATACATATATATACATAAACACTCACGCCTGTCACCCAGAGGGGTAGGCAGAGATTATGGACTTCCATTTGGCACGATCCTGACACACCTCTCTCGCCTCCTCCACTCCATATACCTACGCATACACGCTCGTCGGTTAAAGGTACTCTTAATTTGGCCCATTTTCAGTATACCGCCAATTTGGTCGATAAACCTTCGTCTAGGGCGTCCCTTCCCGACTCTGCCTTTCACCTCTGCCACATAAATTTGCTTTGTCACTCTTTCCTCGTTCATTCTTTCTACATGACCAAACCACCGAAGCATTCCTTTCTTAATCCTGGTCACAACATCATCTTGCAAACCACACTCTTCTCTTATCACACAATTTCTCACTCTGTCATTCAGATTCAGCCCTAACATACTCCTTAATGACCGCATTTCTACAGCATTTATTCCACTCTCTCGTGCTTCTTCTGCCACACCCAACTTTCACTACCATACATTAAAGTAGGGACTAACACAGCATTGTGAATTGCCATACGTGCCTTTTTGGACACCTTCTGACTTTCCACAACAGAGTGTAGAGCCCCATTTACTTTATTTCCTGCGTTTACTCGTCGTTCTATATCCTTATCATACCTACCATCCCTGCTAAATACACATCCCAAAAACACAAACTCATCTACTTGCTCGGCCAATTCCCCTTCTATTCTTATTTCACATATTGTTTTACTTTCTTCTTTTTCAAAGACCATAACTTTCGTCTTACTTGCGTTCACTTTCATTCCCATTTCTTTTAATGAAATGTTCATTAATGTAACCATCATTTGCAACTCGGCCGCCGACGATGCGAGTATGACTTGATCATCTGCGTATAAAAGGCATTTGACGGTTAACTCACCCATTCTTAACCCGCATTCTTCAACTTTCAGATTTTCCAAACAACTGTCCATAAATAGGTTGAACAGCCACGGGGAAGCCACACAGCCCTGTCTGACCCCTTTATGGATGCCAAACCAGTCCGAGTAGGCCCCGTTGATCCTGACACAAGCACTGGAGTCCCTATACAGAGACTTCAATGCCTGTATCAACCCAGCACTCAACCCAAATGAGTTCAGTGTTTGCCATAATACATCCTTGTCCACTCTATCATAAGCCTTTTCCAAGTCCACGAACGCACAAAAAACCTTTTGGTTTTTGGCCAAAAACTTTTCCGCGATCATGCGCATGGAAAAGACCTGATCCGTACATCCCATTCCCTTTCTAAATCCCGCTTGCACATCCCAAATTTTCCATCAGTATCTTTCATAACTCTTTCAATTAGTACCTTAGCATACAGTTTTCCCACAATGCTAAGAAGACTGATACCACGGTAGTTTTTACAGTCCTGCTACGATCCTTTTCTTTTATATAGTGGGACTATCACGGCTTTGCACCAGTCTCCCGGTACCCGTTTAAGTTCCAAACACAAATTAAACAAGGTGTACAGCAGGTCTGCCACCACTTCCTCTCCAGCCCTTAGCATTTCGAGTGATACTCTATCATATCCGGCTGCCTTACCTGCTTTCATACTTTTCATTGTTTTCATCATTTCATCTATACTTATCTCTCTATCTCTTTCCTCTTCTTTTGGAATTTCTATATCATTTAATTCAAACGTCTCATCACTCATAAACACGCTTTCAAAGTATTTCTTCCATCTCCTTAAACTCGACACTTCGTCATTCAGAATACAGCCATTCTGGTCTCGTATAGCATCCATTCTAGGCTGTTTTGAATGTCCCCTGGCAGTTCTTACGAGTTTCCAGAACATTTTAATATTTGCCTGGAAGTTATCCGATATTCTTCTATCATTTTTATCCGTTCTTTCTTGCTTTTTCCTTTCTACTACTACTACTACTACTACTACTTACTTATTATGTTATTACTTTAATACTTTAATAATTGTAATTAATTTTATTTTAGACAATTAAATTAATCCAGATTATTTGCTCGTGGTGCAGTCGCAAAATAATCTATCACGACATTTCATCGTGGATGAAAAGTAATAGGCAACTATGGGATATGCCAAAGAGATCTTTTAGCTTCCGATATGTGGCGGTATAGTTATGCTTGATAAGTAAAGCAATTCAACTAGGCGATGGGAAACAGTGTTAAAGATCTGAAACGTCTAGTACCGCGATCGTCAATACATCTGCCAAGAGTGATGATTATGGTAAGTCCTCTCCACAACGGGAGCATAAGTATAGCAGTGGACTTTTAAGGGTTATAAGAAGAAGAAGATATTATTTATTAGTAAATATTAAATCGTCCCCCACTAGATGGAGTGAGGACCTGGTAATACATGCAGGAAATCGATAGATGCAGGTGACTTAGGACCGTGCTTTGTGGCATTCCTTGGGGGAGGTTTATGTTCAGCAGTGGACTTGTGAAGGGCTGTAATGATAATGATGATGATGACGAAATATAAAACTTATAACCCATGCTAATATCTATGTTTAGTTCTTAAAAATCAAAGCTACTCAAAGACCGTAAATGGTAATACCGATTGCTTGAGAAGAAAAGAGGAATTAATATCTTTTAGATACTTACAATGAGATTCTCTGATATTCAGATGGATTTACTAATTGATAGTTCTGAAACTATTTTAGTTTGCTTTTAAATATCATTAACTATGGGTGATCAAATTTAAGTTTCCAACGTTGGCTACACTATAAATTAAACAGCTGTCAATAATACCGCGTGCTACAAACGTCAAATTTTAGTTTGAAAAAACACATTTGCGAAATGGATCACTTGATCAATGCCTTAACGTGTTAAAATTGTGCAGTTGTTCTATAAAAAATCACAAGTCTGTGAGAATTCTTTATTAAGTTTTACGGGAACATTATGCTTAATTTAATCGCCCTACAGAGCGAACAATTCGTACCGTAGTTAAAAAGTTTGATTAAACTGGAAATAGAGTAAGCCGTTTGCATCATCGTGCAACAAATCTGCGACGTTGGAACACCTGAAAATTAACATCTGCCAAATTAAGTGAGTACCCTCGAAACAGATGTAAATGTAAAATGTCTAGACGCGGCCATTTGCATGACAACATCTTCAGTAGTTAGTATATATTGCTGTCCGTGGACAATTGCAGTCAATCAAATCAAGAAGACAAATAAAGTAGCGTTGACACTCTTTGGACTACGATGGAATGCATCCAGCCTGTAATTATTCTAGCTACACTGCAGACCGAAACACAGAAGAACAAGAGCAACATTGATATTTGGCGGCAAAAATAGCTATTAGAAGTATTAAGTATTTTTTTATTTACAAAAAAAAATACCCGATAATGCGTCTGTGTGTAACTAAACCAAAACACAAAGATAATTTTATTTAAAAACGTTCTTATCACCTTATTCTTTAACCTCATTTTGTTGTAAAATGGTGTTGAAGAATAATCGGCTGTTTAAAAATTTGTTTGCATCACAACTTTAGGACATAGAAGATAAATTCTAAGGACCTCTCTTTATAAAATGTATGTGTATATAAATGTTCTTTTTTCGTTATTTTTTTTTTCTGGAAAAATCGAAAATCTTACCAGTTTGCCGATTTTACCAACAAAAAACCTCCATATTTTTCGAACAATATATGTGAATGTTCATTACAATCGGTTCAGCCATTCTTAGGATTAGCCTGGACAGACAGACAGACCAATAGATATATAGTAATTTTTTTTAAAGTGGTTAAATTTATCTACCAATGTGTCCCCTTAGAATATTGAAAAAACTGCCTTCAAAATATAAGACAGTTTTTTTTTTCAATATTATGACGGACACTTTATATTTTTATATGTTTGTTACTAGTACTTTTTGACAATTGAAAAAATTTAGAAATGCTACTAACTTTTTTAACCCACGTTAACCACTCCAAGGAAGATTAAAATGCTTGTGTTTACGACAGTAATGGCGTATTAATTCACGGTTTTCTTAAGTTTGCTGTACATTTTTCTACATTTACATAAAAGTAACGGAATAGTAATACTTTAATTTTTAATTCTGTAACATAGAGTCTTACATCTATCTAAAATTTATCTCAAACGACAAAGATATCCTAGAAGCGTGACTCTCTGTGTAAATCTAGTAAAGCTATTACTGCTTGTGATTATCGTTTAATTGTTCGCTTTACAGTGCTATACTACCGTCACAATCTCATTTATCAACTGTTGCTTACGTTCTATTTTAAACCGAAAATAAGATGATATGTATATAAATATCCAAAATATATATAATAAATTGTATTTCTTTCATTATTTATTACCAGCTCTTAACCGCGACTTCGTCCGCGTAGAACTTGAACAAAAAAAACCTGCAGATCTATAAGGCAGGTCATCAGTTATGACGACGCATCTGAAGCTTTCATTATCTGAAGTTGGTTGTAGGTATCCATGGACTTTTACACTTGTTGTCAAGTGGACTGTACGTTAGTTTGTTTGTTGTTTGTTTTCTTTCTTTCTTTCAATTCTAATTCCTCATTCAATGAATGTATCGCACCTGGTAGTAGAGGTTATTATATTACATATGTATTAATTATACTTATACGTCACAGCAACTACTTTCCATCAGGTGGACTGTGTGCTCATTTGTCACCCTATCCTATAAAAAAAATTGCGATTTCATATTAACCGTTTTGAGTCGATAAGTCCATAAAATACAATTCGTTAAAGGAGGGTTGGAACGATATTGAAAAGTGTTTCCTTGAAAAAAAACGCTGCCGTAACTATGACTAGTTATTTATCATAACGCTGCTGTGACGATAAATAACTAGGACATAGTAATAATTTTTCTGACGTGGTAAATCAGCTAACCGTGTAGTGGCGATGTAAGAATATCCATTTCCCCATATCACCACAGCACCCGATCGGCAGCAACATCTTCATGATGACAGTTGAATAAAAATAAAAACCTTCGGTTGCCTCCAACCCGCTTGCCTAGCGAGGCAACTATGCAAATATTCCCTCTATAAGGCAATCTATGGAGAAGGCCTTTATTCAGCAGTGGAGTAAATGGTGATGGTAATGAGTAAATCAGCACCTGAAATTGCTGCTAAAAACTATTCTTTGGTACCTTCGAGCATTTAACTTGATGTGCTCTCGTACTATGAAATTTTTTAGGTAGCCTTATCCCCTAAGTTACCACAGCTCCACTAAACAATGTAGAAAATTCATAAACCTAAAATACATGAAATTTCGATAAAGGAAGATATTCCAATAAGAATTTATGAAGCTTTTACGTTAGGTGGGAGTATGGTACGGACTACCGTATATTAAGAGTGACACCAAGAGCTGTCCTTTAGCGAAGTAAAGCAAGAATGTCTAATAAATGTTATATTGGTGTTCACAAAATTGCATCTTACGGGTATGTTCAAAGGAGAACATATTCTGTGTCTTAATATTAAGGAATAACTAGACTATGAATTTCCTGTTATATAACGTAATTTTTCGTACTCCTTAGTTGTAAAAATGTAACATGCGTAATTTACCATTTTCATTGTTTCTCACGTAGAGTGTAATATTACTACGAACTCAATATTAATTGATCAAATTTAATCCATCTCGCTTCATCAACCAAAACGATCAAGTTTAACTATCGGAGTTATGTTCTATGACGTTCATAATAACGTTAACCTAATTTTCATTATATAGTTAACAATCTTATGCATAATGTTTGAAATAAAACAGACCATATCGTACAAGGTAAGAAGAAGACCATTAATATATTATCAGAGCCTTTTTTGTTGAGTAGCGGCGTACAATTGAAATTAGTATTTGGAGAAAAATACGAAGTTCATTAAATAAACAAAAAGTTACTTTATTTGAAACTTCCACTCGTAACCTAGGTATACGTAATTCTGTTTAAGTGACAGACACACAGACAGACAGACAACAAAATGACATTAAGGGCCATAAGACCATCGATCAAAGAGTATAGTAATATATAAGGAAGAAGAGAGCCCTCTTGCGTGTAAAACTGGTGCTCCTTGGAAAAAACGCCACCTGATGATTGTTACGCTAACTATAATACTCGCATGTGTGTGTGTATATTCCAATTCACTCACACGAGAATACTCTGTGAATGTATGCGTGTGTATATGTATAACGTTCATTGCTCACCCTCACATTCAATATTATATATTTTAATCATATATTACTATTTCCATTGCAATTTTCTACGAATGTAGAAATTACATTCAACATTCGTAAAAAATTGGTAAATTGGTAAAATAGTAATAAATAAATATAATATTGGAATTTTAAAATATTTAATAACACAAACCTTAAGAGTAAGAATAAAGTTAACAATTAGCTATGCATTGATACTATAAGTAGAAAATTGGAATGGAACACGATTAATAGTTCTACAGAAATAAAACAATTACTTTCATAAAGATTTAAATATATTATTGACAGTTATTAGATACACAGAAATAAACTTGAGCACTTTAGATGTTTATGGAGGCATCTTAGAACACACCGTTTTCAGCAACCCATTATTATTCGTAAAACATCTTCAGTTATTAAGTGAAACGACTCTAATAAATCACCATAAACTAAATATTTACTGGCTAGTAACTAATTAACACATAAGTAATTATTCTACGAAATACGAAATAAACTAAATCGACATCAAACTTTTGAATTTGGCTTAGAAAAGTTAAACAAAACGAACTCCATTCAATTTGAAAATTATTTGAAACATTCCCATTTAAAATAATATCTAATTGATGATAAATGAACTTTGAAACTTTTTCTTATCTTAATTTCTTAATTAAGAGCATCGATATATATGTACTACGTACTAGATTTGGCATTCCGAACATTTACTATGTTCAAATGAATTGTACTGCAATCCGTATACCTTTAGTGTCATTTAGTGTGGCTTCAATATTCATAGTGTGTGGAGCTGCGCTAATAATACGAAATTTCAAATTAAAGCTTAAACCTGAACGTAATTAATAATTCTGTAGTCAAATAAGTAAAATTATTTGTTGTTCAAGTGAATAAATAGGTATAAATATTACAATAGAAAAAATAAATTTCTTCATTTATATGCCACGCTATCTACAATCATAGACTAAAATCACCCGCGCATGCGTGAAAACAGAGTAGTGCACATTTTTTGTTTGGAATTGCTTCTCTAGTACGTAGTACATAGAACTCAATGATTAAGATATTATGTAATAATCTAGGTTATTTTTTTTCGCAATAGCCACATATACATTTATATTTTCGGCTACAGAGCTTGTAGTACAGACTAATCATTTCAATCGGACATAAAAATAATCGGAACGTATAATTTATACTTTATAAATCATAGATTAAACAACTTTTATTTGTTATGTATATTACAAAATTTGTAGTTTATAATTTATAAGATAAGTAAAAATAATTTTAAGGGGCAGGTGACAAAGATATTAAAATGCAAAAATAAAAGTTCCTAAGCTGCAATTGAAATATAATGCGTAACATGGATCACCACTTCATTTCTTAAATTCTGCCATCTAGTGAGTATTAAACTAACTAAACTGAGGAAATTATGACCCGTATCATACACTTGATGGCGTTACTTTCTGTGGCCAATGCCTTACTATGGAACTGTACCACCCCCCCTGCCATCGATCACTAATAAAAAACTAAATACACAAACCCATGCAAAAGTTCTCTAAGCATTGCCAATTGTTTTGACGTAATTCTAGTTGAAATAAAGATACATTAATGTAAATTCAATCTTAAATGCATTGTCTAAAGTTGTATTCACAAAGCTACGTACAAATTCAAAGCGCACCCAAATGTTCGAGGCTAGAAGAGGCAAATGAACGATCATTCGGTAAGGACATTTTTTGTCACTGATGTGTATCTAGTTTTTTGATCAAGGCATAAGACACAATAACAACACCTACACGACTCGAAGTAAAGCATTGAAATGTGAGCTTTATATTATGTGACGTAAACTAAATTGTTTTCTTTTATAAAAGTAGTATATAAAGCAAAGCGTGAACCCTGCATTACCCACGTGTCACACACTTCTGACCACCTATATTCTACAACCAGCTTCTCACTCATTGGGTCAGCGTTGCCAACTCGTCGGCCCCGCATTGACTGGTCGCTTACGATTCGGAGGTAACGCGCTGCTCGCGCGCTGCACTGACGACCATCCGTCCTTCTCTCTTTCTCCCATTCTTCACGCTCCGACATACTGTCTCAGCTATGTATACGCGAATCACTAAAATTACAAAATACTCTGTGCTGTACAACTACAGATGAGACCGGCCCACGCTGCGCTTTCTATACTTAGTGACTAGCTGTTCATCGCGACTTCGTCCACGTTGAATTTATTATGATTGGATTTCATGGATTTAAATTTTTTTTGCGCGAAATCCTAATTTTTTCCTGAAACAAAAGTAGCCTACGTTACTACTTATAACATCAGCTATCGGCCAGTGAAAGTCCTGTCAAAATCGGTCCAGCCATTTCGGAGAATAGCCGGAACAAACAGACAGACAGACAGACAAAAATTATTTTTTGTCATAAGTACCGTATATACTTTCATATGCATTTAGTAAAAAGCTGCTACTTTGACATTACAAACGGACACTTAAATTGTATTTATTTGTTTAAATAGTTGGTGTCGAGCTGTAGACTTGTTAACGGCACGTTGTTAACTCGTTAACGCCGCGCTTTCGACTGGTGATTGGTGAACGCTAGGTCGACCATTTAGTGGATGTCGACCTGCTCGTTGGCTGGCTCTTTGACGCTGCATCGAAAGTTGGAGTTGCGTTGGTGTTGACTGGATATAGCGTTCTTAGGCCCTAATGGGGCCTCGTGTTACCTTTTAGTTACGGAACCCTAAAAAGAAAAAGAAAACTAATGTAAATTTGGTGAAAATAAGTTTGTATCAATTTTTGAACATCTTTACGTCATCTGCAGCTAAGCATTTGCATTTTGATTCTTAATGGAAGATAAATTTCGATGTTTATGGGCCACAGCATCCACTTACTATCAGATGGATTGTGTGCTTGTTTGTCATCCTTATTCTATAAAAAATCTTCCTTTCTTCAATCTTCAAGGTTAGAAAGCTGTGAATATTTTTTTGTTTATATTTGCCTTTAATAAATTATACACCTAAATTAAATATTAATAATAATATAACACGTTAAAGTCATCATGTATTCAGCACTTCATTGTATGCAGCTGCTAACAGGGATAATTGGAACTAACACCAGACTGACGTTAATTAAACAGCGTCGCTGTTGTTAATTAATTTGACGTAGTAAACAACCTTTTTAGTATTATTACAAAGTATATTACACTTTATTGTTGTCTTCAATCAAGGTGGAATCTTTAACTACTGGTTACGACGTAAAGAAGTTGGTTAAAACAAAAAAGTTATTAATTATTTCTTACTGTATAATAATTAACACTGCGTTTTTTATAACCTAGTTTTATTTCCAAGTCAATTGCGACTTTTTGCATAACTTTGGCGGCTCAGTAGTGCAGAAACTATGCGTATGGCCGCAAGATGGCTAAGCGCAAGAATCGTGGGTACCCGCAAGCACAACTTTTTGTATGGGCTTTGTATTATCTTCCATATATGCAATTTATACGATCGCCACTATACGATCCACGTAATCTTATAATGGCGATGTAAAAATATCCACTACCCCATGTCATTCCGTGTGTGTCGTAAGAGGCGACAGAGGGAAACAAATCAGGAGATGGGCAGCATCGTCTTATAACGACTAAAAATAAATAAAAACGGCCAAGTGCGAGTCGGACTCGCGCATGAAGGGTTCCGTGCCATCGTAATACACGTTCGCCCCTTCTCCGACGCCGACGATTCGAACCGCTCTGCGCTGGATGCGATCAAATGGAAGAAGCTAGCACTGGGGAGCCCCGGTCCAAAGATGGGAACAGTATTCCATGTAAAGCCGAACCTGCGCCTTGGAAAGTTGCAGGCGGTGTGCCGGCATGAAATATTGTCTCGCTCTGCTGAGCACACCTAGCGTTTTAGAGGCCAATTTGGCCTTCTCTTCCAAGTGACCACGTACTGAGGAGATACGACAAAGGGGTTCTTTTTAGCAGTAAACGCGCAAACTTGTATCTTCTGGGAATTAAATTGGACTAGATTTTGTCGATTTAGAAAGGCTCGACTGTCATCCGCATAGGAATGAATGTTACGGGTTTGCAACATATAATAATAATAATAAAACGGCGTAGGGAAGTGACGACCCCATCGCCCGCTGACGTAACGGTTATGTGAGAAAACTGCTACGTCAGCGCAGTCAGTCAGCACCTTGCCAAGAGGTGTTAGCGCCGTGCCTCGGCAAAATTGAAGGTGCAAAGGCCCGCTTGTGCACATGGCCTCACCATGAAATGGTACCGGGTCTGGGCGTCTCCCGTTAACTGACGCCCATTAAATGGATGATGGAACACACAAGAACGCGCAAAGGGCCGCTGCCTGGATGTCGACAGGGCGCGTCTGCAGTTGGCACTGGACGCGACAGCATGCGAACCTCCAGCCGAGAGCAAGGTGCTGCACGACCACACAGCAGCCCCTCGCATTCATCATCCCCACTTGCTGGCTTGGTGTCGGCAGAGTCTTCGCGGGCCCAGTAATCGGCAACTGCCACTGGTGGAGTACGCCGCATGCATTGGACAATGCAGATGAATAGCAACGCATTGCGGGCGTATTTAGGGGAGAAGGGGGGAAAAATTGGAGGTTTTGCGTACCAGGCTAAGATGCATTGACTTTTTGCTGAGCGGGAGCCATTTATAACCGTCACCGAGCAAAACCTGGCAGACCGAGTTCGGTATATCTTGCGCTCAAACATATTTGATGGTCCCGAACTCAAACGGCTACGACGTAGGCTTTAGTATTTTCATCGCATGAAAATACTAAGGCTGAGAATGCGGCGTCAAACGTTGCAGAGCAACCAGCACACATGAATGCCGCCGTGAATCCCCCAGTTGTGGTTGACTAGAACTATATTGGAAGAGGCGATTGAGGAAACACGCAGTACGCCTCTCGAAAATCGACCGCGACTTCCCCGCATAACCCTAAGCAAGCGGAATCGTGCTGTCGTGAGGGCTCTAAACCTAATGCTGGTGACCTATTTGGAAGCCAGTCGGGACTTTTGCGAGACGGACTCAAGTCTTTTAGGCGCCGCACTGGCAGTATGCCGTATTATTGGTGCCAAACTCCTCATGGCTGTACGTGCTACTAGACAAAGTAGCGCCATCCCAGCCTGGAGATTAAGAATTAAAAGGTTAGGGCCCTCATCGGCAGACTGATGTGCTTCAGGTCAGGCAATAACAGGCCAAGAATTGTGCGTACCGTCAGAATGGTGTTTGCTGGGACAAATGTCAGTTTGTCCCAGCCGGATATAACGCAAAAACTGACGGAGAGCATAGACGACCTCAGAGAATCGCTACTTGGGGAAAGCAGATTCGGCGATATACCGAAAGGTCGACACGGTTCAACCAGAATCGTCTCCTCCAGAGTGATCAGAAGAGGCTCTATGAATCATTGGAGCGACCCCATTGGACGTGGAACAGGCCCAGCACCGAATCAGGCCGACACTGTCGCATTCTGGCGCGGCTTGTGGTCAGAACCCGTAAACCACAGCGAGGGCCCTTGGACGGAAGTTGTGGCAAGTCAGTGTTCGAGTGTTACGCCCATGGACCCGTCATATAACGCCGGATGACGTAGCTGAGGCGGTCCGTGGGGCCCCGAACTGGAAAAGTCCGGGACTCGACGGACTGCATCACTACTGGCTGAATGGGTTCGTGGTGTGTCAGGCTGTGCTCGCCCGACAGTTTCAAGAGCTTCTTCACTACTGTGATCACTCATTTGGTTCCTAAAGACCATGATTCCACAGACCCTAGCAAATGCCGCCCCATTACGTGTCTACCCACCATATAAGCGAATACGCGAATCATTCGTCACCTGGATTTAAATCAGGTGATGTCGCGTGCTCAAAATGGATGTCAGGGCGGTGGTCGTAGATCCTAGCAACCACTCTTCATTGACGCGGTCATTGGAAAAGTGGCTAAACGCAACCGTTGGAACATCTCCGCTGCCTTGATAGACTATAGAAAGGCATTCAACTCGGTGCCCAATACATGGCTAAAGAGGGTCTTCGAACTGTACAAGGTTGACTGTACAGTTAGAAACTTCCTCGGGCAGTGTATGGGGCAGTGGAGTACAATCCTTTGTCATCTAGGCGAGCGGATGACAGATGCGGAAAGTCACATAAGGATAAGAAGGGGTATCTTCTAGGGCAATTGTTTGAGTCCAATCTGGTTTTGCCTCTCCCTGAACCCTCTCAGTACCTTACTGGAGGACTCCGGGACGGGATTTCAGCTTCGGAAAGGAGGTACAAAAGTGACCCACCTTTTCTATATGGATGATCTCAAATTATTTGGCTCCAGTCGCTCCCATCTTATGGAATTGCTAAACATCACTTATGATTTTAGTAATTCTATTAGAATGGAGCTGGGGACGGATAAGTGTGCGGTCCTCCATGTTGAAAGGGGAAAGATTACTTACTCTGAGGGCATAGACGTGTCTATGTCCATCAACATAAGGACCCTTTCTGAGGGTGAAACATACCGATACCTGGGTATGTCACAGAACATCGGTATCGATGAGGCGGGTATGAAGCAGTCAGTTTGCGATGTGTTTTATGCACGCTTGACCAAAGTGCTTAACAGCCTTTTGTCCGATGTGAATAGGACACACGCATATAATGGTAGGGTCATGCATGTTCTCAAATATACCTATGGCATACTTAGGTGGACTCAAACTGAATTTAACGCCCTGGGTAGAAAAGTTCGCACTACTTTGACGTCCCATAGGATGCATCACCCGAGATCGTCGATTATGAGGCTGTACTTGCCACGGAATCATGGTGAGCGTAGCTTTTTAAGCGCGCTTTACCATGCCTAATCACGAAGTGTGCAGCATCCGTAATTACTTTCTAATGAGAGCGGATTCTATAGGTACCATTCTATAGGGACGTTATTTCTTGTGATAAAGGACTTGCCCCTCTATCCCTAGCCAACGATCAATGGCAAGACCCGGCAGTACAGAGCATTTCTGACCAGGAGACCGTATGGAAGGAGAAGGAACTCCACGGGAGGTTCTACAAGGCTCTACATGAGCTTTTCGTAGACACAGTTGCCTCCCTCCACTGGCTACGTTTTGGTGACCTCTTTGGGGAAACCGAGGGTTTTGTCTGTGCGAGACAGGATCAGGTTATTAAGACCAACAACTATCGGAGATACATCCTAAGGATGGCGCCGTTGACGTCTGTCAAGCTTGTCGCCATCCCGGTGAGTCACTTAGACATGTCATCTCCGGTTGTTCGGCTTTTTCTAACTCTGAGTACTTGCACAGGCACAATCTAGTAGCCAGCCAGATTCTACACCAGGAGCTCGCTCTGAAATACGGTCTCGTGGATCGGAAATTGCGTTATTATAAGTACTTGCCGGAAGCCGTGCTCGAAAATAACCGCGCCAGGCTCTACTGGGACCGGGCCATCATCACAGACAGGACTATTCTTGCGAATAAGCCTGATATTGTGCTGATGGACCGGGCACAGTCAAGGATATTTTTGGTCAACATTACCATTCCGTATGACGAGAACCTCGTGAATGCCGAAAGAGATAAGCGAACAAAATATCAAGACCTGGTTCACGAGGTGACCGACATGTGGGGTGGATTGCCGACCTAAATTATACCGGCGGTGCTCCTCGATACCGCCCGCATCGTCCGCCAGTTTCTTTCCCTTTCCACCTAACCCTCGGCCGTTTAGTCTCCCCTGCCAAGGGCTTCCATCTGGTTTGGTTTTTATTTATTTATGTATTTTTTATGTATTTACTTTATTTTATTGATATTTATGTATGTTTATCATTTTCATTTACAATTATATATTTATACAGCCCAACCAGATGAGAAAAATTTATAGATACCCCATAATAATAATAATAAATATAATAAAACTAAACGGTCAATGCCTCCCCCTTAGACTCTACTGCCTCCGCCCATCTATGAATCAGGTAGACCAGTAGATCACCAGCTGATCGACCTCGACGAAAACCGTATTGACGGTCACTAATCAGCTGGTGATCCTCAAGGTACCTCATATGCTGGCAGTTTATAATGGATTCCATTATTTTGGAGAACAAGGAGGTGATGGCGATAGGCCTGTAGTTAGTCGGGTCTTAGATCCACCAACTTGAATTTTTCACCACCGCTAGAATTTGCCCACTATGTAGGCCGATATTACTTAAGACGCAACTCCGCTAAGTCTTAGCGTTTAGTCGGGTAGTAGTAGGTACACAATCTCCCCGAAGAGCTGAACATGGACGTCATTTTATTCGTATTCTTCTCAGTAAACCCTTACATTTCTATCGATGTCATGGGGATGCATAAAGAAAACATTGCACGCTATCTTTGGGTGTCCACCATATTGGATTTAGAGTGATGTCATTTTATTTTCGTATTCTTCTCAGCTAACTCTTTAATTTGATATTATAAAATTTATTTTTATATATTAGATGCTAGCGATCCGCCCCGGTTTCCCACGGGTGATTTCTAGATCTCGACAACAGCGCCACGAACCGGGTCCAAATGAAAATAGAAACCATCGAGGGACCCGTTCAAATACGCACAAAAAAATTCATCAAAATCAGTCGAGCCGTTTTTGAGTTTTAGCGAGACTAACGGAGAGCAACTGATTTTTATATATAGAGTTTAGTATATTGAATATTCATTGTAAGAGGCAAAATATAACACATTTTTACAAATAAGTTAATGTTATTTACAGCTTTTAAGTAATTTAGAACGACTGATGTCACCATCGTATTTTGGTAGAGGTGATCTTTATCTGTAGACACCCTTAAAATCTCGCATTACTTTAATTTTTGCGTATTTCATGGCGTAATAGCAAAGAGACTACGAAAGCCGATGCTGTATGTATGAATGTAATGTACTATGCGCCATTTTCACATTAAATATAGGAAAAGAACGACTATTTTAGAAATTGAAATCTTAAATTAATTATTTGTACAAAGCTCTGTTAGTTTTCTTAGGTACACATCGCATAGCCTCACGAAGCTATCTACCAGCGGTAATGCCATGATTTCTGCTGCATTTATTCTAAGTATTCCGTCTGCTGGAATGAAGTACCTATTTAAAAAAAAGTTTGCTAGGAAAGCGGGCTATTTCTAAAGTTAACAATTTGTTACAATAGGCAATTAAGCCTGCGTTGGCCGCATAGGTACACAACAATGCCGTTGGCTTTGTCTGATATAATTTTTCTAGTCGTTATCAGTATCACCGAAAATGGAGAAAATACGTGGGAGAATTATTTAGTCTAGCAGATGGTGAAAGCATTTATGGTATAATGTGCAATTTTATTAAGAAGACTGTCGAAAAGATCAAAAATGTAAATGTGGTAAAAGTAACTCCTTAATGTTAGCGGTTCCTCATTGGGCTAATCTAAAAAGGTTTTTTTTTACAGACGGTAATTCTAAATCTTATTACAGAAAACAAAGAAATAATTATGTAATTATTTCTTTGTTTTCTGTAATAATTCATTCTTCACTATCGGATATTATTTGAAAGTCGTATGGTTAGTTTCATGGAGATAAACGAACCTTACTTTATTCTTCATTATCGGATATTATTTGAAAGGTGTGTGTTGAGTTCCTTCAAAATGAACGAAACTTACTTTATTCTTCATTATCGGATATTATTTGATGGGTGTGTGTTCAGTTCCTTTGAATGAACGAACCTTACTTCATTAAAGACACTATGTGTTACAGTTCATATGAAAAGAACGTGGCCAACTTTTTTTCGGATTATGTTACATTTCCTTTGAAACGAACGAACCCATTTAATTTAATTGATTTATTTCCTAACTTCCAGTTGATCCAAGTCCAGCGGCGAATTACTCGGAGGCTTGCTTGATATTCTATCTTTGCGCCTTCCATCACGATGTAATTTGTACTTTAGTTTCTTTATTTCTTGATTTAAGTATCACTTACTTTCGGCATAATATCAGCACATCACTACGTTTCACTAATAGCAAAACACTATATTAAACAAAATTGAACACAATTTAAAAATATAGACAGTTGTCGAGTGGTTAAGCACTAAACTGTGAATGACATATCGAGAGCAGAATCTATGGATAGTCCACGGGAATGGGGTTCTCCCCACTCCAGTGACCGGAGGAAGAAGGGAAAGGAGGAGTTTTTAATTTTTAGATTTTCAACCAGAGTGCGAGTCGTGAATCCTAGACGTGATACTACCTGTTATTCCATTTACTAATCTAGAGGATGAAGCACGAAGTATAATATGACTTTTTTTTCTCTATAGAACATTCAGGTTTATAAAAATAACTTTCAGGTGTATAGGTAAAATAAAAATAGAACGATGCCGAAAAAGCAATAAAAGCTTTTCAATGTGGGGTTTAATTATCTTGCTTCCAAGAATTTTAGGAGTTCACTTGAAATGCCCTGTGACAATCACGCCTGAGTTCCAAGTGTAATAAAACACGCCCGAATAAATCAACTGAAATTATTAATGCTTTAAAATTATATTCGGATATACCTACTTAATGAGAAAAGAAGAAAACTACATGGCATTCCCTCTTCGGATCGCCATATTGTTTTAGTCAGTGACTAACGGACCCCACCCCTGAGTCCGATCGGCCCCACCAACACCGAATTAGCGGTGCGGCCCCGCAAGAGTCACGGAAGTTATGGCAAGTCATCACATTATAACATTTAGGATCATTAACATGTCTTACCGGCAAAGCTTTTATAGAATAAAGGTAGCAAACGACTACACCGCCTACCTGATGATATATGAATTCTGCGGCCCATAGATAGCGAACATCTATCCTCGATTAAGGATCAAATGCTTTGTCACTCCTGAGGACTAAGATGGATTTCCCCAAAAAGGACTGCCGCTTGTATTTTAAGAGAAAAATCTTATTCGATAGGCTTACTACATATTATATTATATTACATCTGTCGTGATAATTTGAAAAGAAATGTCTAAATCACCACGCTTGGCAGGCGGAGTGGTGATCGCATACCGGACGTCCCGCACCTTTAAACCAATCACCAGTCTTTAAAGCGAGATAGTTATACCGTTATCAATCAGAAGTCGAGAAAATTTTCTAAGGTTTCCTATAGAAAAAATACGGGCAATCACCAATGTTGACTGTTTACTTTTTCTTCAACATCCCATACAATTTCATTAGTTTAAATGAATCGAAAAGCACATATATTTCAATCAGAAAAGCAATTCCATTACAACATTCAACAGTTAATTCCGTGAAGCTAACGTTTAAATTTCGTTTCTTACTGTATTTACAAATTTATTCGATTTACGCATACAAGGCTATTATTAACCTTATTATTTACTAGCTTTTTACCCGCGGCTACGCTCGCGTGAGCTTGAATTTAGGAACATCATTAAATGCTGTTCCGTTCCAAATTTAGCGAAATTCGATCACTTTTAGAGTCACCTCGGTGTCTGTGTCGCTATGTCTGTCAAAGATTTTTTTGAATCCTAAAAGACTATTATACGTAGATGATTGGTATTTGGCAGAGATATAATATGCTACAGGTACACGTGAATATATATGTCTAGAAACACCTATTTTTTATATCGGGTGTGTCTTCCGATGTATTCATAAGAAAGGTAAATTTTCTTGGAATCAAAATGTATTATTATTATTTATATTTTACTCTTTACCTTCATTCATAATTAATATTAATTTAGTTTTAGTTGTTCGAATTTCATGGTCTTCTATCAATTTACGGTATAATGTTTATTTGAGATATTTTATTCATATCATTGGTCCTATTTCATATTGATTGGCACCATAAAACAGATGTAGATATTTTTTTAATTTCGAGTAGATTTCAAAATATCATAAATGCAGGTCTATAATATATAATATATGGTTATATATACTACAAATGGAATAAAACTAATGTTACGGATTTTATCACGTTTAATTTAAACTTTTTTTTACGTGGGTTTTTTTACGCATCTTTGAACCAAATTTCCACAAAAACCCGCGTAAAAGAACATATCGTTGAAGCACCGACGCTCCAGGAAGTCTAAAGTATATCAACATGTTTAGTATCGTCCCAACCATAATATCGGATCTGATAGACAACAAATTCTTGCAATAGAACACCGATTCCTAACAATGATGATTCGCGAGGCTATGGAAATTTAAAAAAGACATCCTAATTTTAATACGGAGGATGGCTGAGAGCTACCATCTGCTAAAGACCCCATAATTAATATAATAAAATTCAAACCCAAGCATACTACTGCATTTATTCTATTCTATTCTATTTTTATTCTATTCTATTCTAACTATGACATCAGGTCGTCAAACACCTCAGTCCTCCCGTGACCATGGGTGCTGTAAAGCGCCCAAAATATTGGGAATTAAAAAAGTTAAAATTAAACGCGATAAAATCCTTAAAATTAGTTTTATTCCTTATAAATTTTATTCACAGTGAACGTGGGAAGCACTATACTCATGAACAGGAGTAGAAAAATGTTCACCTTGTTGTGGCGGTGAAAGAGAGTATTTGTTTAAATACAATTCATAAAAACTGAAACTAAGCTTTTGCATGATTGTTAACCACATCTACCTAGTAATTACACATCTAACGATGCCACGAACGAATTTTCAATTATTTACATCGTATATTCAATAGCATTCTATTATTTAATTTTATCAGTGACTTACCATTTTAGTTTATTAAGAAGTAAGTAGATGGCGCAATTATTAGATGAAATAATGACAGCCAAAACTATACTATCTAGTAATAATAGAAGCGAAAGATTATTTATTAAATTGTCGTATTTTATATTATTATATATATAATATTTTTAAATTTATTAAATTAATTAAAAAAGTGTGTGTGTACTTATGTACGCACGTAGGAAGTTATACTTCCTTAGCGTAACAAAACAAAACTTGAGAGACAAGTACCCACTGAAGTTGTCGCTTTTAGGTGTCAGTGTGCGCGCGCATCGTAACAACTCATGGTGTCGTTTTTAGGAGTCGGTGTGCGCGCGCATCGTAAAAAATTCACTCTCATCATTTTTCCCAAGCCCCCCAAAAGGAGCATAACTTCAAAAATTCTGTTCCTGTTAAAAATACGCTATCAGCGCCTCTAGCGGTGAAAAACGATTTAATGATATCGTCATATGACCATATCATGAAATAGCAACGTTGTTTTTAGTAATTAATATCTTCAAACGATTTCTATTCATTGATTTGGTCGATCTATATAATGACATGGTCAACAAACAGTGATAAATATCATGAAATGAGCACACGAAATGATAGACTAATGGTATATGATCGTATTAAAATCTCTTTAAAACTATAATTATACTGAAAATTTTGCAATAGTTGCGACAGACGAGTTTTAATCAGTTTACGTATAGATTAGTAATTGAAATAAAAACCTTATCAATCTTCATATTTTTGATAGACGTCACTATTATCTATTGATATTATTACGCTTTTAAAATACAATAACAAAAATACTAAAAAACTAAACGTTAGAATTTGTAAATAATTTTAAAAATTTAATTATTTAAACATATAAATGTAAGTTATTTATATTATTTAATTTATTTGTAACTGAAGGCATTATATACAACTTTTTCCATTTGATGATAGATGGCGCTGTTTTGATAACTAAATCGGTGTAGTTTCAAATTATTTTATGAAGGTTATAACTATATTTTAAACTTTATTTTAAGTATGGTAGTATGGTATTTATTTGAAAAACACCCGTCATCCTGCCTATAGCTAAGATATAATAGAAAAGTAACATGTAAAGGAAGGAAAATACTTAAACTTCTTTTTTTGAACTTTCGTAATCGGATAAAAAGTAGCCTATAAGTCGCACCGGGTTACTAACTACCTACATACAAAATTTAATGTAAATCGGTCCAGTAGTTTTTGCGTGAATCCGTAATACACAGACAGACAGACAGACAGACAGACACACAGACAAACAGACAGACAGACATGCATACAGACAGACAGACAAACGAAAATTCTAAAAAAAACCAATTTGGCTTCAGAAGCCTTTATTTAGTCCTCTGGACTCTGGTTTTTTTCAAGAATATATTAGAATTACAGACACGATTTTACAGCCAATGAAAGCTCTCAATTTTAAAGTGTAACGCGACCTATTTATAACTTGAACACATTATGTACCAACACCTGATTATATGATGCACACATCGTCTTTTACGCACATAACATAATTTTGATAAATACTATGTTTATAGTTGTTACAATTTAGATTATTCGAAGTATAACAACAAAAAAAATCTTAAATTATTAAAGTTCAATTATTATTCTTACGATAAATGAAGAAAAAAAATCATTATTTCCTGTAACATTATATTTAATAAAGACAATTGAACATAATATATTTGTGACATAGCAAATTGTGCGAAAAATCTTCCTACCTGCTGATTCCTACCTCATATACTATTCAACTATAGCACTTTATTCTTATGAATACACACAAATTCATAAGAAAAAAATTCATAAAAATTCGTATAATTCGTATAGCATGGTGACGATCAATATATCCAACGTTGACCCAACGTCAACAAGCTATTTTTTCTCCCAGAAACTCCGAATTTTAAATCTAATTTTAATTTTTAATTTAAAATTCGGTATTTCGCCTTCCGAATTTCCATCCCAACTCATATCCAAATTATGCTATTCGTTAATGTCTTCTCGTCCATCTTACTAAATATCCATATTATCTCAACATATATCATTTGTAAAATATCACCCCAAGCCGCTCTCTTTCATACTTCTTTATTAGTTAGATGTAGTCTATTCAAAAAAATAGCAGTAAAACTAGATTTTAACACAAGTAAAATATATTATTTTTTTATCATTAAATTAATCAAACATTAAATTGGGCGCTTATTTGTCCAAGTTCATTTTTATGTCGTCCTCTTTTCATTAATTAGTTTTATCGAATTCTGTTTCTTTTTACCAATGTTTCAAAGAGCATGAGATAAATATGTTTCTGTTTTCTTATTAATTTATTAAATTAATGAGCTGTTTCACCTTTCAAAAGACGCTCTAAGATAATTTGAATGTTTTTATAAAACTAAACTTTTAATTTAAAGTAAAAGCTGAATTCAAAGAAAGAAATAAATCATTTTCAACCAGCGACCCGCCCCGGCTTCTCCTGGGTAGTGGCGTTATTTAGATTTAGAATAATTAAAGATCTTTTATTTCATCAATTATTCGTTTTAAAATAAATATCCAAGATTTTCAGGTAAAATTTATAATATATAGCCTAGATCACTCCTGGCATTGCTCTCTATCTGTTCGTTTCATTACAATAGGTTCAGCCATTCCAAAATTAACCCGAAGAGAAAAAATTTAAAAATGGTTATTCATTTCGTAATGGCATACTAATAACCCCTCAGCTCAATATAAGGCAGTTATTTTGATATTACAGACAGGCACTTCCATTTTATTTATATATTTAAATATAATAGCTTCTAAAGTCTGGGCTTTAATATTTGTATACACTATATCTAAGCTCCGACTCAGAAAATATTATTTTGAAATTATTTTATTATTTCCAGTACTTTGAAGTCGGCTTATACTTTTATTAAAAGTTTCATATTATAAACACATTTAATTTTTTCTTTTGAACCTTTCGAATGGCCTAAGGAATATTACAAGCTCAAAGTAACAATTAGAATGTAGTATAAATCGTTACCGTTACAGGCTATCAAAGTCCACAGCTAAATATAGGCACAGATTAAATCATGAATGTGATATTTAGCGTAGTTGCCACCTTGTTGGCAACCACAATATTTTTTTTTAGTTGTTATTAGGCAGACGCTGCTGCCAATATTTTGGTTTGTTTGCATTTGTCGCCTCTTACGACACCCACTGGACAATACAGTACCTAGTGGAGTAGTCTAAAGAGTTTCACTTAAAACTTCATTACCCGTTTCTCCACCCTAGTGGTGGTTTTATCACAAAATTTATATGGGATCAACCCTAAAGTATAATAACCCGTATAATAAAAAAGGTAGGCAGGCACTTGGTGATGTGATAGTGCCCTTCTGATTGCGTCTCAGAGTAGAGAATTAAAGGCGTTGTCGTTATAGTTATCGTGATTTATCGCCTCATACAACACCCACTGGATAATATAGTAGAAGCTGCCATGCCAGTCCATTCCACTCTGGGATACTGCTTGTTTCGACAGGGCGCGGACGCGCATAATGACATCTATAGTGAAACGCTCCCGTCGGAATCCAAACTGGCGCGCGACTGATGTTACATAAATTAGTCCAAAAATGGTAAGTTTACACAATAACTTAGGTGGTTAAGCGTTATTATAAAAATCACTGTTAAATTGCCCAAATTTCTGACCATAGTACCTAAATATGTGATCTACAGGGACGATTTTTAACATTTTCAAAATTATGCCTATTATCACTTAACTAAGAGACATGGATTTTTCTCCTTATTTTTACTAAAACAGTTATGGGTTGGCCTCTCGAACGGTACCCACTTGACGTTGAGTTTCGGAACAGCCTATATAAATACATCATTTGTCCAAAAACTCCGCCGCAGTCGACATAAATAAAAATAATAGCACTGCATATTTTGACTACGTTATTGAGCAAAGACAATAGTATATTTTTGGTAAAATAAACTCTTACAAATACTGTAAAACAATAACTTGTTTTAAATGAGCGTACGTTGCGTAAATAAAGAAGATTTAGCAGTAGGGCCCGGGGCTTAATTAAATACTACGCCCGAATAATTTTGCCAGCCAATACAATGTTATCAAATTATTCGACAGTTATCTACGAAATTATTTCTAATATTTTGGAGTAGCATAGTTCAGTAGGTATGAAAGATTCTATTAACACGCTTCTCGATTATAATTTTAAAGATTACATTCTCAGTTGTTTTATTTTTTATTTAGAACAAGCTGCTAGAAGTTCATGTGAGTGGGTAGCGAATACGGAGTAGTCTCGCTAAACCCACTCGGAGCAACGAATTAGGGCTGGCACTTCACCACGTGCCAGCCAGTTGCAGATGCCAACTAGGTACAGAAATATCTTACAACCTGTGATTATACTGGCGTTCCATATACAAAATGAAACACAGCAAATAGTATACTACTCTTTGGTGTTAATAATAAAAAATAGGCAAGATGGAGGGTGGTACCAAAACAGATGAAATCCTAGGCAAAACAAGAGTTCTACCCTCTAATAACAGTGAACAATTAAAGTGGATGTTCAACACTAAACTTTGCAACGCAGCAGCCCAGTGACCGCGTTAACAAAACTCACGCACACTAGTAGTTGTTGCTGATTAATCTTAGTGTATAGTGTAAAATTGTAGTATTAAGTTGTATAAATTGTAAATAATTGTAAATAAAACCCGCTTTCAACGCTGGACCACGACTTCGTTATTATCGGCAAGGGTGTTCGTTATTATCGGAGAGGTGGCCACTCCGAGGCTAGGCAAGCTCACATCTAATGTGTGTTGGTGGGCTGCGGCGAGAGGGTTGTCCTCTCCTCCTACCGCTGCAGCCCAAGCGGAGTTTCTTAGACAGTTCAGTTATCTGACATATTAATGTGCAGCTAGGTAATTGAACTATTGAAGGGAAATTGGGTAAATCTCTATACAATGTGTTAATTTTACACTCGATCAAACGAAATGTGCGGATACTAGATAAAAAATTATCGGTAAAAAATCGAAAAATTTTTTTAATGTAAACTATTTAAAAAATAAAAGCATTTTAATTTTTTTTTTGGTAAAATTCCCATACTTCGGTTTTAAATTATTTTCTCTTTAAGTAAACGGTGTATTTTTTTCAAAGTAGTTTTATTTGAAAGTTAGAAAGATTAAGTAGCAATAAAAATTAAAAAAACCTACGATATCAAGCAGGAAATTTGGCAAAAAAATAATAAGATAATTTAATATGCGCAAATCAACATACCGATGGCATTCTTTGATGATTATTATTTTAAAAACGAAAAGATATAAAACGCATGTTATTTTGGAGAACTTGTACAGTAAGCTACGTAGTTTAATAAAACATGCTAAAAAGGTTATCTCAACGTACTAGTTTTGAAGTTACAGACCAAAAATTAAAAAGTAAAGTATTTTTTTAACAAAAAAAATCATCTTATTATTTTTTTGACAAATTTCCTGCTTGATATCGTAGGTTTTTTTAATTTTTGTTGCTAGTTAATCTTTCTAACTTTCAAATAAAACTACTTTGAAAAAAATACACCGTTTACTTAAAGAGAAAATAATTTAAAACCGAAGGATGGGAATTTTACCAAAAAAAAATAATTAAAATGCTTTTATTTTTTAAATAGTTAACATAAAAAAAAATTTTTTATTTTTTACCGATAATTTTTTTTCTAGTATCCGCACATTTCGTTTGATCAAGTGTAAAATTAACACACTATATATAAAAACCAATTGCTGTCCGTTAGTCTAGCAAAAACTCGAAAATGGCTAGACCGATTTTGATGACATTATGTGTGTTTGAGTAGGACCCTGGATGATCTAAATTCTAAATGATTC
Source organism: Parnassius orleans (assembly GCA_029286625.1). Lineage (NCBI taxonomy): Eukaryota > Metazoa > Arthropoda > Insecta > Lepidoptera > Papilionidae > Parnassius > Parnassius orleans. The sequence continues at coordinate 3,139,720 of JAGSMP010000166.1, read as the reverse complement.
ACAATTCGACCCGGTAGTTCCCGGTGTGATGACGGGGCGGATCGCTAGTATTTAAATAAATAGGTACGTGATTGTACAGTCGACTTATACTTTTTTTTTCATAAATCAATTATAACTTCTATTACTTTACAGTAGTTGATTAATGGTACTAATGAAAGGTATAAAATTAATGGATATAAATATCCCTAGGTCCTAATTGTATAAATAGCGCAGTATAATCCACAAACTATTACCAGTATCTAAGCATCCCTGCGGACAATAATTTACGACCACTGCCATCCCAAGTAGTTAGAATAGGCACAATTGTGTGCATTAATACCAGTATATTAATGCTAACTGTCTGGGAAAATATTTCTTTCATACATAACCATTATGCGAGAGTAACAAAAGTGTGTTACAATATTTATTTTAAATATTATAAAATTGTGTTTAATTAAAAAAGCCGGACAAGTGCAGCCTGAGATTTATACTTAATTATTGATCCATCTCCCCCACTTAAACTATTATAATGCTTCTAACAGTTGATAGCTCTACTAGAATTATGTAATCAGGATAATATATTTTTATTCAACATCTTTTCTTCGTGTATTCATAAATTATTATTTTTCAAAATTTTCAGTATTACTTTTTATAATAATACCATTTTATAAATAAATTTATTTAATTATTTAGGAACACATGTTTTATAATTGAATATAAATTTTAATTGAATAACATTAAAACATGAACAACATGAACATAATAAGTTCAAATTTACGAACTAGATGGTATTCGAAAACATGTGCACACAACATGATATTAGGTAACAATAACGAGTTTACAGCACAAATACTTCTAACCTCTATGTATTGCGAATTATGTTGTGGAAAATTTAGAAAAATTAAATCTTTATAAGAAAATGTATATTTACATTTAAATGTTAAGCCTTTAATGCCACATTTACAAAGTATGTCTTAAACGGATTTTTTGAAATTGATTGTTATAAATGTTTTAAGCCTAAAAAAAAGTATAACATTAAAATTAAAAATAGCGCACTTCTGGTAATTTCCTCATAATATATCTTCTCCTTCTTCTTCATCCTCATCTGCCCATAAAAATATACAGTGGGACTTGGGCCCCCTTACTTTTTACCAGAGTCGTGTCAACACCCACGGGACAAAATTGGTTGATGGAAATTCTTACGTAGCTGCCGCATGGCGATTTTACTACTATTACCATCAATAGTCCACTGCTGAACATAGGCCTCTCCCATAGATTCCTCATAGGATATTTCCGAAGTCTTATCATATAACTTTGTTTACAACCTGAACCACAAAAAGTGGTACATAAAGCTAGCAAATGATGCTTACTTCTTACGTCATAACGCCCTAAATTGAGAAAAAAAAAATTTAATGTTTCACACATAACAGACACAAATAATATTGAAGCTCTGTAGCCTGTCGTGTGAAAACACTTACATGAGGTCAATCCGGTGTTTCCATTTCCAACCATTAAAATGAGGTGAATATTATATTTTATTTCAATAATACGATATTTAATACTGTAATGAAAGTGTCCCAAATTTAACGAACCGTTAATAGGCTATTAAATCTGACCGAATGTAATAATTTGTAATAAAACTCTTTTGGTTTCATTAATACGGAGGGTTCTAATAAAAGCTTTCGAGGACTAATTATTAACCATTGCTATAGCGCTGGAACGATTTTACCAAACCTTACAATACTTTCAATTGTTGGCGACTTCCTACCCAGCAATTATTACACACTCAATCAAAAAATAACCACTATATCTAAACTCAAATGCTTGTGCTACGAGTGGTTAAAGACAATTGAATTGATAGCGTTTTGAAGCCAATAACAGAGTGAACAACTACTAAAGTAGTAACTTTACAATCGCAACTGTCTGTCTAATAACTTGTGCCCAAAACAAGCAGTCTACTGTTCACTTCTTCTTTTCCTTTCTCAGATGTTTAAAGGTCTTTTTCTAAAGTTGTATACGAGTATAACTTTGAAAATTTTTCCCACTTACCATTTTTGGCAAGGTTATCGAAAGCCCCGCCAATACTCGCACATTGATAACGCTCTCGACAGGACCAATCAGGGTTTAGGTTTTGTTTATTTGGGCTTAGAGTTTTCGAACGATTTAGTTAATTGCCTGAACCTCGTCATGCTGGTATAAACGAGTTAACCAAACATCTTGTTGGTAAATGGGTACTACAGCCTATACACATCTGTAAGCAAAGAAAGCTACAGATACATTTTAATCCCTGGTGACTAATCACCTAATTCTATCGTGTACACTGCTGCTTAGCGGCAAAAAAGCGGGCGTACTCTAAGCCAGAAAAGGAGTCCCTTCAAAAAACTGATCTAGCATTATAGCTTTATGTTTCTTTTAAAAGACAACTAAGTAAAATACCTCCAAAATGTGACTTCAAATAAGCAGACAAGAAAAGGAAATCCAAAATCAAAATTCTTTCAACATGAGCTGTCCAAAAAACAGCACTAGACTTTTCTGGCCAACTGTGTGTGTATTGATAATCATAATGATAATAATAAAAAGTTTTCTCCCAAATATTAATATGATAATGATAAACATCATTTTGTTTGTAATACAATAAATACTTGGTACTGTAGCTAACATATTGAGACAACAAACAATGCTCGGAATATATATTGCTTTGATAATTGCGTCAACCACATCCACATATACATTTAGCATTATAGTATATTATAGTAGCAACTACAAAGTTCATGCTTTATGTTCTATGTTAAATACAATAAAGATACGCCAAATTTATGTTACAAATTATATATTTTTAACTTAAGAGACGCTTGCTGTTGTCAGTCGTAATTACATATACTAGTGGTCGCCTAGTGGTCGAAATTTGACTGTGACTGAATTTATAACACTTTTAAGTTTGCATATTAAGCAAGCTGTATTTCACTTTAAACTGCATATTAAAACACAGACATCTCATGCACAATGTATCAAATAAACGCTTTTTTGTCTCGACATGTACTCCATAGACTATTGAAAAAAAAATGAAATCACTCAAAATTACGTCCAGCCAGTGGACGCCGGGCCTTAGAGTCTTTACATGTGTACCGCTGCTAGACACAGACCTCTCGTTGCTTCAAGATTATGGGGCAATTAGTTGCACCATATTCGTATAATTGCGGCACGTTGCTCCTGTGTGTATTGGCCAACTTCACGTGTTCTCGATGTATTTGATTCCTTAGACATGCAGGTTTCCACACAATGTCTTCCTTCACCACAGCACAAAACAGCATTTCAAATTTTAATTAACAATTTAATTGGTACAGGCAGGGATCGACCCTAAGTTACCACAGCTAAAATCCTTTATTAATTTAACTTGTAAAAAGTTCTGCTAGGTTTAATGTATCTTTTCTCTTCTTGGTTCTTTTCAAGACAGAGATATTTTAAATTAAGAAATTACTAGATATAATTTAATTTTTATTGTCTATATTGAACGCCGTATTGTGGTGGCAAAAAATATTCTGTTACTCCACAATATTACGTCGTAAGAGGCCACAGGGGGTTATGAAACAAGAGATGCTTATGGGCAGCTTGATCTTGCTGATAACGACTGAAAATAACAAAACTGCGGTTGTGAGCCTGCCTGCCAAGCGTACCAACAATTATAAATATTCCCCCTATGAGGCAATATATTATGGAGGAAGTCTATTTTCTACCGACTTCAAGGCGTTATTCAATTCGACTGTATGTTCTTTTTTTTGTTGACTGTATTTATGTTTTTTATGTGTGTTACCTCATAACTTTTTTTGGGTGCACCGATTTCAATGATTCTTTTTTTATTTGAAAGCTGGTGCTTCTCATGTAGTTCCATATAAATTTAAACAAGGTCTGGCCAATAGTTTTTGAATTATCCTTAATAATGTATATTGAAGTCGGTTGTACAAAATTTTTAATTTTAAATAATTTTTAGCAGTAGTCTTTTGATAACATCTAATAAATAAATGAACGATTGATTAAATAGAAGAAATATTTCGTTCCATTTAATTATTTTATATGACAATTTTGCAGCATAGAAAACAAAATTCTTATTAACTAAAATAATTTAACTCTTTCGGTTGTCAAAATAAATATAGCTCGAATAAAGTGCCTCGTAACTTAATTAAATATACCGCTCGAACAATTTTGCCGTCCACTACAATACGAGTATTATTAAATTGTTTGATAGGCACGTTACTTGTTTCAATTATGTTTAAAATAGCAATAAAACTATCGTTGTGTTTATTGTACAAACACTTGATGTTATATTGATATTACGGATGACAATTATGAACAAGATAGGAAGAGAAAATTTCGTAGATTACGAAGGTGATAACATAAAAAAAAGATTAGAACTTATTTACATAATCCACTTTAAAGTTAATGGCTACTGCAGCCCATAAACACCAGCAACCAACTTCATACAAGTAATTCGACAGATCCGTTGTCACCTCTGAGGACTAAGATGTAATGCATCACAGCCTGTAATTATACGGACTCTCTATACCCTCTATATATACACCGGAACATAGCACTACGGTTGCAGAAATAGGTGAGAGGATGGTACCTACCAGACAGATTTACTAAAGCAGATGGAATTTTACACAAGAGCACGGAAAGAAAGCTTGTCAGAGAATCTGAGTATTCCTGCGAAGGCGAATCGGAAGTAGTACGCATGCACGCACGCACGAATCTTGCACAAGCTTGCACGTAAGCGCGCACGCCCGTCAGCACGTAAGCGCACACGCATGCACGTACGCAAACACGCATGCACGCACGTTCGCACGCACGCACGAAGGCACACACTTACGCAAAACACACACGAACACGATCACCCACGCAAGCACGATCGCACACATGAAAGCGCGCATGCACGTAAACACAATGTAAAAAATAGGTCGGGGCAAAAGTTTCTTCGTATTTTGTTTCTATAAAATTGATGAAAAATCTCTTTAATTGTACTTTTTGTATCTGGCTGGTATAGCAATACATATAGGACATTAAGAAAAACAAAAACAAAAAAGTATAAAAACACTTTCCCGCCATTTTTCAATTGTTTTTCTGTCCGCCAAAATGAGTGAATCTAACGAAGAAATTCGATACATTCTAAAGTCGATGCCATTTTTAAAAAAGTGGAGCAAGATCGGCATATTAGTAATTACGGAATTGAGGATTGATCACAAAACAGTTTTGACCCATTTGAAAAAGTCTGGCTATATAAAAAAGCTCGACATTTGGGTACCACGCGTATATAATAAAACCAGAACCCACAAGCAATTAGAAATCCAAGATTGCCTCCCACAACTAGATTCCCCATCAAACGAAAACATTTCCTCAAAATTAAGCTATTTAAAGTTCAATTATCCAGTTATAAAAAAGAATACCAAGGGGTGCAAGAAACACTGTAGCCCTCTCATTGTCATCATGTATCAATGACATAATTAATAAAAATGATTCAGAAAGTTGGAAAAAATTACTAACTTTTTCATATCGTACACTGCACGTTGCTAAGGATGGCGTAGGCAATGGCATCTCTCTCACACAAAGAATAAAAGATAACTGTTTTAGCTCAGTAAACTCGCTCGACAATACTAACCCAAAAGATGAATTTATAAATAAAATTAGTTATAATATAATAAAAAAAACTGAATCAAAATTGAATGATGGTGATTTGAGAGGTGCCGCTCGCCTTCTTTTCTCAAGTGATGCGTTGGCCCCTGACACTCCGGAAACTTTGTATTCCCTGAGGGCTAAACATCCACTCCCATCGGCTGCCTTAAATTTACCAGATGCTCCTGACCCTTCTGAGCGTACACCGGAAGCCACTGCTGAGAAGGTACAGGCTGCGATCAGTTCCTTTAGTAATGGATCAGCCAGTGGTCTCGATGGTCTTTCACCTCAACATTTAAAAGATCTTCAAGTATCAGGTGCTAGGGGAAACACTGGCCGAGACCTTCTAAATGTCTTGACGCAACTTGTAAATTTAATGCTTTCCGGAAAGGTTTGCCCAAACATAACGCAGGTACTTTATGGGGCAAAGCTGTGCGCTCTTAAACAAAAGGATGGGAGTATTCGGCCCATAGCAGTTGGTAACACAATTCGCCGCATTGTTTCAAAGGTTTGCTGCAAATATTTCCAGCCAGATCTCGCGGCCATATTCCAGCCTGTGCAGCTAGGTTTTGGGATAAAAGGTGGATGCGAAGGAGCTGTACATGTAGCGCGCACCTTTCTGAAACACGGCGGCGGTGAGGTGCTGCTGAAAATGAATGTTGAAAATGCATTTAACTCAGTAGACCGAGGCGCTCTGCTGACACAGGTAAAAGAAAATATCCCATCCATTTACCATTACCTCTGGCAATGTTATAGTACACCATTTATACTCATGTACAAAGAACACCAAATTTTATCCTCTATAGGTTGCCAGCAGGGTGAATCGCTCGGTCCCGCAATTTTTAGTTTGGCAATACATCCATTTATTCAAATCAAATCAAATCAAATCAAAAATATTTATTGCATGACTATAGGTAAAATTAAATAAGATCTTAAGATTATGTTATGCACATTTGTGCTCCATAGTCTACCTATTTCAGGTGTACAATATTAAGTCTTAATTATATTTATCAAATAATCGATATCTTTATCAAATATAATATATAGATTAATTCATTAATGTCATCGTATTTTTTTTAAATTATTATTACAATTTATGATGTCAGTTTTCTATACTAAAAATACTTTACTTACTACTAAAAATACTTTATTTAACTTTTTCATTATAATTTATTCTTAGTACTCAATAATTTGTTGGAATAATTAAATAATAAATCTAACCACTAAATATATCATTACTTTATTTAATCTTTGTTTTCTATAAATTCTTGTAAGCTGTAGAAGCATTTATGTAATAACCACGTGTTCAGTACCTTTTTAAATCTTATATCGTTCATATTTTTAAAAGAGTCAGGAATATTATTGTAAATTTTAATGGCATTACAGTAAATGCTTTTATTATATTGTACTGTTTTCGGATAAAATGAACTTGTTATTTTATAAGGCTTCCTGGGATTTTTAGATTTTTCAAATAAGTATTCATATTTCCGTACAAATAAAGATACCTCTTTAATGTATAAACAGGGTAGTGGCAAATGCCCAGTTTCTTAAAAGTGGTCTACAAGAGTCACTCTGAGCAGCCCGCACATAGCTCTAATGCACTTTTTGCATTTTAAATACCCTGTTGATATTTGGGGCGTTGCCCCAGAAAATTATGCTATACGCTAAAACTGATTGTATATATCCATGGTATGTCATCAATCCTGCTTTAACAGACGTGTTAGAAATTATTCTTCTCAAAGGGTAGACGTATTTTGAAAGCTTGGCACAAAGTTCATTTAAATGTGGTTCCCAGCTACAATGAGTGTCAACAGTTAAGCCCAAGAATTTTGTTGAATGCACCTCCTGTATTATTTCTGACTCATGTTCTATATTTAATGGTAACGGTTTTTGAAATTTGGAATAAAACTGTATAAAATGAGTTTTCGACAAATTAATACTTAATTGGTTACGGTTTAAACATTCCACAATTTTCCCGAGTGTAATGCTAACATCTGATTGATATAAATCTCTGGAATCACACTTGACGAGTGTGGTGCAGTCATCTGCGAATAATATCGTTGGATTTTGAATATGTTTTGGAAGGTCGTTTATATACAACAAGAAAAGAAGGGGTCCTAATACAGTGCCCTGTGGAACACCGCGGCATATTTCTCTAAATTTGGATCTATTAACTGTCACTATTTTTGTATTATAACAAAAGTTATTTAGTTCTGTGGCTTGTTTCCTATGCGGAATGTTTAACTTAAACCAATCAAGAGCCACTCCTCGAATTCCACACCTCTCCATTTTATCTAATAGTATTTTATGATTAACACTGTCAAAAGCCCTTGACATATCAGTAAATATCACCGAAATGTGTATTCTTCTGTCTAATGACTCGTGTATTGTTTTCATAAGATGATATATGGTTAGGTTTGTGGATCTATTTCTACGAAAACTCTATTTCCGGTCTCAAGTCAAAATTCAATGTCTGGTATTTAGATGATGGGACACTAGGAGGCGAAGCGAACTCAGTAATTGATGATTTAACCAGTTTTATTACTTCTTTCAGTTCTATTGGCCTCAAATTAAAATTTTCAAAATGCGAACTTTTTGTTAATGAGAATTTACCCACCTCCGAAAAAGATCAAATTGTTAGCAAATTTAACTCCTTAGCCAAAAATATAAAAATAATTAACAGCAAATCGCTTCGCTTTCTAGGTGCTCCTATTCTGGATGATTCCTTACAATGCTTTGTCAGTGAACAGATTTTAAAATTTGAGGAGTCATCCAGTCGTCTGGAAGAAATTTGCCCACACATGGCATATGCCATACTAAAATTTTGTCTTTTTGTGCCAAATTTTACGTACATGCTGCGGTGTTCAACTCTTTGGATGCACGTCCCATTTTTAAATCGTCTCGATGATATGATTAGGAAAACTATGATTGAAATTTTAAATTGTCCATTAAACGAAATTCCTGATTTCAGGCCACACTTCCCGTTAGACTTGGTGGTCTAGGCATCCAAAGAGTTTCTAGCGTAGCACTTCCGGCTTTCTTGTCTTCAGTTCATAGCACGTCAGACCTCATTGGAACAATTATTAACCCATCACTCGGTGATGTAGAGATCTCGTGATTGGCTGAAGCCAAGGAAGCCTGGAGCAATAAGACAGGGCCGGACCAGACTTTTCCGACAAACTCAGCTTCGCAGAGGCTTTGGGATGAGCCGCTCAGTATCCAGGTTCAGAAAAACCTTTTAGAAAACTGCGGAAACCCTACAGAGCGCGCTCGTCTCCTAGCATCTGAGGAGAAGGAGTCGGGTTACTGGTTGAATGCACTGCCCTCATAAAATATCGGAACACTCTTGGATAGTACTACTTTCTCTCTTGCTATCAGCCTGAGATTAGGTTTAAAAACAAATAAGCTTCATCGCTGCCGCTGTGATAAAGAGTTCGACATTCTCGGACACCACGGCCTGGCATGCCAGCGTAGCGCTGGTCGCATCCCTCGCCATGCAGCCATTAATGACGTCATTCGACGGGCCTTAACCAGTGCCAACGTATCTGCAATTTTAGAGCCAAGCGGTATATTGCGGGACGATGGCAAGAGGCCTGATGGAATGACGCTCATTCCATGGAAAAATGGGCGCTCCTTAGTATGGGATGCGACTTGTGTTGACTCATTAGCGCCATCACATCTCGCGGCGACTGCACAGAAGGTAGGCGCGGCTGCTGCTGTTGCCGAGTCTAACAAGCGGCGCAAATATGCAGCCCTCGGAGAGGGATACATGTTTGTGCCGATTGGCGTAGAAACGCTGGGGCCGTGGGGTCCTGAAGCAAGGCGTTTGTACAGAGATATCTCATCACGCCTTATCATTGTCTCTGGTGACCCAAAAGCTGGCAGATATTTTGGTCAGCGGATCAGCCTCGCAATAGAGCGAGGCAACTCAGCCAATCTTTTGGGCACACTGCCAACAGACCTTCTGGAAACGATGGCAATCAGATTATTTAAACACCTTGCAAATGAGGTATAAATGGTACAAGGAAAGGCCTAACTTATTATTAAACTCTTTAGCTTTGCTTAAAGGTGAAAACCAGCCTCCAATGATATGGTCATTAGGACGAGTAGTATGCTTACGGTCATAGATCCTAAATTAACGTAAAAAAACCTTTATGATATTTTATGATATTATTTGAATCACAATACATTTCATAAAAGTGGGCCATGGCAAAAATTCAGTAAAAAAATTCTGCTCAAACTCCTGTATAGTGGATACAGTTTAAATACATATTTGCAGGCCATACAAATAATTGTTCCGTTCGGAATTCAAACCCGCGGCCCTCGGCGCCACAACTCATAGTTAAGCCACTACGCCACGAAACTATGGAAAATGTAAAAGCAAATAAAAATGAAAGGGAAAAAAGAATTTACAGTATTCAATGAACAATAACTTTCACTACACACATTATTTTGAAAGTTAATTGTTTTCGATTTACTCATGGCTAAAACTAAGAGGAACCGGCTACAGCAGCCAGTAGGTTAAGGTGCTGCTTAGATAATAATAGTAAATAATAATTAAAGCATTTATAACAATAATAAATGTTTCATTTTACCAATAACTTCTAACTAAGAAATACCTGTATATCAGGAGCCAGTGTCTTCCCCCAAAATAAATGTACTAAGTAGATGTTGGAAAAAATAAAAATTCTACTTAATAAAACCAAACTTATAGATGACTCTTAGGTCATGGGTCACCCCAAAGTCGCGAAAATTTATATATTATATAAATTACAAAAAAGGTTAATGTTGAAAAGTTTTATTGAAACTTGAATATTATGTCGACCATTACGAACAAAACGAAATCTAAGTTTAGGCGGCTAATCTTATCTTTATATAAATACTACCATTTAGTTGTAACATATATTTTACAATAAGTAATATACCTTATTCCTTTTTAATTTTTAAAAATAGAAATTATAAAATTATTAATTAGAAATAAAAAGAAATTAACCAACATCTTAAGACATATCTAAACGCTAATACTTTTTTAATTACCACCGTAATACGAGTATATCGCGTAATTGATGCAGGCTCAGGACCGTATTCTGTGGCAGCGGGAGTGCTGGGCTCAGTAATGGACTTGTAAAGGGCTGTAATGTATTAATAAAATAATCGCGGATTAGGAAAACTAAACTTGTAGCGTGTAATAAAAACGTTTTAGTAAACCAATTTATTAACATCATATATTACAAAAAAAATTACATTCGTTTCTTTCTCAACACAAATTTCAAATTCTGTGCAAAGTGTTACTGTAATACAAACTAAATCAATTAGTTTGTGTCAATTAGCACAAACTGAAATGACAAAGAAATTGTTATTATTGCCAGTCTTTCTCTTTGTATACTATTACATCTTTAGAAATTCCATTCATCAATTATTATATATATATGATAATATATGCCATAGATTGACATGGATTAGTAACCGCAGTTTCTTATTATTTTGAATTATTGTTAAGAAGATGCTGCTGCCTATTTCCTGTTTCATTTCCCCTTTGTCACCTCTTGCCTACCACTACACGTGTAGTGGTAGGCAAGAGGTGACAAACCTATATATATAAAAAGTCGGCGAAACTACCTTTTTGTGTGGTTTTTGATAACTAATAAAGAGTGAATCTTCTTGACAACGTAGGGAAGAAGTGCTATCTATATGTACATTTTAGAATTCTCCTTAATGTATGGCAACACAATAAATGGCTGAAAAAAGTTTGGTCTTGAGGTATTTATCAATTCATGAACTTTCATTTGAATTTGTTCTGAATTAATTATTATATTTTTAACTTTAATTAAGCTAAGGGTCTGCCTTCTCTGTGCAGAAGCTAATGTCAAAAGTGTTATCGGTTTTTGTGATAAATTACACATTTATACATATACACTATGTATAATGATTATTTTTTTATTCTGTAGCTACTTTTAAAAATATTGTTTCTGAATTTCTTAAGCCGTTTAGACTTGTAGTGGTGGTGTAAGAGAATCCATCTATAGTATATATATATACATATATATATATATATATATATATATATATATATATATATATATATATATATATATATATACATCACCTTCTCAACCCATGGGTGTCGAAGAAGCGTCAGACGGAAAATAAGTGAAGAAACTTTTCTTATGCGACCCAATTTTCGTTAGAAGTAGACCACAACATGTTTTATAACCAAATGGATGCGTGGCCTAAATTTGTCGTCAGAAACGCGTGTATAATTGAGACAAAGAAAACATTTGTTAGGCTGAGAACCGACAGCTGCACAAACCTCTAAATCTTCATACTTCGTTATACCGATTTATACGAATATGCAAAGTAGCAAACAGCGCTTTCAACATTAGGAATCAGCGCTGATTGTGTCAATATGTACAAATGTACACAATCGAGAATGTATATATAGGTAACGGAAAACACTATGTACATAAGTGGTTGTCGAATACGAAATTGAATAAATAATGTATAATAATTTATCAATTGTATGACATGCAATAACTATACATTTTTTTCAGGCATCCAAGTCGCATAAAGGTTGCATTTAGTACCATACGTAATTCCCTATGTATGTCTCGTACAAATATATCAATATAAAATTCTAATTTAGTATTATCCTTTTCAAATAATTAAGTATCGACAAAAGTCTGCATCATCATCACTTCATTACATTACAGCCCATCACAAGTCCATAAATAAACATAGCCCTTCTCCATTGATTGCCACAAAGCTCCTGAACACCTGCATTTGATGACTTTCTGCATTTATTTCGGGTCGTGGCTTCATGGAATATTATAAAATATTAATTTAAAGACTAGATTTAAAAAAAAAACACAAATAAAGCTTTAAAATTGTTTATTCAGTGTATAGTATTATTCACATAGAACATAATATAAGAATTTGAATTAATATTTGGATGTTATCCAATCATCACAAGAAAATATTTCAAAGCAAAACATTTACTTAACTAATGTTTTAGAACCTTCAATAGTTAATAAATCAAATAAAATAACTTTGAAAGGTTTCTTATTTCTTTAATAAAATTATTTTTATATACATATTTCAACTACTTTATAAACCACATGATAATTTATTAGACGCAGATATATAATTAACGGAATTGATAATTTCAGTAAAACGCTTGGCTTATTCCTTGCCGGTAGGTACCTAATCGCAACCGAAAATTAAACTACACTGCATAAGAACGTTATATTCCTTTTTGGTGTAAGAATGGAAAGTTTAATAATTTAAAATAAAATATAAAATCGCTTTAAAACAAATAATTGGCAAATAATTAAGAATCAAACGAACTTACCTAGTGGTTTGATGTCTAATTATACGAGTGTCTTGACCGAAGATTATTAGACATCAAACATCATGATGACACACCCACCCACCCTCATCTTTCTAAGATCCCAGAAAGTATCGAAAAAATGAGGTTGCCTCGTTGGTCTAGTAGTTTAAGTAGTGCGACTGCTGATCATCCGGTCCCAGGTCGAATCCCGGATCGGGTCAAAAAAATCAGTTATTGAGCTTTTCAATCAAGAAATTCTCAGTAGCTGCCCGGAGTCAGAAAGTTGGCGGTGTCTCATCCCCGTGCCTCGGAAAGTACGTAAAGCCGTTGGTCCTGCGCATGATCTCTCTCCGGTCATGTCTCGTAGTCTCTGTTGGGGCTGGCCGTGTTGGGGACAGTGCCCTCTACCCCTTGTGATAGGGAAAACTGACTACCCTAACGAGAGTAAATTAAAGAGTGAACTGTACTAAGTTGGTTTAATAGGTACTACATACAGAGCTAACCCGACATCGAAATTCGGTCTGGAGGACATTATTATTATTAACTATACCTCGTATCTCCCCCGAAGATAATTAACACAGATGTTTATAGCATCGAGAAAATACAACAAAAGCGATTAACATTATATATTAATAGAAACAGAAACAGAAACAGAAACTTTTTTATTCAATATAGATTATAAATAATACTTATTGAAAGTCACTCTTTTGTCTAATTACCACTGGTTCGAAAAACCTCTGTCCTGGGAAGAACCAGCAAGAAACCCAGCAGGGCTTTTTAAATAACAGCTTACAATCATGTATATTACACAATTAACACACAAAACAAATTAGAAACAGCCTGGCAGCGAACACCTCATTCCAGGGTTATTATCATCCATAAATTCCTTAACATTATAATAACCCTTTTTATACAAACTATGTTTAATAAAGTTTTTGAATTTTGAGCAGGTCGAATTTTGTATATTTTGTATATTATTTAATAAATAATTATTTCTGCACAACATTATAATAATATTCACCAAAAACATAATGATATTGTAACGCTCACCCCCCTTCCTACATAGGAAAAGAGGCCGTCTATAAAAATATATTAAAAATTTACGTGACCACAATAATAACCATGTATTGATCTTTATCAAGGATCTTTCTAAAGCTTTACTTATAGGCCTGGGGAAAATCTATGAGCGCATCATCCTCAGCCGTCAGAAGGATGTCGTGCTAGACAAAAATCTAATTCCAAACGAGCAGTTTGGCTTTCGAGCCAAACACTCATCTGTTCAGCAGGTGCACCGCCTCACGCAGCACATATTAGACCAGGCTGCAAAGACAAATACGCGCACTACCTGTACAGGAGCATTGTTCTTCGATGTGGCCAAGGCCTTCGACAAAATCTGGCACAATGGACTAGTCTTCAAACTTATTCATATAGGTGTGTCTATAAGACTTGTCAAAATCATACAAGATTTCCTTGTCAATATATTCTTCCGTTTTAGAGCCTCCATCCATTAGTATCTTAAGGAATTATCCTTAAGATACTTCGATTCGATAAAAGAGCACATCAATCCGTTGGTAAATGAGGGCTCGTACTCCCCAGTGAGGGATGCTGCCCCCCATAGGTGACGTCCTAAGAACGTTCTTCTTGATTCCGACGACGAGATCACTTATGTTAATAGATTGATCCCCCCCCCCCCTCCATAGGAGAGGGAACCCGTTAACACACACAAAAACTCAGACACTACTCTAATACAGAACACTAGGGCACACCGCGTTCGCCGGCGAACGCGAGGTCACAGACACACCCGTACACGAGGTTCAACACCCGTGATACGGGGCGTTTTTAGGTTTGCGACCCGTAACCGACATTGCGATAGTCGTTCAAGCCGAGGTTCGTAATTCCTTCTGAGGGGCCCTTGAATCACATCGAGCCCCCCCCCCCCTCTCCCTAGCTGAGGAGCCTCACTCCGAAAGCAGGGGTCGGGTTGCCTCGGGACTGCAGTCGACGAAGCGGTGCTTCGCCATCTGGAGACGCCGAAGCTGGCCTTGCTCTTTTTAACCGAGACTCAGGTGTCCTCTCCGGCTGATACTTCATATCTCTCCTACTGGAGTTTGCGTATACGTCAGAGAGGACATTTGTTTTCGACGCCTCGGAAGACTTGAAGGTACGTCCATCCTATGGCTGCGCGTAGACAGCGACGACCATTTCCGCGTCTACGGGTGCCTCTATAGGTCCCATAGTGGTAATGCTGAAACAGACCGACACATCGACTACGTCCAAATGGCTACAGATTCCTTGCTACAGCAGATCCCATCTGCAGAAATCATGAACCATGGCGATTTTAACGCCCACCACGCCGAATGGCTCGGTTTACGTTTAACCCATCATGCGGGGAGATCTGTTTATGACTTTGCCTTGGCATATGGTCTTACACAGCTGGTTACTTCACCTAAGCGGATTCCAGATGTGGAGGATCATGCACCTTCCCTGTTGGACCTTCTGCTGACCTCTCATCTGGACGGATATCAGGTTTCCGTAGACGTCCCTCTAGGCTCGTCGGACCATTGTCTTGTCCGGAGTGTAGTGTCATTCACTCTTACGTCGCGGTTGCATTCTGCAGGCTGCCGCCGTGTTTGGCACTATAGGTCAGCCGATTGGGATAGGATGCGCTCTTTTTTTGCATCATACCCTTGGAGGCGGATTTGCTTCTCGCCGGACGATCCCAGCGTTGTTGCTGATTCTGTCGCTGATGTGATACTTCAGGCTATGGAACTTTTTATTCCATCCTCTGTAGTGCCCATCGGAGGCAGATCCCAGCCATGGTTTGGTCGCTCCTATAAAATAGCATCATGCTATAAGCAGGAGTGCTACCGGGCCTGGGCTGACGCATCAACGTCTCGGGATGTAAAGAAGTATAAATCCGCCTCCAGGTCCTTCAAAAGAGTTATTGCAAAGGCAAGGTCTCATCACATCGGCAGAATTGGTGAGAAGCTTGTTCGCCTTCCTTCGGGAACCCGTGCATTCTGGTCTCTCGCCAAGGCTGTCCAAGGGAACTTCTGCCTTCCATCTCTGCACAGAGAGGACGACTCACTGGCCCATGCCGCAAAGGAGAAACTTCATTTGAATTTGTTCTGAATTAATTATTATATTTTTAACTTTAATTAAGCTAAGGGTCTGCCTTCTCTGTGCAGAAGCTAATGTCAAAAGTGTTATCGGTTTTTGTGATAAATTACACATTTATACATATACACTATGTATAATGATTATTTTTTTATTCTGTAGCTACTTTTAAAAATATTGTTTCTGAATTTCTTAAGCCGTTTAGACTTGTAGTGGTGGTGTAAGAGAATCCATCTATAGTATATATATATATATATATATATATATAACATCACCTTCTCAACCCATGGGTGTCGAAGAAGCGTCAGACGGAAAATAAGTGAAGAAACTTTTCTTATGCGACCCAATTTTCGTTAGAAGTAGACCACAACATGTTTTATAACCAAATGGATGCGTGGCCTAAATTTGTCGTCAGAAACGCGTGTATAATTGAGACAAAGAAAACATTTGTTAGGCTGAGAACCGACAGCTGCACAAACCTCTAAATCTTCATACTTCGTTATACCGATTTATACGAATATGCAAAGTAGCAAACAGCGCTTTCAACATTAGGAATCAGCGCTGATTGTGTCAATATGTACAAGTGTACACAATCGAGAATGTATATATAGGTAACGGAAAACACTATGTACATAAGTGGTTGTCGAATACGAAATTGGATAAATAATGTATAATAATTTATCAATTGTATGACATGCAATAACTATACATTTTTTTCAGGCATCCAAGTCGCATAAAGGTTGCATTTAGTACCATACGTAATTCCCTATGTATGTCTCGTACAAATATATCAATATAAAATTCTAATTTAGTATTATCCTTTTCAAATAATTAAGTATCGACAAAAGTCTGCATCATCATCACTTCATTACATTACAGCCCATCACAAGTCCATAAATAAACATAGCCCTTCTCCATTGATTGCCACAAAGCTCCTGAACACCTGCATTTGATGACTTTCTGCATTTATTTCGGGTCGTGGCTTCATGGAATATTATAAAATATTAATTTAAAGACTAGATTTAAAAAAAAAACACAAATAAAGCTTTAAAATTGTTTATTCAGTGTATAGTATTATTCACATAGAACATAATATAAGAATCTGAATTAATATTTGGATGTTATCCAATCATCACAAGAAAATATTTCAAAGCAAAACATTTACTTAACTAATGTTTTAGAACCTTCAATAGTTAATAAATCAAATAAAATAACTTTGAAAGGTTTCTTATTTCTTTAATAAAATTATTTTTATATACATATTTCAACTACTTTATAAACCACATGATAATTTATTAGAGGCAGATATATAATTAACGGAATTGATAATTTCAGTAAAACACTTGGCTTATTCCTTGCCGGTAGGTACCTAATCGCAACCGAAAATTAAACTACACTGCATGAGAACGTTATATTCCTTTTTAGTGTAAGAATGGAAAGTTTAATGATTTAAAATAAAATATAAAATCGCTTTAAAACAAATAATTGGCAAATAATTAATAATCACACGGACTTACCTAGTGATGTTTGATGTCTAATTATACGAGTGTCTTGACCGAAGATTATTAGACACAAACATCATGATGACACACCCACCCACCCTCATCTTTCTAAGATCCCAGAAAGTATCGAAAAGATGAGGCTGCCTCGTTGGTGTAGTAGTTTAAGTAGTACGACTGCTGATCATCAGGTCCCAGGTCAAGAAATTCTCAGTAGCTGCCCGGAGTCAGAAAGTTGGCGGTGTCTCACCCCCGTGCCTCGGAAAGTACGTAAAGCTGTTGGTCCTGCGCGTGATCTCTCTCCGGTCGTGTCTCGTAGTCTCAATTGGGGCTGGCCGTGTTGGGGACAGTGCCCTTTACCCCTTGTGATAGGGAAAACTGACTACCCTAACGAGAGTAAATTAAAGAGTAAACTGTACTAAGTTGGTTTAATAGGTACTACATACAGACCTAACCCGACATCGAAATTCGGTCTGGAGGACATTATTATTATTAATTAAACCTCGTATCTCCCCCGAAGATAATTAACACAGATGTTTATAGCATCGAGAAAATACAACAAAAGCGATTAACATTATATATTATTAAATCAATAATTATTTCTGCACAACATTATAATAATATTCACCAAAACATAATGATATTGTAACGCTCAACTACGCGCACTACCTGTACAGGAGCACTGTTCTTCGATGTGGCCAAGGCCTTCGACAAAATCTGGCACAATGGACTAGTCTTCAAACTTATTCATATAGGTGTGTCTATAAGACTTGTCAAAATCATACAAGATTTCCTTGTCAATATATCCTTCCGTTTTAGAGCCTCCATCCATAAGTATCTTAAGGAATTATCCTTAAGATACTTCGATTCGATAAAAGAGCACATCAATCCGTTGGTAAATGAGGCGGGCTCGTACTCCCCAGTGAAGGATCCTGCCTCCATAGGAGACGTACTAAGAACGATCTTCTTGATCCCGACGACGAGATCACTTCTGTTAATAGGTTGATCCCCCCCCCCCCCCTCCATAGGAGAGGAAACCCGTTTGATTAACATTAACACACTCAAACATTCAGACACTACTCTAATACAGAACACTAGGGCACACCGCGTTCGCCGGCGAACGCGAGGTCACAGACACACCCGTACACGAGGTTCAACACCCGTGATACGGGGCGTTTTTAGGCTTGCGACCCGTAACCGACATTGCGATAGTCGTTCAAGCCGAGGTTCGTACTTCCTTCTGAGGGGCCCTTGAATCACATCGAGCCCCCCCCCCCCCTAGCTGAGGAGCCTCACTCCGAAAGCAGGGGTCGAGTTGCCTCGGGACTGCAGTCGGCGAAGCAGCGCTTCGCCATCTGGAGACGCCGAAGCTGGCCTTGCTCTTTTTAACCGAGACTCAGGTGTCCTCTCCGGCTGATACTTCATATCTCTCCTACCCGGAGTACAAATTAGAACACTCCTTTGTGCCCCGGGCTGGAGTTTGCGTATACGTCAGAGAGGACATTTGTTTTCGACGCCTCGGCAGACTTGAAGGTACGTTTCTGTCCATCCTATGGCTGCGCGTAGACAGCGACGACCATCCCCGTATCTACGGGTGCCTCTATAGGTCCCATAGCGGTAATGCCGAAACAGACCGACTCATCGACTACGTCCAAATGGCTACAGATTCCTTGCTACAGCAGATCCCATCCGCAGAAATCATAATCCTTGGCGATTTTAACGCCCACCGCGCCGAATGGTTCGGTTCACGTTTAACCGATCATGCGGGGAGATCTGTTTATGACTTTGCCTTGGCATATGGTCTTACACAGCTGGTTACTTCACCTACGTGGATTCCAGATGTGGAGGATCATGCACCTTCCCTGTTGGCCTTCTGCTGACCTCTCATCCGGACGGATATCAGGTTTCCGTAGACGTCCCTCTAGGCTCGTCGGACCA
This sequence comes from Parnassius orleans, assembly GCA_029286625.1. Taxonomy (NCBI): domain Eukaryota; kingdom Metazoa; phylum Arthropoda; class Insecta; order Lepidoptera; family Papilionidae; genus Parnassius; species Parnassius orleans. Next base: position 3,120,196 of record JAGSMP010000166.1, on the reverse strand, counting down.
TTGTCTTGTCCGGAGTGTAGTGCCATTCACTCTTACGTCGCGGTTCTTTTGCGAGGATTTGTGGTCTATCAAATCTAATGTAATGGCGGGGACGATCTTGAACATGTTCACAGACTGCAAACTTCCCGGAACTTCAGTGCTTCAAGTCAGCTATATGTTCTTTTACGCGGGTTTTTATAGATATTTTTGTTTGTCCTATATAAAAGAGACCACATTCACAATCCAGCTTGTACACTCCTGCATCTTGTAGAGGGATATGACACTACGATTTGTATTGTTTATCGAACTTTAAAGCGATGCGAATATCACCCGTACCATGTGCAACGAGTACAAAGTTTGCTACCTCGTGACTACGCAACCCGAATCGATTTTTGCAAAACAATGTTGGCGAGAAGTCGATTTTTGCAGAGTAATGTTGTCGTGAAGTTTCGCAGTTTCTTAACAAGATTTTATGAACAGATGAAACGACCATTAAAAAAGACGGTTATTTAAACTAACACAACCTACACGGTAGGTACATAGGAAATCCACATTTAATGCGTGAAGATCTCTCCCAATACCAATTTAAAGTGAATATGTGGACCGGAATTTTAAACGGACAAATAATCGGACCATTTTAAACTGCCTGAAAACTTAAATGGAATTATTAGCCGAATTTATTAGAAGACGTACCACTCAACATCTACCGGGATATGTGGTTTCAACAAGATGGTTGCCCAGCACATTATGCTCGTCCAGTACGGGATCTTCTAAACACATAATATCCCGGTAGGTGGATTGGACGCCTTGGCACAATTTTATGGCCTCCTCGTTCTCCGGACCTAAATCCACTTGACTTCTTTTACTAGGGCTGCATAAAAGAAAAAGTTTACTTGAAACCAATACAAAATCTAGCCGAACTTCGCCGCATAATAGCTGAAACAGCAGAGGAAATAAACTCAAGGAGATACGCACGATTAGTGAAAAGATCTTTTTTAAGGCGATGCAGAGCCTGTATTCGTGCCGAAGGCAAACAATTTGAAAATTTAATTTAGTTTTAAGAAAAAATAAATGTATTACAATATTTCCTAGTGTTTCATTATTGTTAAGTTTTGCCATAATACGACAATAGTTTTTAACCATGACTTAATTATAAACTTTATTTTTTTATACTAAACTCACAATATTAATTATTGGATTTGTGATAGCAATCAATAGCATAGTTATTTAGTATTACATTTTAAAAAAAACACTGAAAAATTTAGAAATTTGTGATCACAGTACCTAAATATGTGATCTAGGGTGTTGATTTTCAACATTTTCAAAAGTATACCTATTATCACTTAACCAAGTAACATGAAATTTATTTTTATTTTTGCTAGAACTGGTACAACCTAGTTTATCGCCCCATACCCGCTTGACGTTGAGTTTCGGGACAGCTTGTATAAAAATAATATCTTTAAATACTTGTAAACTTGTTTTGATCAAATATAACACTGCTATTGTCTCGACCATAGATTTAGCATAATCTGACGTTAGAATAGATTGGCAATGCAAAAGAGAAAGAGGATAGTGTACGCGTATGTTAGAGCGAGAAAGATAGGCGAGACCGTTCAAATACACGTTATGTGCCTCTATAAGCCTAGCATCATTCCTGAACAAAACAAATCCCAATCAAAATTAGTGTTAATAGACGTAATTAATTATAACAAAATGTGTAGTACATACCTAAATATAACTTACCTCAAATAGAAATCCCTCATAATTATACGTTTAACCCGTAGGTACGATTGAAATATATAGCTGTCTAAATGATTTGTTTTTGAGCAGGTACAAAAGATTTGTAAAAAAATGATGGAAAAAATTATCACATTTTGTAATATTAATGTTATGAATGCCCATGCATTGCAATGCCTATGCTAATCCTATGATTAAATCAAAAATAATCACTAATACGTGAAATACTGCTAATTCTAACCTCAATTTTATAGATATTGACAATGTTATCGATAAGATCTTATCGAAATGTTAAAATAAATATAGGATGTCGTCATAGACTTATCGCTCGCCGCAAACTTCTCAGTACGCGAACAACCCAGGTTTGATCCTCGAAGGCACCAATGAAATTGTTAATTCCAATTTCATTTGTGCAGATAAATTAATTGTACAGTTGTAGCACGAATGGGTCGGCTCGACCGGGGAAGTGGTCCTTCTGCTCACAGAATACCAGCGTAAAATAGCAGCTTAATGCTGCTGTGTTTCGTATGGTGAGTGTAGAGAACCGGAGACCCTTTTTACTGGAAAAGAGACATTCCATCTTAGTCCTCACGGCCGACAACGCGTCTGCATTTTGATTCGTAGTGGAGGATAGATGTAGATGTCTATGGGTAATAGCAACCACTTACCATTAGGTGGAGTGTGTGCTCGCTTGTCACTTTTATCCTATAAAAATAATTCGTAGACACGTAAAGTCTGCCAACACGCACTAGAATAGCGGAACACATATCTCAGATATACCCTCTCATATCCATTGTCTCAGAAAATAAGAAAAGGTCTGTGACCAGTGTGAAGCGTACTTATAATATGCTGTAATTTTATTTTCCTATAGGATGGCGATGGATTGGCAAACTGTTGTGAATTTCATTTATCAAACTTATAAAAATGTAGTTATTTTATGTTCAAGATGATGTTCTCGCGTCTCTACAGAAGAGATTCTTGTTTCAAACATAAAGGTTAACAAGATATCAGTTTATTGTCAAGTTGCAAGTCAATACCACCTCGTTAAAACTTGTGCGTCGTGTCCGAACTTTCCAGACGAATCCATCAAGGCTATTTATTTTTATTAATATGCTGTAATGATAATAAGCGAACTTACCTTTTTATAAAATATGAGCATTTAAAAATAGCTCGTGATATATAATTTAAAAAGATAGAAATAACATTATTTGCCATTATGCTTAATGCTAGCGCATTTTTTATTTTATTAAAATGCTATAAATATTAATATAGTGCAGGCAGTGCCGGATTAAGCAAGCGCGGGGCCCGTAGCAAATTCTATCGAGGGGCCCTTGATCTGCGATGGGTTCTTATGTCTAAAGTGGTAAAATACATTTCAATGCTTATTAATACGTTTATTTGCCATCTATATGTTACAATTTTGTTGGTGTTTAATAGTAAAGTACATAGATTACTATAGGCCCTGTTGGACGATACTACACAAATAATTGTAAATCTTTTTTAGTGCATATTTTAAAGTTTATATTTATTACAAAATATTTTATATTTCAGGAATAGATACATATTTATATTGTATCAATGATGTACCTTAAATTATGTAGGTATATATTTTATATTTATTTATTTACTACTTTTTAAACTTTTACAAAGTAGCTTTTCTAGATTTCATGTGGGTAAATTTAGAAATAATACTATCCGTATCAATTTCTCTAAGCAAATCATATTCTATATTCATCAGAGAGATAATTATTTCGTTCTTGACTCAAAGTGTTCCTTAATTTATTTTTAATACAGTTGCTCAAAAAGTGGCGTATTGCAGGGACGTATAGCGTTCGGGATGTGGGCTATTAAATACTCGAGCTTTTTCTTTACCTTTTCCGAACTCGTGCGTTCTCTTTCCCAACTGTCAAAATAATGTCTATTAAAAAGAAAAAATCAACCACGAAGTTTTTACTAAAAAAAATTCATAGAAGTTTTTTGATTCATGCAAATATTTCTAAAAAGAAGCTACTAATTTGTTTCAATATCAGATTTAATGATTTGATTCAATGAGTTAGGTTAGGTTTCATTTCATTTCATCTCATTAAATTTCATTTTCATTTCATATCAATAAAAAAATTCTACTGAAGACATGGCTGTATGGGCATAGTTCCCTTTGCCTACCCAGAATGGGTGAAGAAAACAAAAAAAATCTCTGCTTATATTCTTTTACGGTTGGCGCCATTTTCCGAAAATGTTCTTTGCGAGTTTAGTTGTTTGTTGCACAAAATGAGTAATTTTGACGATATTTTATTTGAATTAACACCACCGGAACTCAGTATAATTGCACAAAATGCTTCGGAGAACATTTTACCGGAAAAGTCAAAAAGTCGCTACATATCTACATACGACGAATTTATTGCGTAGAGAGAAAAGAAAAAAGCAAATAGTTTTTCAGAAAATGTTATGTTGGCATACTTCTCCGAACTCTCAGCAAAATTAAAACCTTCTACGTTATGGTCGAGGTTTTCGATGATAAAAAGTATGCTGAAAATAAGGAACAACGTGAATATAAGTGAATACCCAAAACTAAATGCTTTCTTAAAACGACAATCAAACTAAAAAGTTGAAAATATTAACATCGAATTAAGTGGAAATGTTTTTGAACGAAGCTCCCGATGATCGTTATTTAGCCACAAAGGTAATTTATTAATAAATACTTATATTTTGCTTTAGTATTCAGTTTACGAAATCGCAAAATACAGTCAATATATTATTTTAAAAAATATTAATCAAATCCCTTTTTTTGTAGGTTGCGCTGATTTTTGGCGTAGTTGGAGCTTGCCGCAGAGAGGAGTTAGCCAATATTACTTTAAAAGATATTGAAGCCCATGGAAAAATGCTACTAATCAAGATTCCGAATACAAAAAATAAGATACCGAGAAGCTTTGTTGTTGAAGGAGATTTTCTTAGAATAGTGCAAAAATATATGAATCAGCGGTCCCAAAAAGCAAAAACCGACCGTTTTTTTCCAAAATTATCAAAAAGGGAAGTGTACAGCTCAAGCAATCGGGATAAATAAATTTGGTAATATGCCAAAAGAAATAGCTTCGTTTCTTGGTCTGCCGGATGCTGAGTATTATACTGGACACAGCTTCAGGAAGACCTCTGCTACATTATTGGCAGATTGAGGAGCCAATTTTACGTCTTTAAAGCGACTAGGAGGTTGGAAGTCAGGCAAAGTTGCAGAAGGCTATATTGCTGATTCATTAAACAACAAACTAGAAACTGGGAAAAAATCACACAATCCATTAATTTAAAGTCCAGTCCGTCTCCTTCACATGACAATACTGAAGAGAACGTTTGTCCATCTACCTTCGTTGATAATGATAATTCATCAGATCCAATTCCATCAACTAGCAAACGCCATTGTATAACACCTTTGACAAATATACATGAACAATCATACGAAATTAATAATAGTTTGTCTCAAACAGTAAATATGCAACCTAAAACTTCCCCAGTTAGTATAAAAAACTGTACCAATTTCAATGTATATGTGAATTATAACTTTTATAAGAAATAAAAATAAAAATAAGTAACCGTCATTGCAACTTGTTCCGACTGTCAACCCTCACCTTCGGCTGCGCCTCGGCTCGGGTAGACGCACTCGTAATGAAATATACTATTTTAAACGGCTCAATCTCGAAAATGAATGTTCACCACTGCAGGTATTGATCATGAGAGACAATAAATGCGCAAAGCAGTTTCTAAATTGGGGAAACATAATTCTAATCATTTATCCATTAGGAATTAATAATATTCAAATTTCCAGAGATTCATTTTTCGTATTGTCAGATAGTAAGATATCAATATCATTATTGATAACTTACTATGGTGAACAGTTTGAAATTGAGGTGTTTGTTGTCATAACAAACACCTCAATTTCAAAGTGTTCACCAGGTTTTCAACAAATTCGTCAAGTGTACTAGAACCGCTAAAATGGTCGTACTTTGTGTTTCGCTTGCGTCGTCTTGAAGTCTGTTGCTGATATTCATGACAGCCCGTCAGATCTTTGGCTTTTGCTTCAAAATCTGAAAATGTGGATCGCATTGTTTGGACATATCGCACTGTAGTGGCCGCCAGCCATCGAGATGATGAGAATGGAATTTCAAGTTCTGTCGCAGTGTACGATGCTGAAATTCAGCAGCTGGAATTAATCCGAACAATTCCTCTGAGAAGTCCCCGTGGTATAGGTATGCGGTAGAAGATGCATAGAAATGCAACGTCTCTTCGCAAGGCCAGTGGATCAAGCCGATCGGAGTCGGAGCCGCTTTCCGTTGAATACGGTCAAATGGAAGGAACTGATACTGAGGCGGGGGCACCTGCTCACTCCCAGAGATAAGAACAGTACTCCATATGAGGCCGAACCTACGCTTTGTAAAGCTGCATGTGGTGGTCCGGCATGAAATACCGTCTGTAATCCACTGAGCACACCAAGCTTTTTTGATGCCAGTTTAGCCTTCCCTTCCAAGTGACTACTGAACTGTACGTCTCTCGAAATGTCGATGCTAAGGATTCCTATGGTGGCTGAGGCAACAAGGGGAGTGCCCTGAAATCGAGGAGATACGAAAAAAGGTTTTTTTTGTGGTAAACGCGTAAACCTGTCTTTGTTGGTTAAACTGGACTAGATTTAGTCGCCCCCTATTCGAGACTTTGTTCAACAAACTTCAGACACAAGTTTGTCCCAGCACTCGACGAAGTGTTCCCAAGAAATATTAGCACGGCCGGTGTTTAAAGCATCGCCAGTGCTGTCGTCTGCATAACAATGAATGTTACTAGTATCCAACATGTCATTGATATGCTGAAGGAACAGGGTAGGTAATAACACGCAGACTTGTGGAACACCAGCATTCACATGCTTGGAGTCGGATCATGCACTATTGACTACGACCTTAATACTCTGATCTGTAAGAAAACTGGTGACCCAATTGCATAATTTCTCGGGAAGCCCATAAAAGGGAAGCTTTGAAAGAAGCGCTTTTGTGCCTAACCCAAACGAAGGCCTTCGCAATGTCCAAACTAACCGCCAGGGCCACCCGCGTGGTCTCGACTGCCTCCGCTCATCGGTGAGTCAGGTAGACAAGAAGAACACCAGCTGAGCGACCTCGACGGAAACTATATTGACGGTCACTAATCAGCTGATGGTCTTCAAGGTACCACATAAGCTGGCAGTTAATAATAGATTCCATTATTTTGGAGAACGAGGAAGTGATAGCGATAGGCCTGTAGTTGGACGGGTCCGCGCGGTCACCTTTTTTAGCGATCGGGTGCACTAAGGCTGTCTTCCATGAGCCGGGAACGACGCCTAAAGAGTAACAGCCGGAAAAGACGCATAAGAACCGGCGCCAACTCTGGAGCACACGTCTTTAACATAAATGGGGTTCCATCAGGCCCACTCGACTTGTTGACGTCCAGGGACAGGAGTGCTTTGCGCACCGAGCGCTGTGTAAAAGTACATCCGGCATGGAACACTCACACCACGGGATGGTCGCGGTATGTTCTCCCCGTCTTCGAGAGTCGAGTTGGGCCCAAAAAGAGAACTTAAAAGATCGGCTTTCTCCTTTGCGGCGCGGGCTAACGAGTCTCCCTGTGCATAGATGGTAATGATGGCTTACAGAAATGCCCTTGGCTTACAACCTTGGCTAGGGCTCAGAACGTACGAGTTCCAGAAGGAAGGCAAACTACTACAATGTGCTCCAACTTTGTCCTAGCGATAACTCGTTTGAAAGACCAGGAGGCAGAGTTGTACTTCTTTTTGAGTGCGCTAGTTTTTGCATTCCGGGACACCGATGTGTCAGCCCAGGCCTTGTAACACTTCTGCTTTTGCCGCGACGCAATTTTGCAGAGCGTCCAAACCAAGGCTGGGATCTGCTACCGATAGGCACTACAGATGACGGGATGAAAATTTCCATACCCGGAGCACTATATCGGCGACAGACTCATCCGCCACCATGGGTAGTATGCAAAAAAGTCCGCATACAATCCCAATCCGCTGACTTATGCCACACATGGCGGCAGCCTCATGCCTGCAATGTGCAAGTGATGGCTGTACTTCGGATCAGGCAGTGATCCGAAGTGCCAAGAGGGGCATCGACGGAGACCTGATAGCCGTCCGGATAAGAGGTCAGCAGAAGGTTCAACAGAGAAGGTGTATGATCCTCCAAATCTGGAATCCGCGTGGACGAAGTGACCAGTTGTGTCAGATCATATGCCAAGGCGTAAACAGATCTTCCCGGTCGGATCGGTAGTACGAGAACCGAACCATTCGGCATGGTGGGCGATGAAACTTGTGCGTATACCGTATACAATTCTGTGTTTTATTTTCGCCAACGAAATAATCGGTTACCGATTGTCTGACGTGGATTCACTTAGTCGAAAAAGGAGTAATGTTTTAAGTCTTTGTGACAGCAAGAAAAATTAAATATATCATGTCTTAGTAAGTTATACGCGGTGCCCCCGTTTGCGCGGGGCCCGTAGCAATTGCTACTCTTGCTATGTGGTTAATCCGGCACTGAGTGCAGGCATACCGCATACACTGCTAGATCATACGATCATCTGTGCATAGTTTCTGGAAAGACTTGATACATATTTATGGCTTATTATATAAGTACAATATAAGAGTAAATCTCTTCAAAGTACAGCGAAGCGGACTCTGCTTCGTAAACCCTGTTAGAAATGAGAGCAGGCCTGTCTGTTCCCAAACCCCCTCCCAGGAGACTTCCAAAGAACGTTCTTTTTGATCCCGATGATGAGATCACTACCCGAAATAAGTTTACCCTACCCCCAATCCACTAAGACGAACACACACACATTCAAACATAGTGCAAAACAGTACACAGTAGGGGATACCGCATTTGCCGGCGAATGCGAGGTCAAAGACACACGCCGAACACGCACTTAATGGCATGTTTGAAAAAAAAATCGTAAGTCTTCGCTTACAAGTCTATTTCGATGAAGTTGTAAAGGCCGCAGGGCCGGCAACACACACTTTCAGAAAAAAAACATCTTGTGTCCTTAACCTTGATTCTCTATTATATATACTACTATCAATGATCTACGTTTTTTTTATAGAATGAGGGTGACAAACGGGCTCACAGTCTGCCTGATGGTAAGTGGATGATGTGGCCCTTAGACATCTTCATCTATCCTCGATTAAGAATCAAAATGCGGATGCGTTGTCACCCCTGAGGACTAAGATAGAATAACCCGTTTCCAGTAAAAAGGGTCCACGATTCTCTACACTCACCATACGAAACACAGCAGCATGAAGCTGCTATTTTACGCTGGTACTCTGTGAGGGCGTGGTCGTTCCCCGGTCGATCCGACCCATTTGCGCTACAACCATAAGATAGCTGGAGCGTGGCTCCACCACGTATTTAAAATCTAAAATAAGTTTCATGATTATTATTCATCTGCGATATAACTATAAAACCAAATTATTATAACATTAAAAGATAAAATTATGCGGTTACCAATCGCAGCCTATAATCTCTCCTAATGATATCTCGTTTCTAGGTGAAACACATGTCGCTTACCTAGTGCAGAATTCAGGGTTTCCTATTGCAGAGGCAAGATTTTGTTGGGTTTAGTGATGGCAGTGACAGTGCATGCAATTACGTATTAAATAAGTGAATAAATAATTTAGTTTTATAACAAAACAACTTTTGAACAAATACAGCTGAAGTAGATATAGATTCATCTTAAAACACGCATACAAAAATGGCGCTGGCGGATAAAAAAAGATTCGCATTCTTCAAAAGTTAGTTAACCTCTTTTTAGTTATACCGTGTATCTTATCTTATCTTATTAGTGTACTAATACACGGTAGTGCCGGTGTAAGACTATCCACTGTTCATCGACAGCACCGTCTTGCTGATAACAATAACAAAAAATAATAAAAAACTGCGGTTGCCAATTTTGGGGATGATATCAATTGACATAACTTATAGTCATCTATCCATTATAACCTATAAAAGTCCATTTCTGAGCATAAGCCTCCCTCATATATTGCCTCATGGGGGGATTTTGCCATAATTGCCACGCTTGGCAAGCGGGTTGGCAACCGCAGTTTTTTATTATTTTGAGTTGTTATCAGGAAGATGCTGATGCCCATAGCCTATCCCTGTCGCCTCTTACGACACCCTCGGGACGATATGGGGTAGTGGATATTCTTAAACAGCCACTACACGGTTATGTAATGTTTTATTATAATGCTTTCATATATATAAAATAATGGACTACTGCCATCGGGATGTATACAGATTTCTTGAGTTGCTAACACGCGGATAATTATTTGTCTTGACACGTAATTAGTTTCCTACGTCCTTTTAATATATAATATAAACTTATTTTGTTTAAATATAATATAAACTTCCTTTAAATGATTAAACTTCTCACTACAATTAAAGCTTATGATTTTCTTAACTTAGTTTGATCAAATTAGAATATTGATAAATTACTACCGGGGAATCCTAATCGTTATTATTAATTACAAAGTCCATAACAAACCTCTTCAGGTTGCGTAAATATTATTTTAAATAAGCTTGAATAATTCTATTAGCTATTAAATAAACAGTGTCGTACAATTATTCCCCGAATTTCAACAAGGTTAATTATAAATTGCTCCAATACTGAAATCGTTTATATTTTCAGTTCTATTATGTGATTCCATAAATTATGTAATATAAATATTTCTAGTTATGATTTATGGATCTGAGTATAAATATACATTTTTAGTGATGATTTATGGATCAGAGATGTGATCCTTCACTGCTCGCCGTTTGAGGGAGCTCAAGTTCTATCTATGTATGTATATATTTGTATATATTATGTACGTATAGGTTATATTTGTATAGTCTATCTAGTAGTTAAATGTGTATATTACATAGTCAATTATCACTTTTTTTTGTTTTTTTTTTTTAATTCTATATTGCTACACCTACCTCAAAATCTTACCACTCCATGGGTTGACTGGTAGAGAATGCCTCAAGGCATTAAGTCCGCCCTTTGTATTCTTTGTATTATCTATTGTCTTTGTGTTCTAAAGAATGCAATAGAGAATAAATAAATAAAAGTTCGCTAAGCTACCTATGGAGAGGACTATACTTGTAGTTTCTCAGTATCATAGAATTTGAAACGGAGATATCGGCAGTAGAACCAGAAAAACCCACATAGGCTAACGGTTTAGTAGACTGAAGTGGCAATGAGCTAGCCATATGGCTTAAACCGCTAGCCGAAAGAAAGGTTCTCGAGTGGTAAACTTGTATTGGTAAGAGAAGTAGAGGCCAGCCCCCATATACAAGCAGGAAGTCGATTTGCTTTGCATTCTTGATGGAGTTCCGGACTTGTGAAGGGATACACAAATTCCTAAATTATGCGATTGTCTTCATTTTTCGAAAACTCTTTGGATCTTCTCTCTTAGCTTTGAGCATCGCACCTTAGCATGATACACCGCATGCATGTGTGATTAGCATTTCAATACAATTCAACACTTCTTACAAATTGAATATTATTTAGTCATTTTGGAACTAAATGCTTACATTTCATTTTTAGTACACTGAACAGAAAATAAAAGCCTTCTTGACTTTATAAAGCAATAAATTACTTAGTTATCGTGTAGTGTCGTAAGAGGATACAGAGGGAAACAAGTCAGGAGATGGGCAGCAGTGTCTTCCTAATAACGACTAAAAATGAACAACTGCATTTGCCAACGCGCTTGCCAAGGGTGGCAACTATGACAAATATCCTCTCTATGAAGCAATCTACGGGGGGGCCTGTGTTCAGCAGTGGACTTTAATAGGCTGTAACGGTAACAGTAACAGTAAATAATTTTGTTATGACAACATGAATTGCCACAAATTTATATTTTATTTATTTTTAATAATTAACATAATTTAACTAATCGATTTTCCAATAGACATCGTAATAGATGTCAAATACAGCTGGGACTTTTCTCTGTAATTGTAATTCTTATTTCTCTAAAAAAGGTAAATAATTTCATAACACAGAACTTGTCGGATCGCTGAGATAAACTTAAATATATTATCTTGTGCTATTTGTTTGGGCTGAGAACAGACTGCTGTACAAACGTCTAAAGCCTCATACCTCAACCGTTTTATACGAGTATTTGGAGCAAACAACAAATGTGTCTAACACATCAGTGATGATTATGCAAAATATACTATATTTTAAATTTCCACATAATATTTTTATATAAAACTAACAACAAAACTTATTTAAGTTTAGAAAATCCAAACATGCACACCCCATATGCTCATGTAATATTTTAAATGGATTATAGAATTGATTAATCAGCTCTACATGATTCTGAAGATATTGAAAAAAAAATTTGGTCTTTTTTTAAGTAGTTCTCGAGATCTTGTAAACGGGATTTATGAACCACAGACTAAAGGACATCCACAATATAATTTTTTATCGGACTTTTTTTAATAATAATACGTGTTGTTGAATAAAAAAAAGCTTCAGGCTTGTTCATTAGAGTATCCTCTTTCTTATGCTTTCCATAACATATTAGTGCGATGTAGAATATCTAAATTAATTATTACTAATAATTAATAGCTCTTTATTTCATATTGTTGTTCACCCCAGAACTAAAGCTTACAATGGGCGGCCATTGTTGACTGCTCTATCAGATAGTGGCCACTGATTCAAACTTGGAAAAGGTACTAAGGAATAGGAAATAATGTATTAAATATTGCATTATAATATAATCGATATTGTAGAATAAACACGACTTATGAAAGTAGAGCCCAACCTGATCGCTTCGCGTTCGAGGTGTGCTCTGAATACTCTGTTGAGGAATTGTTTCTTTATCTCAATTTGATTTGCATTTATTTTTTCATCGTAGAATTTGTCGTAATCGCTACAATTGGCAATGTTCTCCTAAGATATGTATAAAGCTCTCGATGGGGAACAAGTTCAATTTTCCCCATAGAGAGCTTTATGTTTATTTAGTCAAGAAAGACCCATACATAAAGTGCCACTAGAGACTATTCCCAAGCTATTAAAAATATACTACTATATGTTTTCTTTGCTCTTAATTTATGTCAACTTTGAAAAGCACTTTCTACATCAAAATTACAGGAATATAAAATGAGTAAATTAAGCGCGATAAAATCCATAAAAAAATAGTTTCATTCAATTTGATAATATTTGACATTTTATCTCGTTAAATTTTTAATTAAATTAAACATTGAAAATCGATTATCTTATTCTGATTATGGATCGGTTAAAATTCATTATATCATCGATTGATATTAAATCAATCGATATCAAAATAAATTGAAGGGAGACACAATTAAGGAAGAATCTAAAAAAAATTTCTTAAAAGTCTTACTTGCATCAGTTGTATCAGTTATTCACAAACTTAAGTAATTTGATGGTGCCACGAAAGCTCTTAAATTGGCGAAGAAAACTCTTACGCTTAAGGAGTAGAATGTTTAATATCACGCAAAGTTTTTCTCACTACAAAAAACAACAACATCTTAGTAAAATCCGGAATTAAAAACCTTTCAAGATATTTTCTTTTTACCTTTATAATCTGAAGTGTCAGAATTTTTTAGAATATAAATGAAAAAAAAAGACTGGCTTATAAGCCAGCCTGTATACAGGCTGGATAAGCCGGACGGCTTACAGTGAGGCACGTAAATATTATTCCAATCGTATCGAGTCGGACCCTAGTCTACCATACATACACACAATCGATATAGAATACAAAATATTATATTTCGTTGTAACCACACTTAAAGTTACAGCCTATATACATCCCACTGCTGGGCACAGACCTCTCCTCATTTCTGAGAAGGTTTTAGGGCAAGGAAGTGTGTACTCCGCGCTGCCCCAATGCGTGTTGGCGAACTTCACATGTTTCGAAATATTTTTTTTTCTTATTTCTCAGACATGCAGGTTTCCTCACAATGTTTTCCTTCACCGCCGAGTACGTGGTAAATCAGCACTTAAAATTGCAATTAACAATTTCATTGGCGCCGGCGGGGATCAAATCCGGTTTACTCGCGTACTGTGAAATTTACAGCGAGCGCTAACCATCTGAGCTACCACGGCTCTAACCACACTTATGAGCATTAAAATAATATATAAAAAATGTTTATTAAAAATATACAGCAGGGTCTTCGGTTACTCTGCCTTACGAAAAATGGCAGCATTAAGTTGCTATTTTATGCCGGTATTCTGTGAGAGCGTGTTACTTCCCCGGCCGAGCCGACCCATTTGTCCTACAACTATAGTTTATCTGCAGCATTGTTCTATCACGTATAAGATTATATTATGGTATTATAATATAAATTATTTGCTTAAATTAACAAAAGTATAATATAATTTACATTGACAGTTGTTAATCTGAGTCGGACATTATTAAACTTGTAATAAAAGTCATAAATGTGAAATAAAACTGGGTTGCGTAAAATACAAGAGTTCCAACAGTAGCGCTCGAGGCTTAATTAAATACAACGCCCGAACAATTTTATCAGCTAATACAATGTTATTAAATTGTTCGACGAGTTTAAACGAGGTTATTTATGATTTACCTCGAAACAAAAAAGGGTTTATTGGTCCATTGCCTACTGTAATTTCGTAAATTATTCAATATTAATTATTAAGTTGCGTGTCTACGAACTTCACATCATGTTATCGAAATATTTTATTTCTCATAAATTCAGGTTTCTTTATTAAATTTTCAGCACAAAAATTCCATAGCCGCGAACTAATGCTCCATAACCCTTTGAGAAATTAGAGGAGGCCTGTGCCTGGCAAAAGTACACATTATATTGCCCGTATCTTTACTAATTTAATTATTACATTAAGCTCTCGTCGTCAGTTTCAGGAGAATTTCAAAGAAGGTTTTTTGCTTAAAATCGATGATAAATTTTTATCGATTTCATTATTTTTTCTAGTCTCTAGTGTACGTTATGTATGTAGTAACAATAAAGTATTTTATTTTAAATATTCAATTTATGGTGCTTTATAAAAATAAAAAATAAAAATAAAATAAAATAAAATCAATTTATTTCAGACAGAGTCCATACAAGTGACATAAGAAAAAACATTACATTATAACAAATTTAATCTAATCTAATTTAATTTCATTTAATTCAATTCAATTCAATCTAATCTATCTATTTAATTTAATTTAATTTAATCTTATTCAATTTAAATCAATTCAATTTAACTTAATTCGATTGTTTAACATAAAACTACTTAATATTAATTACTTCAATAATATTAATCTACAATTTAATTCAAGTATCTGCCACCTGGGGCACCAGGCAGATGCATTTGTACCCAGTGCCGCAGAAGGGGGCAGTCAGGCTTGTCGCTGAGCACGTTCAGGATGGTGTTGGCGCTCCCCCGCGTACGGAGCATCAGCGAGGCGATGCGGCGCCGCAGCACGGCGTGGAAGCCGTCCGTGTGCGCGTGCGCAAACATCGCAGACGCACTACAGCAGCGCGGGAGCGCCACCAGCACCCTGAATGCGTTATTATATTGTACTCGGAGAGCGTTGATGGCCCGCTGCGTGTAGTTGACCCACAGACTGCAAGTGTATAGAGTTTGGAAAAAGGCTTTAAAGAGAGTTATCTTTACTCCAAAGCTACACCGCGCGAATCAACTGCTGCGTGCCAACATTTATATAAATTACATTCCCCCTTAAGTAGAAACACATTTAGTACAAGTTAAACGTACAATATTACAAAGTTTAATTTAAATTAAAACCTGTTAAATCTGCCTCGAAATTATAAGTTGTAACAAAACTCTGCGGGTATCATAAATATAGCAGAGAAGCCAACAAAAGGGCTCGAGACTTAATTAAATACAACGCTTGAATAATTTTGCTGGCCAATACAGTGTTATTAAATTGTTTGACGCGTTTTATGTTGTTATTTACGCGTGTGATGTGATTTTTGAATGAAATATTTTTAAACATATTTTAGTTTCATTTGCCATGGGGTGGAGTAAAAACTCCATCACCCTAATTTATCACGTAGGTGTCGTAAAAAGCGACAATAAGAACAAGATCTAATGGCTTCCGACAGATGGCAGTATGACCGTCTTGTTTAATTAGACGTAAAATACCCAGACTGATGAAAGGGAACAGGGTCAAAGGTGAGAGATATGTGGTGGTTGGTGAATTCTTCATACAACATTAACGTATTTTCTAGGAGACTTTCATTTAATAAAAAGAAAATTCATTATTCTTATTATATTCTGTGGTATTTTTATAGAATTCTCATATGGTGGGATGTAGTAAAAACATATAATAAAAAATTGGGATAAAATAAAACATATGTCTAACATCATACATATAGTAAAACAAACGAAATGCCCAATTAACGCCTCAGATGTACTGCGAGGCTAACCAGGCCTAACCTGTTTGCAGAAAAAGCAAGAGGAATAATATCGGTTTATTATTTTTGGTATACTACTAGTGTATGCAGTTTTTTTTATATAATTATGGTAACAAACATGCATACAGTCCACCTGATGTTTAGTGGATGCCGCGGCCCATAGACATCTAATAAGAAGCTAACCTCGAATAAGAAAAAAAAAAAATAAGATGCGTTTTTACAACTGAGGACTAAGTAAAATGCCTCGTTTCCAGTTAAAAGAGTGTCCAGTTCCCTACACTCACTATACGAAACGTATTAGCATTAGGCTGTTATTTAACGTTAGTATTCTTTGAGAGCGTTTTCCTTCCCAGGTCAAGCCGCCCCATTCCTGCTACAACCATAATAGAGCTACAGCATGGCTCTACCACGTGTAAAGTTACCTAATATAATTTAGTCGTAGGGTTGAGTAAAACTGCGAAAATGGTGAAAAACGTAACCAATAACTTTTAGTAATAATACTTTGTAAGATTCTTATTTAAAATACAAAGATTAACAAGTTGTCAACTAAAGTGAGAAGCTAGGAGTCAATAGCACCTCGTTAAAACTTCTCGACTATCACGATAATATGTTGGAACTTTCCAGACGTAGCACACAAAAATGATTTTTGTTATTTCTTTTATTAAATAAAAGAAATAACAAAAATATTGGTCTTGAACCAAATAGCAATAAATGTGAAATTTTTTTTCCAACAATTTATCTACTTCTCACAGAGACACTTTAATTCAAAATTTCAACCATATTTATCCAGGAATAAAAACTGTCAGTACGGAATCACTATGGTGCCCCGTTGTTTTTCGATAGTATTAAACCTGTTTTAAAAACAAAATTTGATCAGTTTTTAAACCACGTTGATAAATTGTATAAGCCCCCATATTGCGCTTACTATTTTAAAATATTGTCTCCTTGTACCTAGATTTACATACTTACTCCGCTCGAGTGCAGTCTGGAAATGTTCGGATATTTTAAAAGATATTGATAATAATCTAAAAAAAGATATAGAAAAAAATCTAAATTTAACTTTAAATACAACAGCCTGGACTCAAGCTACTTTACCTATAAAATTTGGTGGTATTGGTGTGAGAAATCTTTCTAGCGTTGCATTGCCTGCTTTCCTTGCTTCCGTGCATAGTGTCATTAATTTATGTAACATAATTTTAAATAATAAAGTAGACCTGTGCTTTGCTACTGAGGCAGGGCAGACATTGCGAACGCTCTGTCCCGGCGAAAATGTTCCACTGGAAGTTAACCAACAAAAACAGTGGGATATTCCGTTGGTACAGAGGATGCAGAAAGATTTGTTTCATAATTTCCATAGTGACCAAGATAAGGCACGCCTTCTAGCTGTTTCGACTAAGGAATCTAGTCACTGGTTACACGCTTTACCATCAAGTAATCTGGGCACATTACTTGATGGGGAAAGCTTGCGCATCGCTGTAGGAATCCGACTAGGAGCGGCGATTTGTCAACCCCATCAGTGCCCCTGTGGTAGCAGCGTCGACAAGTTTGGGCTCCACGGACTTTCTTGTAAGAAAAGTGCTGGTAGGTTTTCACGGCACGGTTCTTTGAACGATATCATCCGAAGGGCTCTTGTCTCTATAAATATTCCCTCGGTTTTAAAGCCTTGTGGAATATTTAGAGACGATGGCAGGAGACCCGACGGTATGACATTGATCCCTTGGATGAGAGGTAAAGCCCTAGTGTGGAATGCTACTTGCGTAGACACTTTGGCGGCCTCTCATCTCAAGGGTACCTCGTTTAGAGCCGGGGCGGCATCAGAGGCAGCTGAACTGAGTAAGTGGCGCAAATATGAGTCTCTGAGAGATGACTACATATTTGTGCCATTCGCTGTAGAGACTATCGGTCCGTGGGATCCACGTGCGGTGAAGTTCTTAAAGGAACTCCATCCGCGGCTGGTCGTTGCTGCTGGTGATAAGAGGGCTGGCTCTTTTCTCGCTCAAAGGCTAAGTATAGCAATTCAGCGGGGAAACGCAGCCAGCGTTCTTGGCACGATACCGCGTGGAGTAGGACTGTTTGATAATTAAATTACTAGGTTTTTTTTATTATACTTTTTTATATTGTATATAATAAAATATTTTATTAAATAAAAGAGTTCCCAAAACCCGCATTGAATGATAGTGCATAATTTTAAAGTTAAAACTATTAAATTCATCGTTTTATTTAATTCAAATTAAGAATTAAAATTAAGAGTCTAAAATTTAATTTAA
Organism: Parnassius orleans; assembly: GCA_029286625.1. Taxonomy (NCBI): domain Eukaryota; kingdom Metazoa; phylum Arthropoda; class Insecta; order Lepidoptera; family Papilionidae; genus Parnassius; species Parnassius orleans. The sequence goes on along the minus strand of JAGSMP010000166.1, from coordinate 3,101,793 downwards.
AAACCCAAACTTTTTTAAGTGTTAGAGCCATGCTGCAGCTATATTGTGGTTGCAGCACGAATGGATCGGCTCGTCCGGGGTAGGACCACGCTCTCACAGAATACCAGCGTAAAATAGCAGCTTAATGCTGTTGTGTTTCGTATGGTGAGTGTAGAGGACCGGAAACCATTTTTACTGGAAATGAGGCATTCCATCTCAGTCCTCAGGGGTGACAACGCATCTGCATTTTGATTCTTAATTGACGATAAACGTAGATATCTATGGGCCACAGCATCCACTTACCATCGGGTGGACTGTGTGCTCGTTTGTCACCCTTATTCTATATTAAAAAAAAACATTTTTTAAAATATTCCGTAAATTTGAATAAATTATAAAACTTCAAGGAGAAAGAATTTATTTGTAGTTTTTATACTGTTAATGAAATTTAATATAATGGTAATAAATTATAATTAATCATTTCTTATGTTTACGCAACCACGTAATGCGTGACATATTTTGTATGTATCGTGCCAAATATCCGCTAATTTCACTCTACAGTGAATAGTTTGAAACACAATTCTACTATTTTTTTCTGAGCTTAATATTTTTTAATAAATTAATTAAGATGCCAATAAAATCCGCATTATTATATTCTGCGTACACATTTATATATTTTTTTGTTCTTTTATAACTACGAATTTAATTTAAACTCGGCGAGCTAGATCGAAGTTGTGGGTAATAAAATAAAAATTAGGTTAAACAATGATATTGCACATTTTACACGGAACTCTTTAAATTAAAAAAATAAGAAACTTGACTGCTGGATTGGTGAAATTAAAAATCAATAGACTGCAATATTCATAACACAATAAGTACCTAGCGAAGCTATTGAATAACCGTTACCGCAACTGCTGAACATAGAGCTCCCCATAGATTTCCTTATAGATTTGCCATAGTTGCCACGCTTGGTTAGCGTATTGGCAACCGCAGTTTTTTTTTTCTTATTAGGAAAACGCTGCTGCCCATCTAGTTTTGGTGTGGCAACTCCGGGAAAAAGTTTGTAAAATATTAGCTCCCAATAAAATTTAAGTTTAATTATTATAAATCATTAATATCCACCTCAATTTTTGTATTGCAATTGTTAATTGTATTCAAATTATACTGTGTATTAAGTAAAACGTAAGTTACATACCTAAATATATTATATTTAAACGTTCGGATTTTAAGTGACAGGTAACGTACATATTGTTTGAATATTATTGTAATTCATGTTAACCCTTCTTACAACATAAATGTTCAGTTCGGTTTTACATTTTTAAATGTTTTCTTAAACGTTTAATTTAAGATCTACAAATATAACCTAACACCTTAACTTCTTGACTTTGTTTACGCTGCTACTTCTGTATTCAGTAGAAGTTCTACTTTTAACATTTTTACCTCACAAATTCGTAGCAAAATGAATACTCGTAATGTCAAGACGCGCCAGCTTGAGACCCAGCTCCAACTCGCGCTTCGGGAACTAAAGGCGTGCAAGGAGCAGTGGGAAATATAACTAAAAGAAAGGGATGACAATGAAAAAGAAATAGTTGAAGTCATTAAAAAGGATACACAATTAAAGTGTGATATGGCAATGTTATACACAGATTATCTTAATGTATTAAAAGAAAGGGACCAACTTCAGGGAACGGTCAATGAATTTGATCAATGCAGCAAGGAATATGAGGAAGCTCTCAAATTCATTGCTGCATTGCAATTACAATGGAATGAAGCTCAAGGGCAAATTTTAGAATTAAACAAAAATTTAGACAAGTTAACAGCCTCCAAAGCTCAGAGTTTGTTTCATGAACTTGTAGAATGCACAACCTCTCAAGCATCCTCAAAATCATCAACAGTGGATTTAACAGGTGAAGATGCCTTCATATCGAGAACAGCAGGAAGAATCGCTTGCAGTAACAATAAATTAAAGAAATACACTAAAATTAATAAATTGCAAAAAAACATAAAAAATCAAATAAGTATAAAAAAATCATGTTGTTATATTAAATAAAAATAAGAATTAATTAATAAGGTTTTATATTCAATTTATATTCAATTGAGGTGGATACCATTAGGAAAAGTTATGAGACTGACATGGAGTATCTTAATGCAGAAATTTCTTCACTTCATAACGCACTACAAGTAATGACAAATAAATATAAATCAGCTCAAAATGAAATAAAGGAACATATACTGGCCATGGACACTGTGTAAATATAATGAGGAAAGTTTTGAGTCATAAGTAAAACAACAGAGTGAGTGTCAATGCTCATTACCGGTTACTTCAGGGACGGTATGTGTTAATAATATAGACAAAAAGAAACCCTGTCCTACTTATAAACTTCATAGCAGTTCCAGAACTACAAATAATTTGAATAACTTAAATGTTAGCAAAATAATATTGTTGTGTAGTTATGAAATAGTTAAAAACTTAGGTTTAGTATTAAATAATTGTCTAAAGGGACAACAAATTACTAATTATTGTATGCCTGGAGCAACATTTAGCCAAATTATAATAAGTAGCCATAGTCCTAATAGTATATTGATACTTCTTATTGGGAGAAGAGGCAATGTGAATAAAAGACAATTATTGGAATATATTGAAAGTCTAAATAATTTAAATGTTCACAAGATTGTTTTGTTTACATTGCCTTACTTATGGGGCTTGCCTAAAGCAAATAAATTAAGACATAACTTAAATATACAAATTAATAATTTAATATGCAATAATGTAAAACTGACATATAATTGTATTAATGATAATTTTCATTTAATTGACTAAGTAATTTAATTAAGAAGTTTTTGAAGAAGAGATAGGTATTATAGTTATTCTATTTCACGATGAAGTTTTGACTTTGGTTTTTGTTAGCCGTGCACATACACATTGTGTTAGTGTGCGTAGGCCTCGGGAGCGCTCCCGATTTTAATAAAACAACTTTTAAAACATTCTCCAGAAACAGTCGCAAGGCATTTCATGAGTGGGCGACAGTAGGAATTCATAAAAGCAGGCGAAGGTTATCTGAAATTTACCATAAAAGATCATATAATATTTCGGATACTTTCAGAGAATATGTCAAAAAATATGTCAAAAAACATTCTAAAATGTTTAAAAGAATTTGCTCCACAGCCAAATCTTTACATACTAGCAACAAAATTGAGACGGTTAGGAATAAAATTAAAATGACGTGGAGTATAATTAACAGTGAAACCGGTAAAGACCAACCTCGTAACATAAACTATCAATTTAAAATTAACAATGAATTGACTAAATCAAATCAAGAAGTCGCAGCGGTGTTTGAAAAATATTTCACTGATAATCCTATCTTGACAACAGAGTCATTGAATACTTCTCCAACTGTCGCCGATTCATAACTCAAACAGAATGTTAGTACCTATTTAAAGAATTTAGATTTGAAAAAGTATTACCGCAAGATATTGTAAAATATTTCAATACCGAGATTTATGGGGGGTTTCAGTTACAGTTATTGCGTCCATAATAGATTTAATTGCACCTCATCTTGATATTATTTTTAATACTTGTTACTTGATTCTGGTGTGTTTTCTGATTTAATGAAACATAATAAAGTAATGCTTTATTTAAATCTGGTAGTACATTGGGCCCCGCAAATTTGAGACCTATTACTATACTACCAACTCTCAGTAAATTTTTTAAAAACATAAAATTGGATCAATTGTTTTTTTTTAATACAAATATATTACTCCATAAAAACCAATTTGGTTTAACAAGGGGTCGCTTGACGTCTGACGCCGGTGTTGAGCATATGAAACATATTTTTAATGCCTGGGAGAATTTACAAGATGCCTTAGGAATTTTCTGTGATCTTTAAAAGGATTTCGATTGCGTTAATCGTGAGATATTAATTAGTAAACTACAACATTACGATGTCAAAAATATTGCGCTTAGACTTATTATTTCATATTTAAATAACAGAACTCAAAAAGTCGTTATCAATGGTAAAGGTTCCTGCGGATCGGTAGCGTGGGCGTTCCTCAGAGCTTGATTCTTGGCCCATTCCTGTTCTTAATCTATATTAATGACTTACTTCATCTTGTAGGGGACAATACTAACTAACTATATCGTGATATAGTGCTATTTGCTGATGATACCTCTTTAATTTTCTAACTCAAACGACAGTCAATTAATTTTAACAATGTAACTCTATCGACATTAGTACATTGGTTTAACGCCAACAATTTGATTTTAAACGGCAATAAGACTGAATGTATTAAATGTAATAAAATACCTAATGTTAAACTGCTCTTAAATGGGGAGGATTTGAGCCTTGTATTACTATTGGCGCGCAGCTTCAAGCCCCATATATCTAGTTAATTTTAGTTACTTTCATAGCGTAATGTTTTATGGAATTTTGCTATGGGGTAATGCGACTGATATTGAAGCCATATTTGTTTAGCAAAAGAGAGCCGTACCAGCGATTTATAACTTAAATTGTAAAGCGTCCCTTAGAGAAAAATTTAAAGAAATAAACATACTAACTTTGGCATCGCAATACATTTATGAAAATGTAATATATGTACATAAAAACATAAATAGCTTTGCTAAGAATAAGGATGTTCATACTTTAAACACTAGGAACAAACTTAAGCTTGTAATGCCAGTTGCTAGACTCCACAGAATTAATAATTCATTTATGTGGCAATGTACTTTTACAAAAAAATCCCTGAATATGTTCAAAGTTTGTCAATAAACAAGTTTAAAAGTTTTATAAAAGAATTTTTTTACAAAAAGGGTTATTATAATATCAAGAAATACATGAATGAAAATAACCCCTGAGAATGAGATAATCGCTACCATGCTGGTTTTATTAAAATTCATTTAAAAATTGTACAAACAAAATTATTGTAAAATTAAATATGTTTCAAAAAAGTTGCTGGGTTTCTTGCTGGTTCTTCCCAGGAATTTCCCGAACAAGTGGTAAATAATAAATGAATTTCAATGAATATTATATTATGATCAATATAAAATAAAAAATGATTCTATTCTATTCTATTCATAGTTTCCCTCAGTCGCCTTTTACGACACCCACGCGATGATATGGGGTAGTAGATATTCTTACACAGCCACTACTCGGTATATAAAATCACGATATTAAATAAAATTACGATAAATAAAAAAATACTCCAACTTGGCCGAACTTGCCATATAAAAATCAGAATTTAGACTACATTGTAGTGAAAATATAACAATTATCTGCTATAATTTTGTTTTTATAAAAGAGGGAGCAAATAAGTATGCGGCACGCGGCTGATGGTAAGTGCAACACCAGGGGAATTGCAGGTGTTTTGCCTGCCTTTTGAAAAGGAGTAAGCTCGTTTCTTGAAGGTATCTAAGTCGTATCAGCCGGAAAAAAAGCCGGTGGTAAACTATCCTACAAGGAAATGTGAGAAAAAAAGCTCCTAGCAAAATGCACAGTGGTACACCGCCAGGGATCTAGATGGTGTGGATAGTATCGTGATCGGCTGGAATAAATCCGAACAGTTCCTTTGAGCACTGCCCGTGGTAAATAGAAGATGCAACATCGATCAGAAAGAAATCGGTCGTCGACAATTCGAGCCGCTCTTCGCTAGATGCGGTCAAGTGGAAGGAACTGGCACTAGGGTACCTCGGCCCAGAGATGATAACAGTATTCCAAGTGAGGCCGAACCTACGCCTTATAAAGCTGTAAGCGATGTGCTGGCATGAAATACTGTCCCGTGTTAAGCGCGCCAAGCTTTTTAAAGGCCAATTTAGCCTTCTCTCCTAAATGAGCGCGGAAATGTACGTCATTCGATATGTCGATTTTGATGCTAGTTGAGGCAGCAATGGGAGTGAAATTGAGGAAAGGAATTAAAATACAACAAAGAGGTTCTTTTTAGTGGTAAACGCTCTAAAACTTGTGTCTTCCGAGCGTAAAATAGGGCTAGATTACTAATCTCCAATCCGGGACTTTGTTGATTTATTCAACATAGACTTGACTTCAGATACAAGTTTATTCTAGTACCGGATGACGTGTTCCCGGGAAATATTGGCAGGGCCTGTGTAAAAAGCATCACCAGTACTGTCACCCGCTCACTCTCCAGACGTTGGCATCGCTCTGCGATGACGTCTCATGCCCGGTTCTCGTTTAGCGCTGTGCATGTCTCTCCCTTCTCCCTTTACCCGCGTTACTTTACAGCTCTTACTCACCGATCGGACAAAATACGTAAGCGATTGCGATTGATAAAATGTTTAAAATAAATACACATGTTACAGTGTGTTCCCTCCCCTGTCATAGAGAGTTGAGTTTGACTCAAAATTAGAGCATAAAAGAGCTGTTTTCTCCAGGCTAGTGAGTGCAGAGATGGAAGAGATGACTGACAGAAAATCCCTTAAAAAAAAAGGAAGGCGAATTAGTTTCTCGTCAATTCTCCCGGTTTAATCTGATTTTGTCTTGGCAATAACTCTTTTGAAGGACCTGGAGGAGGAATTGTACTTCTTTCTAAGAGCGCTGGTGGTTCCTTGGACGTCGATGAGTCAGCCTAGACCCGGTAGCACTCCTGTATATGGCGTGATGCAATTTTACAGCAGCGACCAAACCACGACTAGGATCTGCCTTGGTTTGGTTCCCTTCCCATTTCCATTCCCTTTAGTATCAAATCAGCTACAGAATCAGCAAAAACGTTTAGATCATTCGGATATTATATAATAATCTACGAGTTATTTTATGTGTTGACTCTGATTATACCGCATCTGGCAAGACCGAGGCCTTATTGTTTCACAAACTACCACGGAACAGGGAATCACACGCTCGTGACATGATTCCAAGACAAAGGGGCCCCGATTGCATTGTGAACGGAGATCTCGGCGCCCTTCGTATACGCTGATGGAGACCACCGGAGGTCTTAGACGGTAGGAGTTTAGCATAATGTTTCTGCTACCCCTACAGCCGAAGTTATTCCTGAGGAATTTCCCACAATAAGAAAGCTTGGCGTAGATTACTAAAGTTGTAACTGAACTAAAATAAACATATACAAATAACTTTTTGAATAACGAAATAAAATTCTCTGTGCCCAAGTGTATAAATAATATTGCCGTTAATTAGAGACCTACTTAAATGTATTATGTTATAATTGTAAACCTGTCAACACAGAATATTTAAGGGTTTTAATTAAAAGCTGTTAAATGTGCCTTGAAAATTATAAGTTATAATAAAACTCTTCAGGTATAAATAGAGAGTAAAACAAAAGGGCTCGAAACCTAATTAAATGCAACGTACGAATAACTTTACTGATCAACACAGCGATTTTAAATCACTCGACGAGTTTTTAATTAATTATATAAGGTAATGTTATAAAATAACATTCTAAAACCAATTTTATTTATATTTGACCAATTGTATTTGATAATTTGTAGATTTATAATTGATAATCCTTTTATAGCTATAGGATGTGGCACAATAAACAGAACGCAACATATACATATGTATGTTCATTTATTAATAGTCTTGTACTGGATATTTAAGCAATTATTTTTCTTTCAGATCTTTTTCTACTGTCACCAGGTGGTCTTCCACGCGTACTGTTCATCGTTGGCAAGTCTATATAGCAAGCTTCACAATATGATCATCACGACGTCTTTTTATATGACGGTAACCACCCAAACGCTTCTCTTTGACCTCGTTAACTATCGGGGCGTCATCGAGACTCCCCCTTATGTACTCATTTCATAGCTTGCGCATTGCTGTTGTGTACAGTTTGTTAAAGTGCTGCTTGTTGGTCGCCCAACATTCTGATTCATTCAGGGTTAGTGACATTATCGAAGAAGCACGCCTTGTGTCTTATTTTTACTTATTTTTAAGTCCATCCAGGAATTTAAGTTTAGTTGAAGGTCTTCTACATTCAACATCGTCGGCATAGAGGATATTCCGAGGCAGTAGCTTTTGACAGTGTTTTGTGAGACTGATGATCCATAGTCGTATTGGAATTGGAAAGTAATGGGCTAAGGAACTTTGATTTGACTTTGATTTCAAACGTTTCACCTTTGCCTGTAGGGATTAAGACTTGGGTGGTGATGTCTTTGTACAAGTATAAGGTTGATATAATAATACTCTGGTAGCGAATGCCGTTTGAATTCTTCCCAGATGAGGTCACATAGGGCATGATCGGAAACCTTTTCAGGTCTATAAAAACCATATGATGGTTCGTCTTGTTGACTTGGCCGCTTCTAGCATTATTCGAGCAGTTGGAATAACATCTAAGGAACTTCTTTCAGCCACAAAGCCATATTGATTTTTTGTCAATGTAATAATAATGTTTTGATCTATTATTCAGTATTCTCATTCAGTTTGTTAGTGTATGTGACATTAGTTGTATAACTCTACTAGCTGTTCCCCGCGACTTCACTTGCGTGGAATTTGCTACGATTGGATTTCATGGGTTTTAATTTTTTTGCGCGGAACCCTAATTATTTTACTGAAATATAAGTAATCTAAGTTACTCCTTATAACATCAGCTATCTGCCTTTGAAAATCTCGTCAAAATCGGTCCAGCCGTTTCGGAGATTAGCCGGAACAAACAGACAGATAGACAAACAAAAATTTTAAAAATTGTTTTTTTGTTATAAGTACCGTAAATACTTTCATATGCATTTAGTAAAAAGCTGTTATTTTGACATTACAAACAGACACTTCAATTTAATTTATTTATAGTATATATAATTACCGCATTCTCTCACTTGTAAAATGATAGAAATGAGATACTAAAGAGATTACTAATGAGAAATGAGATAAAATGAGAAACTGTTACGCCATGAGTCAGGTATTGGGTTACCTTACATTAGTTTGTTAAACATAAATTAGCCCGACTACTCCATGGTTTCTCAGGAGTTTTACCCATTTGTTTCTAATGTGTTCATCTTCAATTTGTAAGTTAAGTTCTGTCATTTATTTATTAACGGTACTTATGTGTTTATTGCTGAAGTGATATATTTTTGCGATTTTATTTGAATCTAATTCTGCACTGGTTGAAAGACGAAAGAAATTTTCTTTGCTGTTACAGCCTCCTTTACTTTAGTATTCTACCAATTGGTTTCTTAGTTGGGTCCTTTTTTGCTTCTTGTTCGGCCTAGGTGTTCTGCTGCCTTGCTAACACATGCTCTTTCAAAGTAATCCCACATGTCATTTAAGAAATATATTTGGTATCTATGGTAATTAAGTATTCGGTGAGTTCTACTGTAAAATGTTTTACCACAGGTTCTTTTAAAGATCTCCATATAACTTTTAGTATTATTTAAATGGGTTTGAGAAGCCCGGTTATGATGCATATGTAGATAATGATAATTATTTCATGGATTACAAGTTCAAAACAACTTCATAACTTTGCGTACGAAATTGTAAAACAATTGAAATTGATTCTAATGGCTGTAATTACTGTTGTGTATATTTTTAAGTTTTACTATTGTACATCAACCATGTTTCATTTATAATAGTAACATAAATAAAGTCTTTCTGAAATAAATATTTAGCGGGTATCCCTACATAATACGCTAATTGTAATATTATAAATCCGCATAACAAGCTTGGGATATTCGTTATGCGACATTAAAATAGGAGTATATAACGCACAGTCGAACATAATATTTAACAAGTCCAGACGCTAAATCAGTAATTTAAAAAAATCGACTGTGTACAAAAAATATTGAAAAGAGAAAAGTTTTATATCCTACTAGCTGGTTTTTTTTTTATAGAATAAGGGTGACAAGCAAGCACACAGTCCACCTGATGGTAAGTGGTTGCTGTGGCCCATAGACATTTACATCTATCTTCGTTTGCGAATTAAAATGCAGATGCGTTGTCACCCGTGAGGACTAAGATAGAATGCCTCCTTTCCAGTAAAAAGAGTATCCGGTTCTCTACACTCACCATACGAAACACAAACAGCATTAACCTCTCAGGCCCCGACATTTTATTGGACAAACTTAGTCAGAACTATGGTCAAGCCAAAGAGTATAGTAGGTCAGCCCAAAGACAATTTTTAAAGGATGGTAAATATAAATTACTATGTTAGAGTCATTACTATGTTCTTATCCAAAAATAAAAAAAATCAACAATTAAAATATCGAATTATTTGTATGGAGGTCAAGTGAGCGCTAGAGTAACGACGATTGCAAGACGATTTGTCGATAAATGAAATGTTTTGAGAAATTATCAATTACCGTGTAGTGGCGGTATATGCATATTCATATCATTCCGTGGGTTTCGTAAGAGGCGACTGATCCACTGTTCCAGGGTACACGTACCTTGTTACATAGTTCATTTTGTTAGGTTAAATCAGTGACAGGAGTAATGTTATTTTAGAACTTTTCACCGTGATGTTATTTATCACTAATGTGTAGAGGCGACAGAGGAAAATAAATCAGGAGATGGGCAGCAGCGTCTTCATAACGACTAAAAATAAAAAAATGTTGCCAACCCGCTTGCCAAGCGTGGCAACTATGACAAATATACCCTCTATGAGATAGTACACATATAGTGTACTACACATATACATATAGTGGAGGCCTATATTCAGTGGGGGATTTTATAGGCTGTAACGTTGTTTGTTGTAATAGTGACAAGAAAAAAATGTGGGAAGAAAAAAAGACGAACATTTTTTCTAAATTTAATCTCGGTGGAACGCGAATGCTCCGTGCGATGTTTTGGGCAGCGTTGCAAAGGTGGGTGATATTCGTGGCAGTAAAATTTTGTGTTCCCCGTTATTTCCATGGCCCGTGGCCAGCAGTGGAAGGAAACTGTAAGGAGAGGGAGGGGGTAATTTTATTATTTGAAAAATATTTTTGTCAATCAGAATGTGTCCAAAAAGGCACGTATGGCAATTCACAATGCTGTGTTAGTCCCTACTTTAATGTATGGTAGTGAAAGTTGGGTGTGGCAGAAGAAGCACGAGAGTAGAATAAATGCTGTAGAAATGCGGTCATTAAGGAGTATGTTAGGGCTGAATCTAAATGACAGAGTAAGAAATTGTGTGATAGGAGAAGAGTGTGATTTGCAAGACAATGTTGTGACCAGGATTAAGAAAGGAATGCTTCGGTGGTTTGGTCATGTTGAAAGCAAATTTATGTGGCAGAGGTGAACGGCAGAGTCGAGAAGGGACGCCCTAGGCGAAAATTTATCGACCAAATTGGCGATATATTGAAAATGGGCCAAATTAAGAGCACCCTTAACCGACGAGCGTTTATGCGTAGGTATATGGATGTGGAGGAGGCGAGAGAGGTGTGTCAGGATCGTGCCAAATGGAAGTCCATAATCTCTGCCTACCCCTCTGGGTGACAGGCGTGAGTGTTTATTTTTATGTTTTGTGTGTAAAAAAAGTCATTCAACATCAACATCAAACAATTTATTAAACATAAGTTGCGTAAACAAGTTCAATGGTTAAAACAGTAATAAATAACAAAACCAAACAAATTTACTGTAAAAGAAAAAAAATCAAATATTATATGTCACTTCTACAACTAAGGCAAATGTAACGAATATTAAAATTCAATATCTATATGTTAAAATCAAATAACTACTATGAAGAAAGAAACAAGGACATAGAAACACTCGATTTGCATAAAGAAAAGAAATATGTAATATAATTATATCGATATACTCAGTAGGAGCCTCTAAAAAGTAAAAAAAAATATTAAATCATAGGCATATACTTTATTACGCTATCTTTGACCAACAGCATTTTTCTACCATAGATATAAAACTTTTTTATATTTCTATGTTTTCTACCGAGTTCAAACAGGAGGAGGTACTCAATTCGACTGTATGTTTTTTTTTTATATGTGTTACCTCATTACTTCTTTCTGGGTGAACCGATTTCGATGATTCTTTTTTTAATTGAAAGCTGGTGCTTCACATGTGATCCCATATAAATCTGACCAATAATGTTATTCTTAATAATTTATATTGAAGTCGGTTCTACAAAATTTTTAATTTTAAATTATTGTTGAGAACAACTTCGCCATAATGTTCACTATATATCGAAATTATAACATAAAACGTAATTTTCGCACATTGGACTTAGTGGAATATGAAAATTTGTGTTTTTTACATGATTTTTAGTGATAACTCACACTTTATATTTAATTTTCAGTTAATTCTGACTATTAAATATAAAGTGATACGTGAAAGTAAAAAAAGTAAAGTAAAGTTACAGCCTATATACGTCCCACTGCTGGGCACAGGCCTCCTCTCTTTTCTGAGAGGGTTTTAGGGCAAGGAAATGTCCGCCGCGCTGCCCCAATGCGTGTTGGCGAACTTCACATGTCTTCGAAATATTTTTTTTTTTTATTTCTCAGACATTCAGGTTTCCTCACGATGTTTTCCTTCACCGCCGAGCACGTGGTAATACAGCACTTAAAATTGCAATTAACAATTTCATTGGTGCCGGCGGGGATCGAACCCCGGTTGCTCGCGTACTGTGAAACTTACAGCGAGCGCTAACCATCTGAGCTACCACGGCACAGTATTTGAAATGGAAATTTTATAGTGTATAAAATTGTTACGAAACAAAATATAAGCAAATAACTTTTAAAAACAGTGTGATTACTTACCTTTTGTATAAAAAACTAACAACAGACTTTCTTTTGTACCCACTTAATTTTTTTTAAATTTGTATTTGCCTCTTACACTCACGCGGCGAAGGAAATAGACTAAAGTATGTGAAGTAAACGCGACTCGTAGGTAAAGGCAGAAACTCGTCATTTGAAGTAAATTCTCTTAATTTAGAGAAGCGTAATTTAGTAACGAAACTAATTCTAATAAAATTTTTGTTTTATAATTATTTTATATAACATTTAAAAAAGAATTGTTCTAAGCACTCTTGACTATGGTTGTGACTAAACGTAGTGATTATACATTCTTTGATTCTGAGGGGTCCTTTCTAAATATTACCATACTCTTTGGAGCGTTCTACAAAGGTGACCTTGGATTATCTCATGTATAAGTCCAGAACTTGAACGATTAAGCTGCTATTTCACGCTGGTATTCTGTGAGAGCGTGGTCCTTCCCCGGTCGAGCCGACCCATTCGTGCTACAACTATACTATTTATATACATAGCTGCAGCATAGCTCTACCACGTATAAAAACGGTGCCCGGCGCGTCGTTGTCACAGAAGAAATAATTGCGGAAACATCGTTTTAAATTTCGAATGGTTATATTGTTTAATTGGGAATGATAAAACATTTATTGAAGTTGAATGATATATAATTTTCGAATATGTTTTTCTGTACGATACGTGCGCCACCTAGTGTAAGTTAATTGTACTATGCCTATAACCTTCGCGGAAGTGCATGCAATATGTTGACAAAGTTTTACCGCAATCTGATGAACGGTATGGCAGCGCATAAAATACGAACAAACAAAAATTAATTTTTATATATTAGAAAATGTCACTTCTACAACTAAGACGATTCTAAAGACACCCCATATATTAAGATACATCAAGCCATTCAACCAAGAAATAGACATCCATACATACATATATACACACATTACATACATACATACACTCGACAAACATTACCCACCTTTTTGGGCAGTCGCGTGAAAAAATATCAATCTACATTGAATTAAGTACCGAATGTATTTTGATCTCAATTGTAAAACAGGATAAACTGAGTGTGTTGAAAAGTAATAAATCAGTAAATGTAATGAAATAACCCAGCTTCAAACATACAAAACTTCAATATTCAAACTCCCGTCGGAAATTTTGTCAAGTTGCTTCTTTATTAATGCATGTGTCTCATTACTGCAAATAGAGCTTTAAAACTTGCTGTAGTGCTAGCGCCAGGATTCCCATAATTAGGCATTAGATTTTACACTTTAACAACCGCATATACTGTCGCACATATTTAAGGATTTTTTTAATAATTATAAGCTAGTGCTTGACTGATATCCCTGATCGTAAGCCGAAAATGGTAGAGCGCACTGACTTAGTAATCGGAAGGAAAGGTACTACGCGTTAATTTTTTTTAACTAAAGTGACAAACGAACTTTTAGTCCACCTCATAGTAAGTGGGTACTGCAGTCCTTGAACACCTACAGTCAACTTCAAACTAATAAGGCTACAGATATGTTGCCTTCTTTGTTTGAAGCTCCGCTCTGCTCTCAGAACTAATATGGAATGCCTCACAGCCTATAATTATACTGACTCTCTATAGTCTATACCATTCAGACCGGAACACAGCAGTACATGCACTGCTATTTGGTGGTAGCAGAAGGTAAGAGGGTGTTGCCTAACCAGTCGGAATCCTACGTGTAAAAGAGTACTACCACCTAGTAAAAAATTAATTTAATGAAACAGTATACATAATGATTTCTTATATTTACGCGAACATTACACTTTGAATAAAACTATTTTTACGGATTTTATCGCGTTTAATTTTACTAATTTTGATTCCCGACGTTTCGGGTGCTTTACAGCACCCATGGTCCCCCCCGTGACCATGGGTGCTGTAAAGCACCCGAAACGTCGGGAATCAAAATTAGTAAAATTAAACGCGATAATCCGCTCAATTTTATTCAATAAAGTACAATGCTCTGATTTTTTTTATAAATTTTAAAGTCTGTTATGGAAAGTTGGAAATAAAATCTATAAATTGATTTAAAATACAATTAAACGTTTTCTTTATTCGTTTTAGATACAGTTTGTAAAATACTTTAAAAGAAAAGGGTATAATCAAAATAGTTTATAACAATCACACAAGGGTATAGAGAGACGAAATAACAAATTGAAATATGAATAAACCTAACGTTTAAAATGTTCTGAGCCATGTCGTTTCAACATAACTGTGATAATGGTCCCAACTTTTTGTAAATATCTATAAATCGTAACTTGCTAACAGAACAGCATACATACGTACACTAGACGTACTACGTAGACTGGAATACATACGTATACAGGCCTACTCCGATATCTAAGACCGTTTTTGAGTAAGTGCCTAGTCCCAGTTTCCAAAATTGAATTACAGGACTTATAGGAGGATTCTTATTCTTTTCTTTTTTTAAACATTTACTCCAAACTATGATTTTCTCTTGTATCGTGGGAGCATTTTACATACATAAATTTCACAAGGACAAACATCCAGACCCGGAACAATTATTTGTAAGCCATACAAATACTTGTTCCGTGCGGGATTCAAACCGGAGCGAGGGAACATCAATACAGTAACAGCTAAGAGCTGCTCTTAGCTTCTCTTAGCTGTTACTATATTGATGTTCCCTCGCAGACTTACATACGAGAATTACAGATAAGGAGACTGGTTTTATTTTAGGTTTGTTATACGAATGTGGTCATATGTTTCACAATGAAAAATATTAAAACTAAAATACATCTGTTAAATTAATGCGTTGCAATAATTTTAACTGAAAATATATTTGAACTTTTTAAATAATCGTAAAAATGCATTTTACGTGAATATAGAAGCGAAATATTTATTAAGGGCAATTATTAAAATCCAATTATTTTCAGATAGCGAAAGAATATAATTGGCGATAAAGTTAATTATTTTTGGTGACTGAAAGGTTTTATCCGATCAGCCATTATAACCACTGAAACATATAATCGCTTAGTAACAAAATATTTTTATCCATGTATAATTTATTTATGTACATTTACTTATGTACATGTATATCATACCATATATCTTCGCTTAAGTTAGAACAAGTCCATGGACAGGACTCGTAGGACAAGGGGTGTGGATCATCCTAACCAGGCGATGGGGGACCCTAATACCAATCGATTTATTGTAATTGGTTTGTGTGATGTCCGCATCATCCTTGCAAATTAAAGTAAGTGCATTGTAAACCGTGAAGAATAAAAGTAATGCCTTACAGCCTGTATTTTTATGTTTATGATCTTAAAACTAAAGATTCAAGATCATCAATATTATGTCGAAAAATAAATGACAAAGCCTTATCAAAAGTAAAGTGTGCGATCGTATCATGAATGAAAGTGAAGGGTGATTTCGAAAGAAAGGAAAATTTGGTCGATCGGTTCCATTGTGCGAAAAGCATTGATTATTTCGATAGACAATGAACCGTTTCATTTTCGCATCGTTCGTTTGAGTTGAAGATAAGCGATAAAGTAGTTGTGTCAGAGGCAGTTCCGTTTCATATAAATGATTTTTGTACATCATAATATAGAAATGTGTACGAAAAGATATCTCAAAAAAAGGCGAGATGTGTCCTCAACTTCATTACAATGCAAAGAAAATCAAAAACTAATTGTAAATTATAGCTTTTACTTTTAGCTTTTGTAACAATGTTTCAAATTTTACTAGTATCTATAATTATATTAAATAATAACCCTTATGGATATATATATTTATATGTTAGAAGTAATTTATATACAATTAATTTTCCCTTAACCCGTACCATTACATAATTGTGCGGGTCACTGTTAGAATGTTAAGGTTGTTACCGTCAAAGAGAATTGCATGTGGTTGATTTAGCTATTTTAGATACTATTACATTAAACAGTAGCTACAAGTATATAATAAATCTAAATCTTTCCAACATTTTTCAAATTCACTTCTGGACGTGGGTTTTTCCAAGATTATTAGTTTTTCCATAGAGAAGCTTCTGAAAACCGTTATTCTAATTTCATAACATACGTTGTAAGTGGGCTTTAGCGTTTCATTGACATATATTTCCATCCGTGCATACTGCAAACAAAAACACTCACTACTTACTACTAAATGAACACTACTTATTTCTATTTAGTTAAGGAAGTTTTTATAATCAGTTTACTTTACTATTGTATAAACAAACCACGACAATTACAAAGGTAATACACAATGTTTTGAAGATACAACATCGATAGCATTTTAATCGCTGCTGGATATCAGTCACGCATGATATTAGTCATGTAATGAGTCAGAATTCATGTACTGTTATACGAATATCTACACCCTGCGCAGACGTTACGTAAATTAGTTTTGGATTATCCGCCACTAGTTGTCAAAGCCTTGTGCTTCAGTTAGTAAAGTGAATCGCGGTAAGAAGCTGACATTTGGAATTTTATTTAAATTCTGCTTTAAGTATATCCCAAAACAAAGGTAAAGTTCTAAATAAGAAACCAAGTTCGGTCGCCTTTTTGTTTTATTTTGTTGCGGGCTTCCTACGCATCCCTGGTGTCATTTACGATCATCAGGACAGCAGAAACTTGTTTTTAATAAAATTCGTTTGAACAATTAATTAGCATCTGTTTAGCTACAAATTCTTGAGCAAATTTCGATGATTTCTGCTAATTCTTCGCTACCGGCTCACTATTTCAAATCTTACAATCACGATATTCATTCACGCTTATCTCCGATACCACTCAACCAATTTTATTGAAATTTTGTAAATGTCTATTCCTTGCTCAAACTTGAGAGATAGGATAGTTTTTATCCCTATAGTTGACCCTCAATAGTTTTTTATTACGAGTTTAAGGGTTTTTTTTTATAGAAGATAGGACCTTTGGAAAGGGCATAATGTCTGCCTGGCCAGCTAGTATAATATAAATAAATCATTCTTCTTCATCATCTTCCTCATAAGACTGTAAAAGTCCACATCTGGACATCCCGTGTGAAGAGAAGATGAACATTAATCGTTACGTTTGGCTGGCGGATTGACGATCGTAGTACCAGACGACCTAAACCTTAGATGCTCCTTCTCGTTGCTGGTAGCAGAGTCGTATTTTACGACATGGACCAAATGAGGTGATGGAGTCTCAGACGCTAACATGGCTAGTATAAAGCATTATTTTTTGTATAGTTTTATTTCACTTTTTTTCGAGACAATGTTTAAAAAATACTATTGACTATACGGTGCTATTCCCCACCATATCATCAAAAATGTCTATAATGTATAATATCACATAAATTGAAGGAAAAAATATTGCGTTTTTATTTAACATTCTTTTTATTCATTTAGAAGTGAGTAACAGTCTTTATACATGCCTAGCTAGGAACAGGTCTCTCATTTCCGATGAGTGCGCGTTGAGTATTTCACATCATGTCTTCCTTATGTAATTTCCTTCACCGCCGAGCATATTGTAAACCATTACTTTAAATTGCTATTATTATTATTATTCATCTCTTTCGACTAAATATTTTTGTATTTCTTACCTTTAAATTAAAGACGCTCTTTTCACCATTTGTTGTGTTCCTTGCGCAATAAGGTTGGTTGGCTGGAAGAAATCGCTTCCAAAGTCATAAGACCGCCTTTTGTGTCTTCTTTATGTATTTCATTTTCTTGTTGCTTTAATCTGTTTTAGTGTAGAATAAAGAATCAATTAATCAATATATGATAAATTGATTGCTTGAAAATTTCAAAATAGTTTTCGATTTACTTTGTATTTATCATTATATGTATAGGTATTGTGTTAAAAACATTTTTTTTATCTATATAGTTTTATATTTTTGTCTTTATAGTTTTATGTTTTATAGTAAACTACATATTATATCTATAAAAAATTAAAAAGTTTTCACACTGATACATGTTTCAACTTTGACGAAGCACCTAAAACTATTAATGACACTATTACTTGAATGAACGAAATAATTTTAAAACTCTTGCAAAACATCTATACATATAATATAATTTTTATGGATATAACTTTTTATATATAAAATATCCTTAAATTTCAAATACTCATAGTAAATAATTATAGGTCGCCGTAAAAGCTTTGCCTTTTTACGAATGACCTTGTAATCAAATCTTTCATTTTTGATTGGCTGGTTTTTATAACATGAGAATAAGGCATTCAAAAAGTTTTCGTCCGACTTCCCAACAAACTTGAGAGAGGAATCCGTCTGACATATTAATGTTAATGCTCGTACGGTCTGACAACTTTATATTGTATTATACACATTTTAACAAACACGGAAGATGATAATTATTTTATATTCACGAATTTACCACAAGATAAATATAGTGATATAGTACTTCACTATATTATCAATCTTGGGATATTATATTCAGTGTAAAATTAGATAAAGAGACAGATTACTCGTTATAAAATTAAAACTGCCTGCTTTAGTGATCAGTCTCTGATTTTTGTGAGGTGATACTTTCTCATGTGGTGGTACTGACTAAGTACCCACGTCAATACGAAGAATAAGAGTTCGAATGAAAAAAATACATTGACTTTTGATACCACTCAAACCTGCTACAGTAAATTCGTTTACCCTAACTACTCCACCAGGATGTATCTTTAGACTTTAGAATATACTAATCGCCTTCATTTTTTTTCTTTGGGTAGTTCATTGAAATGAAAGGCCAATACGCACGCGAAAAAGTTATATTTCTACGCAAATAAGTAGCGGTTTAGACCTGGACAGACTCTTATCACATATAAATCACAGATAAAGTGCAAGTTCGTTCGCGAGCGGAGTGCCGCTATAATTTATAGGTTAGTATTTTAAAATTTCACCAAATAGCACTTTCTACAGGATACACATTAGAAAATGTTTGCAGGCACTACATATATGACTAAATCTCCACCTATTTAGTATTATAGAGGTGAAACTACTTTTTCTACTGGCGACCGACAAATGCCGTTATTTCCAAGCAAAATCGCCAATCGCCAATCTCATAGTCTGATTAAATACATCAATATGACAAAGGTAAGGGTGCCAGGTTTCAAGGTTGGGCTGAAGAGGCCTAGATCCAGCATCAGATTCTAAAGTCTGTTTGAGAAGAACAAAAAATCCAAGTGGGTATTATTAACGCTAACATATAATGTTAATTACTGTAACGAATGCCGCCTATGTAATTACAGCGCTAGCGCCCGTTGTTGTATCGTAAATTCACTACCCCATATAGTCCCATGGATATTTTTAGGCCGGTATTCAGAGACAATCTCAAGTAAAGTCAAACTCAACAATTTAAAAATTTTGTCTAAGCCATACTATGTTACACAAATTTTGACATCGTGAAGTTTGAGCTTAAACTAGAGATTGCCTCTGAATACCGGTTATGAGCTGACTATGTGAAAATGCCCAATATCTAGGAGGCTTTGGTAAATGGTGATATAACCATCACACGTCCACAATTATGTATGCCATAAAGACGGGGGAACAGCGTCAAAGATGCGAGAAGTCTGTGTACTACCATCTTTAAATCACTTGTTGATACGATTACAGTTAACTGATCATATTGTTCAAGACATCTAATTTCAATAGTGGTAGGTTCTTGTAAGTTCTCGTTAACTGTGCATTCACGCGCTTTAGTAAGATAAAAAAATTCAATGAGTTAAATACTCAAATTTAAATTTTGAACTAACCTAACCATACAAACGTATAGTAATAGCTTGACCACAAGGAATTCAGTGAAACGGAACATCACTTCTACCGTTATCTCGGCCTTGGGTAGCTAGACGTTTCCGCCCCGGGTGACCGCCTTGTTCGTTACATTTCGACCGATGACTTTATGTCATGTTACAGCTCAAGTTTATCAAATGTAGGGAAATAGTGCTCATTATTTTGTGCATTTCACTGGAAAATATACGAATGCAGTTTTGTCACACAATATCTTGCATATTGTTAAAATTAATTATTATTATCTTTTAGCTGCAGCTTTTTGATTTAAGAAGGTTTTGTTTTCATCAATGAGTCGTAGATAGTTCAAATAATAATATCTTCAATATTTACTAAGCAGTTTTAGCTTTTAAATTCAAACCTGTGAATATATATTTTACGATATCATAAGATGAGTAAAATTTAGAGGCGACGCAGAGAAATACTGGAGGAATCTCATGGCCTCTGTTAGTCAGCTGTATAACTATCTCCTATTTATACCAGATGAAAATTACCCAGACTGGTGAAGGAAACCGCATCAAAAGTATTTAAAATATGGTACTTCGATACCCAATCACTTTCATTCTTATATGACATATTTTCTATACGATGATAGTTTTATCTCTGGCAGAAGACTTGATAAGGGGAAAGGAAAAAAAAGTTATTAAAAGAAGGCAAAATCGACTTCAAAAAACAAAAAAATAAAATAAAATTTCCACAAATAATTTTCATCCCTTAGGGTACAAAAATAGATGCTGAATATTATAATGCATCTAGATGGCGCATTCTTGAACGTTATGTTTCTTAGTTCACTAAAAAGTGGGAAAAACTAAAGTTTAAAAAAGGTAAAAGCCGCCTTTGAAAACTTAAAATGTTCATATAGGTAATAGCTTATAAAGTCGGTGCTAAGACATACGCTAGTATAGAAAAATTGATGCCTTTCTCAATCGATGACTGATGGAATAGAATGGAATGGAATAGCATGGAATAGAATAGAATTGAATATATTAAAATGGAAAAGAAAAGTAAAAAAAATATTTAATATGGATTGCAAATTATTTTTATTGAAAGTCTTTTTTTTACTTCTATCAAAGGTGACCTCATTTAAATTTGAATAATAAATTCCACCTTTAAGAGAGGGAAAATAGGGAATGCAGTTTTTAAATTTAGTCAACATTCTAGTTCTTACCTTAAAATTAGTACTCTAAAAACGATGAAATAATTAAACTTAATAAATAAATAAAAAGCGACTCCAAGAAGGTTAAATTAATAAAATGATTTCCACATAATTTAATAACTACTGAAGTCGTTACTAAGATTTGGTACGTCGTATTAGATATCGTGATTTAGAATTTAGTAGATAGTCTCGGGCTTTAGTTGGTGGCTTAAGAATAGTCCTTCTCACTAAAGAAGTCCCTTAACCGTAGCGCCTCAATCTTTGAAATTTGATATTTTACTGTCAAATGACATACTTTAAGATTTTAGTTCGTTCTTCGCGGGACTTCTTTTGTGAAACAGATTCACTAAAATAAAGTAAACATAAGAGTAATATTATAAGCTACTTTTTGTTTACATTTGGCTTTTGTATCGAAGGATTAAAGTCCTGCCTAGTAGTGTATTAGTTCGAGTTGTGCAAACGCTATTACCTATGCAGCAAAATTAGTCGGCTCGACCAAGGAATGCGCTTATATACGTTCTCTCTATATTGACAACCACGGGATGATATGGGGTAGTGGATTTTTTTACACCGCCACTACATGGTAATAATGAGGTTTGAGCTAATTTAATTTAATTGCATAATAGTTTAAAAGCGATGTATTTTATTTTAAATAAAACTTGAGAGCTAACAAGACTCACGACAAAATAGAACTTAGGGATCTTGCCTAAATCGGTAGCGATGCTTGTATTAGAACTGTATTAATTTAAACTTTACAATATCGATATACGTGAGAAAGTCTCGCTACAAGTTTCGTGTTTCAAACATAAAGATTAACAAGTTTGTAGTTAAATATCAAACTCCAAGACAATAGCGTCTCATTAAAACTTGTCTTCAAAGGCATGTCCGAATTTCACAGATAAGTGAAAAATTCCCAATCTTTGTTAATGCAAACAAATTGAACGTTTATTATTTTCACGTTAAATAAAGACGAACATAAAGTCAGATTGTTAATTTCATTTTCATTTTTATCGTACAAACAAGAATCAAAGCAGACTAGAGATAATTAACTATTAGAAAATTTGCATATTTTTTAAGCTTTTCTCATATTTAAATAACTTTTAAATCCAAAAACTTACCGATGTATAAAATCAAAGTACTTTATAAATTTTCAATTAAATTAAAATAATTATGTTGCTAATACACGAGAGGACAATATTTGTTTCTTTTTATGTAAAAACTAAAAACATCTAAATTTATAAAATTTTAAATTCAATGAAACTAGAAATTCTGAAGAGTTCAAGTTTCCGCTAGATATGAATGTACCCATAACAAAACCAAAGAAATAAACGTGATTTTCATAAATATGATTGATATTAATCAGTATGTCTGCATTTTATTTCATCACAATAACAAACGAACTTGTAGTCCATGTGTTGATACCCACTACTGCTCACGAACACCTGAAAACTACATACTACTGATGCATTCTCACGACTGTGTACTTTTTTATAATATAGGGGTGACAATCCAGATGACATAATGTGATAACATTTTTAAAATACTATTTAATGGTGACTACGTTGATTTATGGACATATGTAATTTGCAATCAATTTTTTGGCGGTCATAGATGCGTATGACTTCCAAAGCCTAAGATGAACGCTTCACAGCCTGTATATACGAGTATACTAGCTCCCTTATCATTCAAACCTGAGGACAATGATAGAATTTTATGTGCCACATATACATCTCGTGTATCACATATATCGTATGTACCTACTATGTATAAAAATATATTTTTTGTATTGATTAGACTGATAATCAGGGCGAGGATGTCACATCCTTGCACATCCTAAGTCGCAGTTTTATTTATATTTATTATTTTGTGGTTGCAAACCTGTTTGCCAAGCGTGACAACTATGACAAATATCCCCCAATGAGCCAATCTATGGGGAGGTATATGTTCAGCAGTGGACACTTGATAGGCTGTAATGAAATTATAGCCATAACTTACAAAATATAAAAAATAAATTTCATATTTTGTAATTTATGGCTAACTAAATACAAAAAAAAATCCAAGAAGTCTTATGTAATTATACTGTTTAATTTGATTACCGACTGGGTCACTGACTCATCAAACCGTAATACAACAGCGGATGCACTGCTCTCCTTAATGACAGAAATAGGCATTAGCCAGAATGACTCCAAGGCATGCGGAACCATGCCACCGAGGAGTTGTGTTACTCAAACCATATCTACTTGATACGAGAACACTCTATGTAAATAATTGAACATTAAAGATGTTATATTTCTTGATTTTGTTCTCTGTCTTTCCATCTAATTACAATGTAGGTATCTAGGTTGATTGACACCAGGTGGGATTATAGCACTGGTTTATAATAAGCGAAAATAATATGTTACGTGAAAACATCTTAATTAATAATTTAATCCCATTTATAAATAATTAAGAATTAAAAGCCGTGGTAGCTCAGATGGTTAGCGCTCGCTGTAAGGTTGTTAATTGCAATTTTAAGTACTGATTTACCACGTGCTCGGCGGTGAAGGAAAACATCGTGAAGAAACCTGCATGTCTGAGAAATAAGAAAAAAAAATTATTTCGAAGATATGTGAAGTTCGCCAACACGCATTGAGGCAGCGCGGCGGACATTTCCTTGCCCTAAAACCCTCTCAGAAATGAGAGGAGGCCTGTGCCCAGCAGTGGGACGTATATAGGCTGTAACTTTAACTTATTTTACTTTTATAAATAATTACTAGTGGTCGGCCAGTTGTCGAAATTCGTCCATAATTCGTAATTATTTAAGTTTGACATCCAAATTAAAACTTTCAACTCTCAGTATCATCTTTGCTTTCAACTGCAAATTAACAAAATATATATACATATGTCGTAGCCAACCAGCTTAATTAGCCTTTCAGTTAACAGCCTAGTCTTTTTACTAAACGGCGCCGTTTAACTAGCGGCCTGAATGATATTCAGTCGATGACCGATAAAGCGATCAAAGTATTATACACCTTACCGGTCTGAGTATTTCACAAATGGTGTAAAAGGAATGGTAAAACCACCTTCTGTTAAGCTATATAATTTTCCCTTACTCGATTTTTTACGATACTCACGGGATGAAATGTTATAATTGGACCACATGGCAAAAACCAAAACAGTGGGCAGTGTTTTAAATTTATTAATAAAACACCATTCCATTCCATTACATTACAGTCTATAAAAGTCGACTGCTGAAAATAGGCTTCCCTCACAGATTACCCCATATAGGGATTTTGCCATAGTTGCCACGCTTGGCAAGCGGGTTGGCAATCGCAGTTTTTATTATTTTGAGTTGTTATTAAGAAGATGCTGCTGCCCACCTTCTGTTTAATTTTCCTTCTGCTGCCTCTTACGACACCCTCGGGACGATATGGGGTAGTGAATATTCTTAAACCACCACTACACGGTTAATAAAACACACACACGCTTATTTTTTATCAGTTTTAATTAAATCCACTGCTAGATAGGGCTTTTCAAGAATTAAGTAACTGGTACATAAATAAACAAAACTTTCAGTTTTGCAAAAACTCACCACACCGGGATGCGAGTTGGTGAGTAAAGAATCGATATCCTCGCACCGGTAATATGGGAATAGCTCCATCACAAGTCTGCGAAATGTAGGTTTAGCATTTCTGAAAGAATATAAAGATACATTTATCTGTTACCAGAGTCTGTTCGTAAGGTAACATGGTGCTTCAAGTAATACTTATAGATGAGAACTGAGGATGGTATTTGGTGTAAAATATTACGAAGATACAAATTAAAAAAACTGAAAATGAAATACGTGGTAGAGCCACGCCACAGCGTATCCGGGCAACGACCACGCTCGCGCAGAATACCAACGTATTATAGCAGCATTCCCATACGAAACCTATTGTGTTTCATATGGTGACTGACGAATACCGGGGACACTTTTTACTGGTACTTAACAGGGCATTCCATTTTAGTACAACCCTTATGCACTTTGATTCTTAGCTTAAGATAAATTTAATGTAGTTGTATAAGGGCTACAACATCCATTTACCATCAGGTGGACTTTATGCTTGTTTGTTTTTACACCCCTTACTTTTACAAAAGCGAATTAATAATAAATGCTCAAGTGAGTTTGAACAGCGCCCCAAATTTTCATGCTTACTTAATAATAAACTCATCATATTTTCTTCTCTTTAGTGAATGTACTTTAATAAGATAATTTAATTTTTACTCAATTATCCATCCATAATATTTTTAAAACAACTTACAATCTGGGTTAAAAACTTTTCATTCTGTTTGATTCTATACTTACATACTTCGCGGAAGCCGCGCCGGAGCTAGGTCGCGGCGCTTGCTTAATGGCCCGATGTCACTTTCAAGTTACTCCATTTTGTTATTGTTACACATTTTTCAAGCTGATCCCATTTGTTCTTGTTCTCCGGAAAAGCCTTCCGTACGGTTAATCTGCTTATTCTGCACAATATACTTCGTTACTAAGTTAAATTTTACGGACGTTAAATATCCCTAAATGAAATGTTGTTTATTGACCTTTTCTGTTGTACTTGTTGTACCCTAGAGATTAATGCAATGATAAATCCAGAAAGGTAGTATAAGAATGTGTATTTTTATAACAAAAACGTATTTTATACAGTCCAGAATTTCTTTTACTCTAAATTGTTCAACTTCTTTATTTAATATAAATATGTCAAATAAATCCCGAATATATTACAGTAGTAAGTTGTTTGCTTAGTCACACACTCCTGTTAGCGCTTAGGAAAACAAACCGGTTTTATTTTATTGTTCTTTAGCTAATCTGACACAGGACAAATGTTGTGCAACAACGCGCAAAACATTTTACAAAGGACGGTTTACTTACAAGGGAGGAATTTATCTTCGAAGCAAACTCGTTGCGATACCACCTGTATAAATATTTGCGATAAAATAATGTCGTCGGAAAAACAAAACAGCAGAACAATAAAAGAGAGCCCCCTAATCTGTCCTAATAAAAATGATAATGACTGTCTTCTTCATCGTCAAAAGGAAATATTTTATGTCCTAAATAATATTTATAGATGCTCAAGTTTGAACAGCGCCTCAAATTTTAATGCTTACTTTATTAAGCCTGATTGTAAATGGCTAAAAGAAAGAGAAGAAACGCTGACTAAGACTCCTCTCTTGGGGAATCGTTGAACGTGTTATATCGCAAGTTCAGCATTTCAAAGCGGCTTAGAATATTCATTCTATCGAATGACATTAGATTTTACGTTTCCAACGTTGCGAGTAATAACTTGGAACATTTCTATAATGCTTCGTAGAACGGTACTATGAATGCTTGAGTAAGAGCATTGTTCGAGCAGTTTTATTCTATTACATCACTAAAACTTTAAAGAGGGCTCTCCCCGACGGGGACAGCTATAAGCACTAAATCAAAACTTTCACGTAACGGATACGGTTCTCTTCAGCCAGTTCAAGTGAATACGTTTTGGGACGGCTCCGCCTTCATAACTGTCCATGTAAAATTAATATATTTTAACGATACGTACGGATCCTTATTTGAGATAATGATATAAAATTTTCTGAAATTGGAAGTAACATTATAAATCTGTATACTACATTATATTGAGTACTAGCGACCCGCCCTGGATTCACCTGGATTAAATCTATTAATATGGCTTCGTTTATATTTTTAAAATAATCATCAATGACCATTTATTTTATCAATTTTTTGATTGAAAAAAATACTCCAAGTTTCTCGGATACATTAAAACCATTCAGATCATTCCTGGCATTGCGTTCTATATAACATAAAATTTCTTGAAGCGTATATGAAATATATGATTTTTTTATATGTATATGATACGGTAAAGGTAATAAGCGTGGTTAGTATTAATAATAATCAAATTTCATTTAATTCAAATTAATAATTTCAAATAATAAAGTTAGTATTAGTAATATATGGTAAATGTGATAAAAACTGTGATTTTCATAATTTTTACTGGTTGTTAATAATAATTCACGACTGTATTCGGTAAAAGTAATAAAACAATCGAGAAACGACCCTTTTTGTGAATACTTATTGGTATGTATAAGAAAGTAATATGAACTGACCACAGATTAATAAAGGGTGTTAATTATTTATCATCTAGTATCATAATTTTTAGAATCTTCATAACCTAACCTAACCTAACCTAAACGTTGGTGCAAAATGTTGGTGAGCTCGAAAAAGACCCTTGTCGTACGTTATTTTTGAAAATTTATTACATTTACCAAAAATAAGGTGTAACTATTAATATTAACCGGTAAAATTAAATAATTCAATACTTTTACTATCCAATCTTCGTAATTAATAGGTCGAGGAAAAAGTTTCTTCGTAATTTGTTGGTATAAAATTGAAGAAAAATCTCTTTGGTTGTACTGTTTATATCTGGCTGGTTTTAATATCAATACATATAGGATATTAAGGAAAAGAAAAATAAAGAGTAAAAACACTTTCCCGCCATTTTTCAATTATTTTTCTGTCTTTCTGTAAAGAGGTTGTTCGCAAAAAATGTTCGTAATGTAAAGGGTTATTTTACATTGACTCTTATGGACAATTCAAGGGGATTACGAAGAATTTGTTAAATCGAGGAAGTCGTTATATTGAGGTACGTTATATTAAGGTTGCACTGTATATACGGTACTTATAACAAGAGTACAATTTTTTAAATTTTTGTCTGTCTGTCTGTCTGTTTGTTACGGCTAATCTCCGAAACGGCTAAACCGATTTTGACGGGACTTCACTGGTAGATAGCTCATGTTATAAGGAGTAACTTAGGCTACTTATATTTTAGAAAAATAATTAGGGTTCCGCGCAACAAAATTAAAACCCTAAGTTACACGCGGGCGAAGTCGCGGAGAACAGCTAGTTTGTATATAAAATACGAAGAAACTTTTTCCCCGACCCAATATTAATAATACAGTAGAACCTATGTAAGTCGAACCTCGATAAGTCGAAAACTTCGACACCTCGAAAAAATGTTTTTTCCATTCTCTTCAAGCCTCAAAACTTCCATTACTCGAAATCTCAACCCTCTTTATGTCGAAATAATCAGTGAGTCCCTACAAGTCATTTCAGTAAAAAATATGGACATCTATGTCTCGAATGTTTGATTTTGCAACCTTTAAAACTGGATAATTTGAAACTAATTACCTCTAAAGCTCGAAGAAAAATAATGTAAGTTACCTAATTTAAGAATTTGCCGACAATGTATGTCATTGTTTCTTATGCTCGACACACACGGTAAGTTAAACTGATCAGTTGAACTGACGTACATCCATAAACTGACCGTGAGTGTGAAATCTTAAGTTGAAATTTTTGACTGGCGGCACCTCACGGAGTTTTCCATATTACTATATAGCCATAAGTTATGTCAATTAAAACAAGATATTTTTATGTAAAATAAGAAAAGCTAATACTATAATTGTGTTCAAGTCATTGTGTTACAGTTTAAGTTTAAAATATTAAATAAAGTTATATATCTACAACAAAGTATTTTAATCAGTTACACCTAACAAAATAAAAACACAATATCCCCTAAAATATGTTATCTTGTAAAATTACATAATGTATTTTAGGTTTTTTCAGGAACGTGATAAATCATAATTTTTTACACTTTTTCTTATTGAGAAAGATTTTTCTCGTAAAATATGTATGAAGAGTATAGTTTATTTCTGGCTCTATGAAAACTACATTACTTGAAAAGTAAATTGACATAAAATTTTACTATAGAATTTTAAAAACTAAATATTTGCAATCATTTGAAACCTTTAGACTCGTTTTCTCAATAATCAGGATTTTTGAGATAAAACAGTGTTGCAGCAAATGAATGATATGATCAGATGCTCTAGAATTATATTTCTTGAAAACAGAAAATATCTATAGCTATTTCGATTCATGGTCTTTACAAAAACTTGTAAATAGGGTTGACTTGATATGGAGTGGCAAAAAAATATTTACTTAACTGTGATATGTTTCATCCCTACTGTCCAATAGGTGAAAAAAAGCAACATAATGAATTTCAATCAATCATAACAATTAATTTCAAGCGATGCAGATGTACATCATATGTATATTAATACTATGAGGGAGTGATCTTGTAGTTCAAGGTAAATGGGGGCATGAAACCCTCTTTTAATTTCTGATTTATGCATTTTATCGAAAAAAAAAAACATTAGAAGTTAAATCAAAGCAAATAGGGCTAGAATGTTACAAAAAAGGTTAAGGTCGTTAATATCTAGCCATATTAGTACGAATTTTGTTTATGATTAAACCAGCATCATTTGAAAATTAAAAATATTACAATCACTCTTTCTATACGTTTATCGTTCTAAAACCTCTCAAAATTAAAAAAATACTTTGCATAAGAAAACGAAGGATGATTTAAAGAAAATAAGTGCCGTTTCGTTCATATGGCAAGACTAAAGTGATCAGTGTTTTTTTTAATTATATAAGTACCCTAAAATAACATACTGAAAAAATTTTCATCCTTTATTATAAAAACAGTCATTACCCTGTCGGTGACAGGACTTGTAGTCTATTAATAACATACGCAATGAGTTCGCGTCAATTAATGGTCGTGTCAAAGACATCATGTTATGTAAGACAAAATTTGTCTATACAATATTTATTGTATAAAATAATCTATGCTATTATAAATAAAAAATAACGATGTGTAAACGTTACACCAGTCACAAGCCCCTTCTTTTTATTGAAAAAGCTGTGAGCAACACCTTCGCAATCATCATAACAGCCCTTTACAAGTCCACTCCTAAACTTAGGCCTCTCACAATTAATGCTGCAATAGCGTGTCATGATCATGGCATGTTGGATGATGTTTGCCTTATTGCCACGCTTGGCAGGCGAGTTGACAACCGTAGTTTTTTATGGTTTTTTTTTTTTTATATGATAGGGTGACAAACGAGCACACAGTCCCCCTGATGGTAAGTGGTTGCTGTGACCCATAGCCATCTACATCTATCTTCAATAAATAATGAAAATGCAGATGCGTTGTCACCCGTGAGGACTAAGATGGAATGCCTCTTTTCCAGTAAAAAGGGTCTCCGGTTCTCTACACTCACCATACGAAACACAGCAGCGTTAAGCTGCTATTTTACGCTGGTATTCTGTGAGAGCGTGGTCCTTCCCCGGTCGAGCCGACCCATTCGTGCTATAACTATACTACTAATATAGCTGCAGCATGGCTCTACCACGCAAAATTGTGAATTGTGTGAATTTTTTTTATCAATTAATTGTGAAAATGTTAGTATCAAGTGGATTCTGCTGCCCATCTCCTGAATTTTTTACCCACTCTCTTACGACACCCACAGGATGATATGGGGTAGGGGCCTCTACACGGCACGCAGTATTTTATATGCCATTGTATATTTTACACATGCCGATTTTCTCACGATACTTTCCTTCAGTGCCAGTTACGTGGCCAGTTAATAATTTTAGTGTTCGGCATCGTAATTTAACTTGAGTTGCTCCTATACTTATTTTAATAACTTTACCCTTTCTACCATGGTTATAATATAACCATTAATTTACAAACGTGTATTTCTTAGTGAAAAAATCGAATGTCTTCATTAGCCTTTTATTCAGTGAAATTTCCCCCTCTTTCAACTTCAGTAAGTGCCATGCCATGAAAAAAGTAGTAGAGAAAATACTAGGAGATTGTGCAGCGGCGTAGTAATAGGATTAGGATGCATTACAGTAAAGTGTTTATGTATTGTTTGATTCGAAATTATTTGCAAAACATTAACTCGATATTGTGAACAAAACTCGTTCTTATCTGACTATTTAAGCGTTAAATCATTTCGTAATTCAGTATAAGGTTTAGTCATTTGAGTAGTTGCTGTTTTAGTTAGTGCATCTTTTCGTGCCTATAATTATCACGACACTTAGTTTTAATTTGTTTTCTAGTTTTGGAACGAAGTTCCTTATCGCACGGTACGAATTTG
Organism: Parnassius orleans; assembly: GCA_029286625.1. NCBI lineage: Eukaryota > Metazoa > Arthropoda > Insecta > Lepidoptera > Papilionidae > Parnassius > Parnassius orleans. Next base: position 3,070,260 of record JAGSMP010000166.1, on the reverse strand, counting down.
GCGGATGGGGGCTAGGCGAGACAAAGTGTAAGATTTTTCCGTCACGACCCCTTTCTATAGTGCGAGCGCACTATAGAAAGGGGTCGTGACAATGCCAAACCAGGCCGAGTAGGCCCCTTTGATCCTGACAAAGCACTAGAGTCCCTATTAAGAGACTTTAATGCCTGTATCAACCCAGCGCTCAACCCAAATGAGTTCAGTGTTTGCCATAACTCATCCCTGTCCACTCTGTCATAAGCCGTTTCCAAGTCCATGAACAATGAATGGAATAATATCTAACTCCCTCGCACTTTTTCTTATCTTGCCATAAAAAAAATTATTTTAAATGACGCTTCATTTTAATAGACGCTAGTAATTAATTTATTTGTATTTGTTAATCAATAATAAAACACGTTTATCAATAATAATATACTACGACAGGAACTTCGTTCCAACCGAATCTTCCACGACACCCACGCTTGTTTTTTTTATGTTATTAGTATTCGCTATTTGAATAAAAATTGTACATTTAATAAAACTCGGTATAATTTAAAAAAAAAAATGACACCATTAAATACTAAATAGTACTAAAATCTTCCCTTTGTTTCAAATAAATTAACGACGACGTTAACCCAATTGGTTTAGATAAAATAAATATACCTACATTTATATTCTGTGCTACCAAAAGTAGCAACATTTAATACTAGATAAGTGGAACGTACGCTGCAAACTAACAATGTGTCAAGTTCCAAGATTTGAAGATAAGTTGCATAACAAAAGCGAAACAGTTGAACGCCTTTGTTATTTCCTTTCCAAGCTAAATCCCTATTATTTGTTATCTACTTCAAGTTTTGCTGTACATATTTTGGATTCGATGTAAGATATCCATTCTTCAGTCTGCAAAGTTGAAAATAGATCTATACTTAGCAAACGTCGAAGTTTTACTTCAATTCTACATACATCGAGTCCTTTTCGTTTAACGATCAAATTTGTCCTTTTTCGTCTTATTTTCAAGTTTAATATTATAGCGATTGATTACTCCTCTACCACAAACTTCAAAGCTATATTGAAGAAATATCATGAAAATTGTTTACTTTGTTGATAACATGTCGTCCATAGTTATACTGACATGCTTTTAATATTCCTATCTTAGTCGAGAAATTATATGATAGATTGAAATAAAAACGTATTAGACGAAACCAAGGGTGACTTAAATCACATGTTGCTCGGAGATCTGTCACCAACATTCAGGATATACAGCGTCTGCTGTGATTGATGGACGGTATATTAAATAAATCGGTGGATATTACGTTTCAAACATATTATTTTATTTTATCTCTTATTACGGGGACAAGATTGATGGATTCCTATTTTAGGGTATTAAACAAATGTCAGGGCTTTGGGTTTCAAATATTTGCACGATTAATGTTTTGCAATATGTGTCAATTCGCTATCGTGTATGTTGCTTTGGTATATGTACGAAATTTAATGTCACCAGGAATTGACTGACAATATTGTTAAAGTGGCGTAAGAAAATATATCACTCTATTTTGTCTCGTGGGTTTTGTAAGAGGTGATGCCAGATATGGAAGGAAATGCCAGAAAAATCTTATGGTTTCCAATAGATGGTTGGCATAAGTATTTCGCTTACTTCAGAGCTTCAGACATAAATACCCAGACCGGCGACGGACAGCAAAGTCAATGGTGCGAGACGCCTGGCATTTCAATTGTCTTTACAACGGGGGAGGGACATGTGCAATGTGTATATCTAGCAGTGTACTTTTATGGGACCGATAAAGAAGATTGTCCTATTCGAAAAAGTGATTCGTTTGATGAAGCTAGCAAACGCGATACTAATGATAAACTTTTGATTTGTAAGGTCGTGTCCTCCCGCAGTGAAGTCAGAAAACAAAGAAATATTTCACTCGTGTAATGGATTGAAGTGAGCTACAAACTTTTCACATTCAGCAAGTTTTTGAACAAATTTATCTCTAGAGGAACGAGCACAAATAAATCAAACTTGAAGCAATTTGAGACACTTGTTTCACGAAAACGTTTAGAAGTCACTTAAATTAACATGGTTTAATTTTGTTCAATTGCTACATTGTCAAATTTGGATTGGTTGATTTAACGAAGGCTTCATAAAATATCATTTAATAATACGTACAAAGTTATTAGGTTTAATTTAGACAAACAGCGATAACTATTTGAACTATTACTTGCAAGTGTACGATATCGTTTAAAAGCGCTCACTTCCCTTTATATTACGTGCCAAAGGAAGGGTTGACTGCAGCCGTAAAACTTTCAAGACAATAAAGTTGGCTGAAGAAATGAAGTTGGGGTAGTTGATCCTGAGGTGTCGCGGTCTCACGTTGTTTTAATAGCAAAGTTTTGATATACCGACGCGCTCCTGCAAACTAGTGAGGTGACAATTTCCGTAATGCATTTAATCAAATTACATTGTTAAAGTACCAGGTGCTTCCAAGCATTTAACATATTTATTAGTATTTTTATATATTATTCTTGCAAATATTTCTATAGGACAAGCACTGTTTACATCGGCCTCGAACAGTCTAAAACCACATTTTAAACTACCATCGCTGCATATCGACAGAGCTACGTTTTCGCACACAAACGTGGTCCCGCCAGTGCCAACCGCTCATTGGCAGCCCCTATTCGAGGGAAAACAACTCCTGCCCATATTCCTCCTCACGCAAAGCGCGCCGGTACACAAAGCGCGCTTTCCTCTACGACCTTCGACTCCACCTGCGCAACGGATCCCCATAGCCCTTTACTCGGAGGTCATGAGATAAGAAAACGAGTACGAGGAGGAATCAGATTTTCCGGACCCAAAAGAAGAATCTGGTCCATGCCTCCGCCGCCAACATAGTTTAAGCCGCAGAGAGTCCTTACTCTCTGAAAATAGCGGTGCATCACAATACCGACACTCCTGTTCCCTTGCAGACTCACTACCAACGCAACAGCGGTGCGGTCCCGCCAAAGTCACGGAGTTTAATTAAAGTGACTTCTTCTTCCGCGACTCCACCTTGACTGCGGCGGGCTGAGGGATGTTCTCTCCCGAACAGAGAAGCCGCAATCCATCAACAATCGCGAAATGGGTTCTTCTGCATACACTGTGGGTGATCAAGGCCGGAAACCCATACGTCGGGGACTATTGTGAAGCTGCTCTGAGTAACTTCAAAAATTATGTATACATTCACATTTTTGATCTTCGTAACATAATACGTCCGACGTTATTTTCTAATATTTTTTTTTTATCAAAAGACTTTTCTTAAAGTAGCTCTATGTAATCTAAATATGCTGATAATTAAAGAAGGATTATATTTTTTAAATACTCCGATTATATTTTGAGTGTTTGGTAATGATTTGTCCTTTGTAAACCTTTGGCCGTCAATGTACACTCATGTTTTCTATATATATGTGTCTTTAAGTTCTTCTTCTTCATCATCACTAGCCCATTAAAGTCAACTGAATCTTCCACAAAAACATTTCTTAATCGTCACACTTCGCAAGTGGATTGAACCTTTCTGGCATATCCCTTAGTCACCTCTTATGACACATAAGGGAAGAAATGGGGTGTTGCATTCACTTACGAAATCACCAAGCAGCCTTTACTGTAAAATTACAAAACTTATGTATGTCGGAAATCAGGAGGTTAATTGTTAAAAATAATAATAGTGTGAGAGCGGATGTTAAACTTGCTCTGCTGCTTTTGCAATAAATCATTATCGGCAATAAAACAGCGTACCGCACTATACATTCGGTATAGGACAAATACAGTTCGACTATACCGTACTATGTCCCAGTCCATAATTACACTAAAGTGTAACGTGAGGGACGCCATTACATGATAACACCAAAGTATGCAAGCCAACAACAACACTATCCATCTCAATGTAACACAGGGTAGCCTCTCGGCAACACGATCTTGCTTGCCTGCACAGAGAATTTTCTCCCGCGCACATTGCCTACAGTGAACTTTATACTGCACAAACGAGTGGGGGTTTCTCGATGTACCCTCAATCCTACAACGCTACCATCGAAATGACACTCCACTAGAGTGATGCAACCTCTCGCTCACTCTCGATCAATCCGGTATTTTATAGACGCGCCGACATATATTAAAATTAATATTTTTTTTTTTTTTCTCTTTCGAATAATTTTTTTGCTATTATATTATAATAGTTATTTAACAACCTTATATAAAAAATACGAGTATTCTCACTGCCAACAGTAAGCAATAGAAAATTACTGAGGTTCCCGCAAAGTTAATGTTGACCTAAAAACCTAAATATATACATTTAAAGGGCAATATGAAACAGTGACATATGTTTCATCGAATTGAATTGAATTATGCATTGGTGAAAACAACACAATTTTAAATAGAATTATAGTGGCATAATATTATGTTACCTATACGTCCTAGATTTGCAGCAGCTTAGTCTGATTACCGGCTCCTGTAAGCAAATTGCTCCGTCTCTGAATTATTAGGGACCAGTATAAATTGGCTTCTGACAATATATACGAATTCTCCCCTAACGCCAACATGTCAAAGATCTTTGGGAAGTTAGGCAGGCCATGATTAAATTGGACAGTTTCTGATTTATCGACCCGGCGGGTCGACTCTGCTATGAGAAATAACTCATCGACTGTAACTGTGTGCTGCGTAGGTGGTTTTAACATCGAAGCTCCATTATGTTTTATGGATATCTTCTAGTATTAAAAATTTACTTATTTTCGTAGTATACGTTATCATCATTCACATGGTATTAATCATAAAACTGTAATGGTCATCTTCTGTATATAACAAGTATCATGCAGGAAAACGATGTAAAATCTTCGCTACGCTTAACAATTGGGTTGATGATTGGCCTTTCCTGCCACCTGAGACTCACACCAATCGATCTTGCTCAATTCGACAGTTTGAGTAATTATTAAATTTCTTAAACGTTTTATTATTAAAAAATAATTCTTTAAATACCACGGAAATAGAAATAGAAAAATGCCGCCAAATAGCAGTGCCGGCACTGCTGCGTTCCATTCTAAAGGATATAGATCGCAAAAATAATTACAGTTTCATAAAACATTCCATCTTAGTCCTCAGAGGTTGACGGCTCCGTGGGACCATAGCTTAGCAATGAGTTGCAGCGTTGAGGGCCGCGAGTTCAAATCCCGCACGGACCTAGTAATTGTATGGCCTACAAATAATTGTTCCGAGTCCGGATGTTTGTCAATGTGAAATTTATGTATGTAAATTGCCTCGATACAGGAGAAATTCCTAGTGTGGGGGACGTTTAAAAAAGTGTATTCTTTGATAAAAGTTGGTCGCAGACGTTCATGGGCTGTAAGTTAGTTGATGCCATTCATGCCACCTAGAGTCAAATTTTGTGCAAAAACAAAAGGTTGTTGTAGTTTGACTCTGGGATGCTGCGATAATCCCCGACTCTGCTTCCCAGTTTACCTCCAATTTTATTGTATCGCTTACAGGGCAAGGGCGTTACAGCGAGGGTATTTAGATTAGCATGCGCACTTGTGGCACTATGAGTATACCTACATATAAATGCCTCCCGCGCAATTGATAGCATGAATTTTGTAAATTATCATTTTAATCATAAGTATTGAGTAAGAGCTTTTACAAATTGAATTTTATTTGGACTGGTTAAAGTTGATCTCCAGCTAAAAATGAACATGGCTTTCGGTTTCCTTTGTTTTAGTCCCCGTACACTGTCCAATCAATCACAGTGGGTCCACTTTTTACGTGGTTATTTCTCCCGAAGGGCAGGATTTGCAATTGATGTCCCTAGATGGACTATGTCCTAAACAGCTTATGTACGATATAGATAGATGAGTCGTTTTGCCCTTTTGTTCGCCGCTGTAATTTAACCGTGCAATCCTTTGTTTTTTTTCACACTCGTCCTTGTCATTTTAAATCACTGTAATTTTTTTGCTAAAACCAACATTTAACTGTTTTAAAAAAAGAACTAATTTTCTAAACTAAGTATTATGTTCAAAAATCAAGGCCCCCTCTCTTTTTCTTTCTAACTCTGACTCTCTCTCTCTCTCTCTCTTGCCGTGTAGTGCCGAGGAATATCTTCGACTCCATATCATCCCGTGGATGCCGTAAGAGGTGACAAAGGGAAAAGAAACAAAGATGGGTAGCAGTATTTTCCTGATAAAAACTTAATGTAATAAAAAAACTGTGGTCGCCAACCCGCCTGTCAAGCGTGGCCAAACTATTAGCAAATATCTATGAGGCAAACTATGGGAGAAGCATATATTAAGTAGGGTTACACTTTTCACATGATTACATTTTTTGAAGTACATCAAAAAAAATACCTCTTCTATGACAAATTTAACGCATATAAATTCAAAACAACACACAACTCGCATTCAAAATGAATATAGAAATATTATGCGTGAATTAAAATGAAAAATAAACCTCTTCTATGAAAAACTTAACGCATATAAATTCAAAAGAACACACAACTCACATTAAAAATGAACATAGAAACATAATGCGTAATATAATTTTTTTAAACCTTTATTCATTATCCTCGGAATAATCAACAGGGCTAAAAGAAACTCTTCAATGCGTAAACCATTATGAGATTCCTACAGAGTCGACCGCTAGCCTTTAGCACAAATAAAAAAATGGTTCAATTGAGATTGCGGGCTAGGGACTTTATCAAACATTGTTCCCCAAATGGTCAGTATAAAACATTGCAATATTAATTCTATATTAGCCAAGGTGGTTTATTTATTACCTAACTTTTTAGTCATAGGTCTTGGATTCTAACATGCATATTAATTTTTGGATTAACACAGATTTATGGTCTCTGAGACTTATTGTTTTCTAATTATCCGTTGACACTGAATTCTTACCTAATCTTTTCGCTATAGTGTTAATATTTTGGCGCTTTAATGTTTTCTACACAATATTTCGCTTCCAACGGAAGCTGAAGATGGGGAACATCATCAGTTACATTAATTTATACATGGCTGTATAAAAAAAATCTCATCAAACTGTCAAACAAAATCTCTCTCAACTGACTATTAGCGTAGAAGTTTTGGCAGCAGTTAAGAGAGTCGATTGTGGCAAATGTATTATATCTACTGTCGGAAGTGTTGTAAACCGTGATAACATGAAGTAAAATTTGAGCAAGAGGTCATCATTACAAGGGTTACAAAGGTACCCTTGTAACACTGACTTTAAGCAGAAATTTCTGTTACTTATCACTTTGTGCCCTTTACAATATTTGAAAAGTATTAAAAACGGGCGATGATTTAGCAAAAATGTAGTTTCTTTAAACAAAATAGTTGTTAAAAGCTTACAAAATTAAAAACAACAAAGAACAAAGAAAATAAGCTAAATTAATCCTACTTCGTTACGTTCAACACCTTCAGTTAATTTAGGCCTCATTACATATTAAGGCCCTTCAGAGCCCGCGGCTAGATAATGAAAATTCATTTTGAAACACCAACGCTTTTCATATTACTTACACTGTACGTAAGTTTCTAACACGATAACTGTATGGTTGTAACGAAAACATAAAATAATGTTCTATGGGTATGACAATATTAAAATACTGGGTGTTACAAAACTACCCGTAAAGCCGAAAGGAGGTTAAATGGGGCCTTATAACGAGTCCATTCACAATATTTAAGAACCGTAGTAACGCTGTATAACATACCCCAAAAAAAAAAATATTATTATTTTCACTGATGTGCAAACCCTATTTCAGTAAAATTAAAGAGTAAACTACGCAGAATGTACCTACATTTCTACCTAATTCGCAACGACAAAAATTTTAAAAGACCTAACCTAACGAAACAACCTAAACGAACACTTACTTTTTCATAATAAACGTCAAATTTACAGAAACGGCTCAAAGTGTGCTCCGCCTTGCTCAATACACAACCTCGCTCGTCGGGATATGGCTTGTGTGGCATTTCGCACCATCGTCGGTGTTATTGATGCGAAAACCGATCTAACACGCTGTTCCATCTCGGCAACCGTTGGGCAATCGGAGAAATACACTCTGTCCTTCACATAACCCCACAAAAAGAAGTCCAAGGGTGTGAGGTCCGGAGAACGAGCAGGCCATAGCACCAGTCCCCCGCGGCCGATCCATCCTCGCGGAAAGCGAACGTTAAGATGTTCTCGTACGTTGCGAGCAAAATGTGCCGGAGCTCCATCATGCTGAAACACCATGTTTCTTTGGTTCTCAAAGTAATCCCAGTCAGCCACAGGAAAGTCGTTAATTGCCTCTTCGAATTCCGTTTGTAAAAACTACCGTTATTATATGCATAGACAGATATTATATGCTACCGTTCAGACGTGATGGCATAATGACGGGACCGATGACATGCCCGTAATAAAGGCCAGCCCACAAATTCAGCCGCCACTGGTGTTGGAATCTGCCCTGCCGTGAAGCATGTGGATTCACGCGAGCCCAAACGTGATCGTTATGCATATTTGAAAGTCCTGACCTCGTGAATGTTGCCTCGTCCGTCCAAAGAACATATTTTACGTAATTAGGGTTTTCCTCTAACTGCCTGAGGTACTACTCGCAGAAGTTCTTCCTGGGTGCAAAATCGGAGGGTATCAGCTCCTGTGTACGGCGATAGTGATAAGGGTGACGATTTTTGTCACGCAGAATTCGCCAAACTGCAACATGGTTTATACCGAATCTTGTTCCGGCTCGCCTCGTACTTGTGGTCGGCTCTTCTTCAAAATGCTCTAACACTAATTCAGCCTGCCTGGCGTCGACTGTGCTTGGACGTTCACTTCCAGTAGACCGATGAAAAGAGCCGGTGGAATGTAGTCGTCTTGACATGTTCAGAAAATACTGGTACGAAGGCAGCCGTCGCTGTTCAGTGGGGGGTCTACCATCGACAAATCGTTGCCGATACAGTTCGCGAGCACGATTTAAATTGCTATCTTCATGACCTACGCATAACATCATATCGTAATATTCCGAGTTAGAAAGCATCGTTATTTTGCAAAAAATGTTGGAAAAAAAACTCGAAACAGTTGTAGGATATCGATTAGAAGATTTGAAATTGACAACATATTTTTTTCCAACTTGGCATTTTTTGAAGCCAGTACTTGAGTATAATGACATTCTTGTATTGAGGTAGCAAACATTTATGAATGAAAAATAGAAAAACTATTAAAGTAGACAATTATTAGGTAAAATAGGTACGTAGGCATTTCTGTTAAATAATCTGGTTACCTGACATGACAGCTTACTAGGGTTGACAAAATTTTTGGCTTTGATAATTAATTATATTTTTTACGGGGTATTTTGTAACACGTTGTATACACGCCACATGACTTTATAGCAATCGTAATGGAAGGATCCTTAAATTAATAGCTGGCGAACAAAGTTATACGCAGGTACCTTTATTTTCCATACCAGTGGCATACTCTACGACAGGCCACGCAGAAAGTTTGGCGAAAAAGGTTTTTTTTTGTATGAGACACTGGCCAGTTATAAATTATTTACAAAACACAATTACTAACAAGTAAATTACGAATATTCCAATTTCTAATTCCAAAATAATTTAGCGCATTGATTTTTTACTATTTCAATTATCTAATCTTCTATTATATAAAAATTAATTTTTGTTCGTATTTTATGCGCTGCCATACCGTTCATCAGATTGCGCTAAAATTTTGTCAACTTATTGCTTGCACTTGCGCGAAGGTTATAGGCATAGTACAATTAAATTACAGTAGGTGGCGCGCGTATAGTAACGAAAATTTATTTGAAAGTTAATCTATTATTATTCATAATTAAACAATATAACTGTTCCAAATTTAAAACGATATTTCCACAGTGAGGGCATCCACGACTTTTTCTGCCAACAGGGCGGCGCCACTTAAAAGTAAGCTATAATATTTGACAGATAAAATTTTATTAAAAACTAACTTCTCAATTAAATGACATTGTGGAACAATAAACTTTACCTCAGTGTCAACTAGCGACATGTGGTGAGCAGAAAATTATTAGCCCTCATTGTTTCTTCTGCGGTAGCAAAGCGCCGGGTACCAGCTAGTCCTAAATAAAAACGATTTCAAATTGTGCGCTCATTTTATGCGGACGGATTTGAGATGCTGAGTGTGTTTTTTGGTTTTTTAGTATCAATGCCTGGGATAAATAGTCCGTCTAGGTAAGTCCAACTTCGACCGAGAGGTCAATAGACGGATTCAACTCGGCTGGGCAGCGTTCGGGAAATTACGACACATCTTCTCGTCAGGTATACCTCAAAACATGAAAACGAGACTGTACAACCAGTGGGTGTGGCCAGTGATGAGTTATTGATCCGAGACGTGGTACTTCACTGCTGGCCGTATTAGGAAGCTCAAGTTCGCTCAGCGTGCTATGGAGAGGGCCGTGCTCGGGGTTTCTCTGCGTGATAGGCTTAAAAATGAGGACATCCGCAGTAGAACTAGTGTAATGCAGTAAACTATATAGCCCAACAGATTAGTAAGCTGAAGTGGCAATGAAACCGATAAGGAAGAAAAGTTCTCGAGTGAGCTATACCGGTATAGTCTGTTCGCTTAGATACGATCGCTTTTGTGTAGCTAAAGTCGATTTTCCTTTTTTAAAGATTAATTTTTAACGTACAACATTTGCAATAATATTCTTAATTAAAATTGGCTAAAGTTAATATAGGGTATCCTTAATTAAAATGTTTTAAAATCGAATAATAAAAAGATTTTATGACATTGCATCATTTAAACATTACTTTTTAGTTAAGCGTTCCCGTTTAAGCAGTGTCCAATTTTGTGTAATTCAAGTTGTCAACAAGGGTCAACAGTGTGCATTTGAAACGACAAATATATTTAAGCACTAACTTTTTATCCGCGGCTTCATTCGTGTGGTCTTCAATTTAGGAACATCATTAATACTACTCCGAGCCTAAATTAGCAAAATTGGATCACTTGTAGAGTCACCTCGATGTCAATCAATCAATCAATATATTATTTATTGTACACATTAGAACGAGACAAAATGAAATAAATACTCGTATATAGGTAGAAAGTACAATAGGCAGTCTTATCGCTCTGGAAGCGATTTCTTCCAGACAACACTTATTTAGCAAAAAACTATTGTTTACAGCGAATTGCAAATAGGGAAGGTGTACATAAATTTGAAAATTAAGTTAAAAAAATATATAAATATATTTTTTAACTATAAAGCCTATAAGGCTTTTTAAGGAAATAGAAAAAAGGTTAGTCGACGTCACAGGAGACCGAAGAGCTGGCAGCTACCTCGGACAAAGAATTAGTCTAGCTATTCAAAGGGGGAACGCTGCCAGTATCTTCGGAACCTTGCCTAAAGGGACTATTTTTAATAATATATTTTAGTTATTACAATATATTTTTTTAAGGTTTTTAGTTTTAAGTTCATTATCCTAGTATATATTTTATTTTATAAATTGTGTAAGTAATATAGGAATTTAATATATAAATACACACAAGATGATGACGGTTGAGTATAGGTAGGATAGATAGAATTAAGGACGGGAATTATGATGGGAAGTATTAGAGTTGCAAGTAATAAGTTTTGAGTAGATTATTGAAAGAAAAAAGAGACTGAGCACGTCGAACATATAAAGGCAAGGAGTTCCACGAGCGTACAGCTGTAACCGCAAATGATTTATTGAAGAAGGAGGATGAATGTGCTGAAATACGAAGCGAAAAATTGTTAGTGGAGTGTAGATGACGATCGTGAGAGGAGGAAATGAATTCAAAGCGGTCTTTCAGGTAACATGGAATAGAGAGACAGAACAGTATGTTGTATAAAGCAGAAAGGATTTGAGTCTTCCTGCGAAGGCGAATCGGCAGCCATTTGAGATGTTTACGAAATTCTGAAATGTGATCAGATTTACGGAGTCCAAATATGAACCGTAAGCATAAATTTTGAATTCGCTCAAGTTTATTTAACTGCGCTTCGGTAACGTCCAGATAGCAAACATCAGCACAGTCAAGAATAGGCAGAAGTAGGGATTGAGCAAGCGCAACTTTAGTGGCAGTAGGGAGAAAATTTCTAAGTCTAAGAGAGCTCAGCGCTGCAAACATTTTCCTACTAACTTTATTAATTTGTGGTATGTCTGTGTTTCTTTGTCTGTCTATTTATATGCTACAGGAACACGTGATTATGTGGGTATTTTAGAATTGCATTAATATTATAAGTCTAGGAACTCCTACCACTTTTTTATACCGGGCATGACTGAACAAAATTCATGAACGGAAGTAGAAATATATTCGCCTTGTAGTGGCGGCGCGAGAGAATCCATTACCCCATATCGTCCTGTGGATGTCGTAAGTGGCTAAGGAGGTAAACTGAAACAGGAGATGGGCAGTCACCAAAATCGTAATATGTCTGAAAATATGAAAGCTATCTTAATATATGATGCTATATATGTTTTATAAGTCTCATTAAAAGTAATAAAGTGAAATAGCGGCTTACGTACGTCTCACGACTGTGCACAAGGCTCTTCATTACCCATAGTGTTTTGAGGGCAGGAAAGAGTTCGCCGCAATGCTTCAAATACGTATAAGCGGGATTCACATATCCACATTTTTTAACTACTCAGATTTCTGACTTTCCACGAAGTTCTCTTCACCACTTCACTGAACACGTGGTAAATCAGCACATTTTTTTATAGGATAAGGGTGACAAGCGAACACACAGTCCACCTGATGGTAATTGGTTGCTGTGGCCCATGGACTTCTACATCTTTCCTCGTTTGCGAATCAAAATGCAGATGCGTTGTACCCGTAAGGACTAAGATGGAATGCCTCGTTTCCAGTAAAAAGGGTGTCCGGTTCTCTACACTCACCATACGAAACACAGCAGCAGTAAGCTGCTATTTTACGCTGGTATTCTGTGAGAGCGTGGTCCATCCCCGGTCGAGCCAACCCATTCGTGCCACAACTACACAATTAATATAGCTACAGCATGGCTCCACCACGTTCAAAAACGTCAGAAACATAAAATTTCCCATACCTTCATTAGTTAGTATATATATATATACTAACTAATGAAGGTATAGGAAATTTTATGTTTATAATATATATTATAGGTACTACTAACTAACTACTACTGGTATGTATATATTATAATATATATTATATATAGTTAATAATATATTTATGTTTATAATATTTTATGTTTATAGTATATATATAAAATTTCATTAGTCCTCGCGGGAATCGTACACGTTTTTCATAAAATTCATTTCTGAAAAGAAGCTCCCGCACGATTGTGGACTACATCTACCTATTCATTAGTCATCCAACGATCGTTATCATCATCATCATTACCCACAAGTGCACAGCTGAACATAGGCCTCCCTAAAGAAATGTCACAAAGCACGGACCTGATCCACCTTTATCCATCGACGGGAAGCATATCTTACCACAAACTATTCCATCAAAAAGAGATAAAAATCTCACAATGTACTTAATTTTCAATTACTTACATCAGATAACTTGATAACAAATTAAGTTAGTGAAATTATTGCTATGCCGATAGACACTCAATATAATATTCAACTAAATAGTTTCTCTCTTGATCACAGTTTCGTATATACCGTATCCAGTATAACAGCTTAGTTAGTCATTTTGCTAAACGTGGAAATTACGGCAAATCATCCCGTTATTGGCCACCGGTCTGGATATTTAAAGTCTGACAATTTTTGATGCTGCAAGAATAAATGTTCAGTAGCATTCTTTTTAATTATATGAGTTACTTATTATTAGTATGTATATTGAGTTGTAAGTAGGTGGCGCTAATAAAAAATTAAAACTATGAAAGTTAAAACTGTATCATCTGAAACAAATTGATGTAGATTCTGTTAAAAATTCTGTTTCGGTAAAAATGCGTAATCAGCGCCGCTAGCGGTGAATATAATCAAACTAACGATATAAACATAATATCATAATGAAATAGTAATGTAAATAGTAATGTTTAGTTGCTAATATTGTCAAACAGTCTCCATTCATTGATTTCTTCAAGTGTTAAATTTTATGAAATGCCACCATTTCGTGAAATGATCAACTACTTTATAATATGATTAATTATACGATCTGGCAACGGCATTTAATTTAATAGTAAAAAGTAAAGTAACAGCCTATTTACGTCCTACTGCTGGGCACAGGTCTCCTCTCATTTCTGAGAGGGTTTTAGGCAAGGAGATGTACGCCGCGCTGCCACAATGCAGGTTTCCTCACGATGTTTTCCTTCACCGCCGAACACGTGGTAAATCAGTACTTAAAATTGCAATTAACAATTTCATTGGTTCCGGCGGGGATCGAACCCGGTTTCTCGCGTACTGTGAAATTTACACCGAGCGCTTAGCTACTGAGCTACCACGGCTCTAATTTTTTTGTAGATTTATAATTAAACGAAAACAATCTCAGATTTTATAATTTTTGTAAAAAAAATAGATGTAGCTATTATCTATATATGTTATTTATTATTAAAACGAAATAACGAAAAACTAAAAAATGAACGTTGGAATGTTTAAATCATTTTATAACTAATTATTTATACTTATAAATGTTTAAATAATTAGATTTAGAAAGAAATATTTATATTATTTAATTTTTTAGTATCTGAAGAAAAACCATCCATCATTTTATTTATATAAATAGATGGCAATGTTTTGAAGAAGTAAAACGGTTAAAACTAATTTCAGGTTTTATTTATAAGTATGATATTTATTAAAAAACACTACGTTAACTCGCTTTCTAACAAAATCATTTAAAATAGAAATTAACATCTAAAGGATGGAAAACACTTAACCCTCCTGGTTTGAAGTTCCGTAATCGGATAAAAAGTAAACGATAAGTTATCGTTTCTATCGGTACTTACCTACCCTAGAGTATTTATAAGTAGCTTGCTTATAAATACTCGAAGGTTTAAAATTAAGGTGTAAAATTTCGTGGAAATCCGAACAGTTCTTTTTGCGTGAATTGTTAAAACACAGACAGACAGACAGGCAGACAGACAGACTAACAAATATTTTAAAACCACAAATTTGGCTTCAGTACCCTTTCTTTAGTCACCTGGACGTGTTTTTACCAGAAAATATTAGAATTACAGACACGACTTTTCTACAGATTTATTAAATGTATATAGATTTATTATTGTCTGCGCGAACATGTTCAATGCTCATGTCCGAACTATCGTTTTGATTTGCACGGCTAGAAATTATTTAGATTATTATTATAAAAATACACACTAAATAAAGCAGATACTTGTTTTTGTATAATAAAAAAAAACATAAATGGCGCGAACCAAAACATTTAGGTAAGTAAAAGTTTCCCGGTAGAGCCCTATAATAACTTTTCAGCATAAAAAGCGGCAGACAACAAAAACCTTTTATCGGCGCTCATCCGCTGCCTTTGATGCGGAAGAAATGGATCCAAACAGATAAGACTAAGTGATACCGTGATTGAGTTTGACTAAAGCATTCATCCAAATATGGGAGCAGAGTTTACGACGAACTACAAACACGACTAATACTAAAGGTACCTAAAAAGTGAACGACATATTCGAATTTCGAGTTTGACTCTCGACTCCCGCCTCTATTCCCCCAAGCTCCCAAACCCGACCAAAATGTCGTCATCGACAATCTTCCCCCTTCTATACTCCTTCCTCGCTCCCGCGGACATGCGCTCGTAGGATATAAAGTCGACATAATCTAATTGCGACACTCCGACGATCAAATAATCAACAATCATATTATTTATTGCTACAAAGCATTTAATTTTTAATTAATTGTAATTTTCTTGTGATTGGCATTAAGTAACACTTGTTTGAATTTTAAAAAACAATGATCTAAGAAATAAAAAAAATGTACATGTGTATTTTATATAAAAATCTCACACGTACTTTTAATTCAGAATTACTGTTTTTATTAATCATTATGACGCTTAAAAAATCGCTGCTCGTAAAATTTGAATAAGAATAATATTTTACCGCCATATAATAATATGCAGACGCATGCGCGATCTCGAAACGACCCGCAGTAAAACGACTGGTCACGTGACTCAACGCGGCATTCGCTCGGCGCGCTTCGGCAGTTGTCGGTGAACTTGCTTCACGGGAGTGCGTCTGTTGTGTTAAGTCGAAACACGCATAAATGTCAAATTAAACGATTTCGTCAAAAAAACATGACATGTGCTTCGCGATATCGTAAACATTCGCATACATAGCATTATGGCGATCGGTAGCGTCTATATACTTCTTATCAGCCGAGTTTAGTAGCTGATTTTCGTGTAGCAGTTTTATAATCCCGGCTCAAGCTAGTGATTTCGCTGCTCGCTAAAACATTTCTGATGTCACGGTACTTATTCGTATGAAGCGTTTTTAAGAATACTTTTTAGAAGTGGTGTGTTATTGATGAGGTTTTTTTAAGAGTGTACGATGGACCGCGTAAGTGGTGTGTGTAGGTTTGAGGAGTTGTGTCCGCGGTGAGAACGCGGACGGGGCGCAGTAGAAGACGTCTTACTGGTCCAGGTCAAACGGCTGAAGATTTGCCAGAAGCGCCCCGCCGCGGGCTTGGGGCGATATTGGTCTTAGCGTGCATCCTGGTGTACCACAATAGTCTCTACTGCGGCTTCGTGTTTGATGACATCAGTGCCATAAAGGAGAATAGGGACTTGAGACCCCAGACACCGATATCGAATATTTTCGTGAACGACTTTTGGGGAACTCCAATACATAAGGTTAATATTAAGAAATAGGTATTTAATAAATATAAACATTACTCACAGCCACGAAAATTACCTACTAATTAATAGTAAAATAATTTAACAGACAAACTGATAAAGCGACGTAAGTAAATTATGTTTGACATCGGTAATGTATGATACACTATTAATAAAATTAATGAAATTTATTTAGTTGCTTAGTGTATACATTATCGATAATAAGCTATATTATAATAATATAGTAAACTCTTCCTTACAATACATATTTCTTACGCTACATATTTTAACGCCGATCATAACTAATTAATTTTTAAAATCTTTATAATATTTCTAACGCGTACCTACTACAAAATAAAAAACAAAACGCGTAAAATGTTACTATTTTATTTATATTAGCAAATTATTATTAAAGAAAACATTCCTATTTGCAAATTTGTTTTACGTGGTAGAGACACGCTGCAGCTAAATTATGGTTGCAGCACGAATGGGTCGGCTCGACTGGGGTAGGACCATGCTCTCACAGAATACCAGCGTAAAATAGCAGCTCAATGCTGCTGTGTTTCTTATGGTGAGTGTAGAGAACCGGAGACCCTTTTTACTGGAAAGAGGCATTCCATCGTAGTCCTCAGGGGTGACAACGCATCTGCATTTTGATCCTTAATCGAAGATAAATGTAAGTGTCTATGGGCCACAGCATCCACTTACCATCAGGTGGACTGTGTGCTCGTTAATCACCCCCATTCTATAAAAAAGCATAGAAACCTGTAACCCGTTTATAAATTTATGACGCTGTAACAGATTATCAATCAATATCAATTAACAAAAAAACAAAATTAGGTTCAATTCGACATTTAGTACTTGTGGTATAAAAACATACTGAATTTTACGTTGAATATTTTTTGATATAAAATGGATTCTTAATATAAAAAAAAAATTAAATGCGTTTCCTGTGAATCCTCTAGCTGCATTTCACATCACATATCTTAAATGATTTCACTAGTGCCCCATAAGTGCATTTTAAGCAATGACATCTCCCTAGCTAAAACGTTCAATATTTTCAAAAGGCAACGGCACATTTTCACGTTCCTTACGTGTTATTGTGTTATTTAATAAAGTACCTGTACCTAAAATAAGGTACTCCTATCTTAAATTCATAAATTTCGAATTATTTATAAATTAACTAACTGACCCGCCCGCGACTTCGTTCTCGTGGAAAAATGCCTATCCTAACTTCTTTTAGCGAGTCCAAAGTTTTAAGAAGCAGAATATATTAATTTACAGAAGATCCCACTCGAGACAGACCAACATATAATTGCCCATGAGAAAAACACTCTTTTCTCAAGTCGATGCCCACCTGCGAGAAAGTTTGTCGTTGGGACTTATTTATCGCGATGGTAAATTTCCTTCTCCAAGTTTTAGCAGCTCTCGCGGGAAATGAACATCGTGACTGTTATTTAAATGTGCTCTCATGTTCCTGCGCAAATTGGGCGTTCTAATCGTACTCTACAATAGAGACGATTTGACGAAAAGGGACACATGATATCGGCATGTGTCCCTTTTGCGATCACTGGAAGTGTATGTCGAAAATCCCCAGCATACATAAACGCCACCCCACCCATCAAGGCGCTTGAATTTCGGAGAGTACGAACTACAACTTCTACATGAGCCCTATGGCTCATAGTGGAGCCATCCCAAATAATAAGTTAGTGCTGTCTCTTGAAAAAGTTTTCTCAGAGGACCATTTTTTCGAGTTGAGCATACGGACTGCTAACTCTAAACACAGTCAATGGTAATTTAAACGTTGAATGGGCTGTTTTTTCGTCGTTTACTCGTAATAAGTAGCAGCAATTCCACATTGCCGTACTTTGACCAAAATAAAATTGGTAAGAAAATTCTTCCCAGTACTACCAGGGGCATTTAAAAAAAATAACTGGCCGTTATTATTTTCAAGGCTTCAATTATGGCATTGAAAGCTATCATTTGGTATGCTACTAATTTTGACAAGTTTGAGTTGAAAAACAATGACAAACATAATCGGAAACAGAAACTTTTTTATTCAATATAGATTATAAATAATACTTAACGAATGTCACTCTTTTGTTTAATTTACCACTAGTTCGAAAAAAACCTCTATCCTGGGAAGAACAACCAAGAAACCCAGCGGGACTTTAAAACAAATAACAGCGTACAATCATGTACTCGTATGTTACACAATTAACAACACATAACAAATTAGAAATGGCTTGATAGCGATAACCTCATTCCCAGGGGTTATTACCAACTCATTAGTATCATCGGTTACTGATTACGAGATCCCGGATTCGATTCCCGGGTAGTGCTAAAATCAGTTATAGGGTTTTCCTGTTAAGGAATCTCGGTAGCATCCCGGAGTTAGGAAAGTGGCGGTGTTTCATCCCCCGTGTTTCAGTAAGCACGTAAAGCCGTGGGTTCTGCACCTAATCTCTTTCCGGTCGTATCGTATTACCGTCCCATCGGACTATGAGAGTGAGGGAATAGACAGCGCACTTGTGCTTGCGCATACACACACACTCGAACACTATAATCCTGTCCTGCGCAGGTTCCTAGTCTCCATTGAAACTGGTAGCCGTTATATATATATATCCTAATCCTAATCTGATATATATAAATTAGTATTAGGATATATCAAAGTGTAGTATTACGATAGACAGATACTAAGCCAATGATAGCCTTTACAAAATACATTTTCCTTGCGTTTATCCTTTTTATATTTGTGAGAGAGACGAAAAGTCCGATTAGAATAACTTAAAGAGGAATTACACCTACACAAACGACATTGATTATGAAATTATCTAACTGGATAAGGGTTAACATCATGATGCGAATGTATCATCTTTCCTTTCTACTAGTGTACTAATAAAATTTTAGGTCACAAAAGCTGTTATTGTCACTTAACTATAATAGTTGCACATAATGTCTCACGGACTTTTTTTGTAGATCTTGATAAGTTCTATAAACGCCTAATACATTAATTTATTCTACCATTAATAATTTTCAAAGCAGACGTCAAATAATGACTTTTATTGGCAATTTTTCGATACCTTTTACTACAATGTTGGAATTTTCTTAGGGTAGGGATGGGGAATTTTCTTACAACTTTTTTAAACAAAATATAGCCTATGTTACACATTGATAATGAATTTATGACGTTAGTACTATAGATAAAATGCTTAGTAATTCCTTTAACGATAGGTACTTAATCTTCAAAAGGTTTTCGATGCTTAGACAACAATAAACATAAAAAATTATCGTTTATGTAATTTGTATTTTTTTTTGTTTTAAATATTAAATAATAATTTCCCCGTATAATACCTATTAAGCCTACAATATCTTATTTTAAATATATTTTCTCTGTCAGGCTGCCGTATATAGTTTGACTAAATTGATTTAGGTACCAGATGTTATTATAAAACCAGTTTTGCGTTTTTTTTTCATCTTAAATATGTGCTGCAGTGGTTGAGGATTTACGTTCCAGTTTGCAAAATAATTTGCATGTTTTAAAAATCTTAGTGCAAAATGCCAGTAGGTATCATATTATGAAATATTTTCATAAATACGTTCTCACCGCACTGGGAAATTCTCCTGCATCGTGGAGGCGTCTTTGACATAAATTGTATGGACAAATACCCTGAAAAATTATTTGTTGATGATACAAACACTTTTTCTGCGTAGGAATCGAACCAGTAGCGAAGTGCTTAACCACTGTGCTACCAAGCTGTCAAATATATCTGCTAGAACTTATTATTCTCCTTCACCATAATAGCCTTACACTGTATAGGAAAAGTCCGCCAAGCTAATGTTCACTTTTGATATCTTATACTTAAGTATTTTAGGTATTAATACCTATTTATATTTTTGATATATACTCAATCACTCAATAATTCATTCATTCATTACGCTCTTCACAAGTCCACTGCTGAACATAGGCCTTCCTCAAGGAATGCCACAAAGCACAGTCCTGAGCCACCTACATCCATCGATTTCCTGCATGTCTTAACTCAATAATTGTTATATAATTATGATAGAACATTTGAGTAATTTGTTGCACGAGAGCAACGTATAAAGAATTTATCGCTCTATGTAGTAATTTGCCTATCCAAACTGTTCTTTCAAAATTTTCAAACTTAGGGTTTCTCTGCGTAATAGACTTAGAAATGAGGACATCCGCGGTATAATCAGAGTAACTGCCATAGCCTGACGGGTTAATAAGCTGAAGTGGCAATAGGCCAGGCATGTAGCTCGAAGAACCGTCAATCGACGGGGATGAAAGTTTCTTGAGTGGCAGCCTCGTACCGGTGAGAGAAGTGTAAGGCAGCCACCTACTAGGTGGAGTGACGACTTGGTAAAATATGTAGGAAGTCGATGGATGCATGTGTCAGGACCGTGCTTTGCGGTATTCCTTAAGGGAGGCCCCTGTTCTGC
Organism: Parnassius orleans; assembly: GCA_029286625.1. Taxonomy (NCBI): domain Eukaryota; kingdom Metazoa; phylum Arthropoda; class Insecta; order Lepidoptera; family Papilionidae; genus Parnassius; species Parnassius orleans. The sequence continues at coordinate 3,049,064 of JAGSMP010000166.1, read as the reverse complement.
AGTTGACTTGTGAAGGCCTGTAATGATGATGATGATATAACTAGTGGCAAAACGCAGCCTAGGACTTCAAGTAATTATATATCGCCAATCCGCTTACTAAAATGGGGATTACCATCAATTTTCTCAACTGAATATACATCGATGTTCCATTTATGTAATTTTTCCAGGCAGAGGCGATCACTTTACCTTGTAAATAAAATAAGAAATAAGTCAAATAACACTTTCTAGTTCTAGTCCTCGAAGTTATTTTTATTACCAAAACACAATTTTTCTCGCAATGTTTTATTCATCGGTAAGTTCGCGGTGTATTGACACTTATAATAAGAGGTGCCTTTTGAAATCTAACTTTAGTAAACCGCGTAAGTTACTATTAACCAAGAAAAGCCACTAAAGTTGTTACGTGGGTAGGTCGTGGGTAGGCCACGAACTACCGTGGCTTGTTTACTGCTCATTTCATTAAATTTCAATTTTGAAACAAACTGGTGATTATGAAATCTTCGAGTAGCATTTAGAATGTTGTCATAATGCATCTTTTATAATTTCTTCGAATAATTCGTAAAGTTTCATTGGTGCTGGCGGGTATCGAACCCGGGATGCTCGCGTATTGTGAAATTTACAGCGAGCGCTATCTGAGCTACCACGGCTCTACCACGTATCTACCGTGGTAGATACGTGTATTTACCACGTGCTCGGCGGTTAAGGAAAACATCGCGAGGAAACCTGCGTGTCTGAGAAATAAGAAAAAATAATATTTCGAACACATGTGAAGTTCGCCAACACGCATTGGAGCAGCGCGGCGGACACTTCCTTGCCCTAAAACCCTCTCAGAAATGAGAGGCCTGTGCCCAGCAGTGGGACGTATAGAGTCTGTAACTTTAACTTTAAATCGTAATTTGTAATTTATTTTTTTGGTATTTTTACATTGTCAGATTTTATTTTTTTTATTTGGGAAGCCATGAATTTTTCTGCTGTGTTTTACCATTAAAAATCATTGACCACCGTTTTTTTTCTCAAGCTTTATATCTCTGTTTCTTAATCAGAATATGAAATCTCTAGTATACAACTTTAAGTATTTTGTAACACTTCAATCTGATTTTGTCATTAAAGTTGTGTAGAAGCTGTTTTTTTGCATGCTGTCCCTTGCTTATACAACTCTAAGTGTTATTATAGTATCACTAAAATCTTATTTCTGGACAATGGTATATGCAAACTCTCTTCTAAAACTTATTCTTATGGTGTCATTGTACACTTTTGTAAATACAGTAGTTTTATGACTTCTGTCTATGAGAGTGATATAAAACTAAAAAAATAAATAACAGCCAAATTAAAATTTTTAATCTGTATAAGTGACAGAATATCGCCATTTTGCATGCGCTACGTTTTTATATTGTGCTAGTGAACAAAATTAATTTGTTATCAATATGTGGAAAAAAAGAAAAAGATTTGGTGCAGTAAAAAGACCATGTTAAATCTAAATTAAATTTATTCCACACTGTTCTTAAGACAATATTTTTCATCTTTTATACGTATATCTAAAGAGAGTTATATTTTATGTTGAAAAAACTGCTATACATCGTAAATAATAAAAATATCCTATTATAGAACTGATTAAAAACCAATGACTGCATTATATAATCCATATCATACATAGTACAGCTATTAAGACTATAAGACCCACGTAATAGTGTTTAGCAAATTGTCGCCATTTTAAGACCTATAAAAACAAAATTAAAAATATAAATTTGGGAATATTAGACATTAGTCTTAGCCTATACCATTATTTCAGTTTGACTAATGATCACAGTGCCCCAATGTGCCATCATATCCATTAATTTAATATATTTTTTTATTCTAACCTATACGACTGATATTTAGTTACCGTATTTAGTATTTTGTCCTTGTATTATTTTGTTATTTTGCTGGCGCGGCAATTTTTCGTTAGAAAACATATACAAGTTTATCGTAAATCAAATTTTGCACGTCCAATTCACCAATTATCATCGTCAAAACTCAACTCGAATCCGAATATAATATTAATATGTTAAATATTAGGTCCTTACATATGAAATTGGCGTTTTGTACGGGAGGAATATAAAGTCATTTTTTTTAATAAAATATATTTAATTAATCAAAGTATGCACCGTTGTTATCTATGCACTTTTGCCATCTCATAGGTAGTTCATTAATCCCTTTACTAAAAAAACCATGGGGGCGAGAATCAATAAACTCTTTGAAGGCGGTTTGAACTGCCGCATCGGAGTTGAATTTTTTTCCTTGTAAGAAGTTGTCCAAATTCCGGAAAAAATGGTAATCTGTTGGAGCAAGGTCCGGGGAGTACAGTGGATGTCGCAGACATTCCAATTGTAGCTCATCTAACTTAGTGGTTGTTTGTTGTACAGTGTGTGGTCTTGCGTTGTCGTGAAGCAGCAGTGGCCTACAGCGATCGACCAATCTCGGTTGTTTAGCAGCTAGTTCTTCCTTCATGGTTTGCAGTTGCTGACAATAGATATCTGCCGTAATCGTTTGGCCAAATCTTACGAGAAAGCTGTAGTGAACGACACCGGCGCTAGTCCACCAAACACTCACAAATAATTTTTCTGACTCAATTTTCGTTTAGGGCAGGATTTGGCTGGGTCTCCATGGTTCAGCCATTGCGACGAGCGCTTCCGTCATCACAAGTAATGATTCGATTTAAAATCCCTTCATTATTGTGTCGGTTGAGCAAAGTAACACAGCAGTCGACGCGTGTTTGCAAGTTCGATTCACTCAATTCATGAGGTACCCATCGTTCAAGTTTTTTTACTTTCCCAATTTGCTTCAAGTGGATTAATATAGTTTTATCACTTACCCCGAAGCCTGCAGCTATCTCTGAAGTGCTTTGTGATGGATCCGCTTCACAATAGCCTTTAATTCTTCATTTTCCACTTTGGTCTCCGGCCGTCCACGGGGTTGGTTCTGAAGGTCGAAATTTCCAGAACGAAAATGTTGAAACCAAAAACGTACCGTGCTTTCTTTTGCAACACCAGCGCCGTACACATCATTAATCCTTCGAGCTGTTTCTGCAGCACTGGTGCCACGGTAGAACTCGTACTCGTAAATATACCGATATTTCATGTTTTCCATTGTGCGGTAATAAGCGACGCCAAAGAATAAAATAATGAGGCAAAAACAAATGAATTACTGTTTTCAAAACTCAAATCTACCAGCTAAATGAATTTATAAATTTGAATTTGGAATTCTTAACTAAAGAGGAGATATTTCAGATCAAAGTGGTCAGTACGACAAAACCAATTTAGAACGTTTGTCTTTATAAGTTACTTATAAGACAAGGAAAATATTACACTACATCTGTAGTGTAATATTTTCCTTGCACACCAAATAACAGCTGTAATACAGCAGTTATACAGCCTCTTTTATGCTTATACAGCTACTGTACAGCGCTTCTAACGCATAAAGCTGCATAATTTGTGCCAATTTTTTACTTATAAGAACTGTATAAGCGCTTATACAGCTTTTATACAGCCAGAAAATACAGCCTCTAGTATTACATGCTGCTTGGGAAAAGATTTAAAGTGTCCGCTTCCCGTCGCTGCTCTGGGTATATTAACTAGATGGTTATACCAGCATTTATTGGAAGCCGTACGATCTTTTTTTCATAATATCATAGCCACCTCATAGACAAAAAGGGGTGAAATTATAAAAATATACATGGTAGATAGTAATGATAAAATAAATAGTGGTGAATCAACCCATACTGCGTTTGCCGGTACGACGGTGACTAAGAACTTTCATTTATGGCCAAATCATTGCTCATTCACCTTATTAATCGGTGAGGCTATCTCACATACTCTTATTCGGGTTATTGATTCTACTGTAGTGTTAGGCGAATTGACGCCTTAATGAGGAATAAAGGCATCGAGAGACGAATGTGGTTCAGGTTCAGGACCGGGGTTTTATGATAATTTATGGCAGTGGGTTGTGTGAATTGAATTGCGACGGGCTTTAATGATGACGTTGCTGAAATAAACTGTTACTGACAGCAGATTGCGTAACCTAATAAAAAAATCAATTTAATCTATTTTTTTTAAATTAAATTACTTACTAAATACAGCCAGCCACCGAAGTATGTGGTGTAAGTAAGAGAACGAATGAAAGGAAAAATAATACGTTGTGGTGGGATGATGAGATTCGGATGGAAGTTGAAGCAAAGAAGAGAGCATGGCTAGATTTACTGGCAACCAAAGCTGGTAATTCTGGCGGTATGAATGATGAGATTGAAAGAAAAAGGCAGACTTTAGACTTATAAATAAGAGAGTAAAAGAAGTTGTTGAAAGGAAAAGCAAGAAAGAACGGATAAGAATGATAGAAGGATATCTGATAACTTCCAGGCAAATATTAAAATGTTCTGGAAACTCGTAAGAACTGCTAGAAATTCAAAACAGCCTAGAATGAATGCTATACGAGACGAGAATGGCTGTATGCTGAATGATGAAGTTTCGAATTTAAAGAGATGGAAGGAATACTTTGAAAGCGTGTTTATGAGTGAAGGGTCGTCTGAATTAAGTGAAAAGAAATTTCGAAAGAAGTGGAGAGAGGTAGAGATAAGTGTAGATGAAATAATGAAAGCAATGAAAAGCATGAAAGCAGGTAAGGCAGCCGGATATGATAGAGTATCACTCGAAATGCTAAGGGCTGAGAGGGAGTGGTGGCAGGCCTGCTGTACACCTTGTTTAATTTATGTTGGGAACTGAAGCGGGTACCGAAAGACTGGTGCAAAGCCGTTATAGTCCCAATATATAAGGAAAAAGGGTCACAGCAGGACTGTAAAACTACCGTGGTATCAGCTTGCTTAGCATTGTGGGTAAACTGTATGCTAAGGTGTTAATTGAAAGAGTTATGGAAGAAACTGAAAAAAATTTGGGATGTGCAAGCTGGATTTAGAAAGAATGGGTGTACGGATCAAGTATTTTCCATGCATGATTGCGGAGAAGTTTTTGGCCAAAACCAGAAAGTTTTGTGCTTTCATGGACTTGGAAAAGGCTTATGACAGAGTGGACAGGAATGTGTTGGCAAACACTTAACTCATTTGGTTTGAGCGCTGGTTTGATACAGGCAGAATCTCTTTATAGGGACTCTGTGCGTGTCAGGATCAGCAGGGTCTACTCGGACTGGTTTGGCATTCAAAAGGTGTCAGACAGGGCTGTGTAGCTTCCCCTGGCTGTTTAACCTATTTATGGACAGTTGTTTGCAAACTTTGAAAGTTGAAGAATGTGGGTTGAGAATGGGTGAGTTAACCGTCAAATGCCTTTTGTACGCCGATGATCAAGTCATATTTGCATCGTCGGCGGCCGAGTTGCAATGATGGTTACTTTAATGAACCGATCATTAAAAGAAGAGGTATGAAAGTGAACGCAAGTAAGACGAAAGTGATGGTTTTTGAAAGAGAAATAAAACGTTATGTGAAATAAGAATAGAAGAGTTGATTGAGCAAGTGGATGAGTTTGTATATTTGGGATGTTTATTTAGTAGGGATGGTAGATATGATAAGGATATAGAACGACAGTGAACGCAGGAAATAGAGTGAATGGGGCTCTACACGCTATTGTGAAGAGTCAGAATGTGTCAAAAAGCACGTTTGGCAATTCACAATGCTGTGTTAGTCCCTACTTTAATATGGTAGTGAAAGTTGGGTCTGGCAGAAGAAGCATGAGAGTAGAATAAATGCTGTAGAAATGCGGTCATTAAGGTATGCTAGGGATGAATCTGAATGACAGGGTGAGAAATAGTGTGATAAGAAAGAAAGTGTGGTTTAAAGACGTTGTGACCAGGATTAAGAAGGGAATGCTTCGGTGGTTTGGTCATGTAGAAAGGATGAACGAAGAGTGACAAAGCAAATTTATGCTGCAGAAGTGAACGGCAGAGTCGGAGGACGCCCTAGACGAAGGTTTATCGACCAAATTGGCGATATATTGGAAATGGGCCAGATTAGGTACCCTTAACCGACGAGCGTGTATGCGTAGATATGGATGTAAGGAGGCGAGAGGTGTGCCAGGATCGTGCCAAGTGGAAGTCCGTAGTCTCTGCCACCACCCTCTGGGTGACAGGCGTGAGTGTATGTATGTACTTACTAAATATTCGTTCTTTTAGAATATGTCTTACGTTATTTATTTATTATTAACTTTAATGGTAAAATATGTAACAAAATAAAACAAAATTAACAAACAAGCGAGTGTAATTATAAGCAATCAACATTAAGTTGTATGTACCGACACTCGGTCTAAACGTTAGCTTACGAAGAAAAGAGTTAAAATTATTACACATTAAGGAATGTACATTTCACGGTTTTTTCAGCCAGTATGGTATATTTCCGCGCTTTATTACAGCTATCAACGAAATAGCTTACTATATAAAGCTAAATTTACATAATATTACGTGCATTCATAACTTCTCGTCGCTGCTCGCATATAGCTATTTAGAGACAAAATTCCGGTACGTATTAGCTCTATGCTGTGCTTTAAATCATACATTTACACGCCGCAGGTAAACAGGAAATTTATGGTCGTAATCATCGAGAATGTTTCAACCCAGTACATTATACTGATCTAACTCGATTTGCTATTGTAGAGGCTAAGCAGTCGAAACCGATTTGTTACTGTCAAGGGCCGGTTTGTAGTGCAGCCAAGTCATTTGTGATTAGTTCGCTAATTTACAACAAATTTTTTATAAGCTTGATAGGGTTTTTATAAGCACTTAGTATTTTGAAAGTTAAAATAAAATATTATTTCTACAAAAATAGCAGTGAAAATTAATTGGATTACTAACACCAGGATCTCCGATTTCAAGATCGAGGTGTAAGTGGTCAAGTACTATTTATATAGACGGAATGTATTGGAATGATACTTTCTTAAATTCAAATACATTCTATCTCTATAATAAAAAATGCGAAAGCAGCGTAAATTCTGTTGACTTAATTCACAAAATGATTTGAGTTTGATTTTCTTTTCGATTGGAACTTACTTTTGTTTCGAACTCGACTTTAAAAGCTTATTTCCGAATCAATTAGTATCGCAAAACAAGATCGAGTTACTAATTTATAGCGTAATCAGCGTCATTAGCCACGACCACTAACAGTCAAATTCTTAATTCCTATAATTAACCCTTTCCCTGTGCCATGAATCATATATGAACATTTCAATTGTTTAAATAATGTGCCCGTTTATCTGTAATGTGTAATTGTGTTAACAGGGAAACTGTTAAATTGCCGTGTAGTGGCGGTGTAAGAATATCCACTAGCCTATATCTTCCTATAGGCGTCGTAAGAGGCGACAGAGGGAAACTGAGGCAAGAAATGGGCAGCAGCATCTTTCTGATAACAGCAAAATTACAGTAAAAGCTGCGGTTGCCAACTATGTCAAACATCCTCCCATGAACATCGACGCAAAAAATGGCCCCCAGTCCCTGGCGGCTCCGCTATTCCTGGCAACGGTGGCGACCATGTTGACGGCGCGGCAGGGGATGCTAAGACGTCTAGACCTGGCAACATTTAACGTACGCACTCTGAGAAGTGACAAGAAGATCCTGGAGCTGGAAGAAGAGATAAACAAGTTGCGCTGGGATACTATAGGATTATCTTAGGTCCGGGGAGGACACGGTAATCCTCGAATCCGGCAACTTGTTCTATCACCAGGAGGGTGACCATCTGTCCCAAGGAGGTGTCGGATTTATCGTCCACAAGTCTCTCGTTAACACCGTTGTAGAGATTGGGAGTGTGTCGACAAGGGTTGCGTACCTTATACACTCATACTGGTTTACGCACCAACGTCGGCACATCCCGATGAGGAGGTGGAGGAGCCATGCATTCCTCAAAAACGGTATTAATGGGAGACTTCAACGCAAAACTAGGCACAAGCGAGAACGGTGAAATTCGGGATAAGGCAACGGAATACAAGGGGCCAGCAGCTGGTCGACTTCATGGAGAAAAAGGGACTCTTTATGATGAACACTTTCTTCCAGAAGCGGCCCAACAGAAAGAACCTGGTTCGACAAAAAATGAGATTGACTTCATTATGACGACTAGACGGCAACTATTCAGTAATGTATCAGTGACCGCATGGGTGAAAATTGGCAGCGATCACTGAATGGTGAGAGGCACACTGAATCTAAATATTAAGTTGAAGAGGTGACGTCTAATGAAGTCACTGCTCCGTCCCCCTCGTGCTCTAATCCGAAGCGCCGAAAACTTTCAGCGCGTGTTACAAAATCGTTTTCAGTGCCTAGAAGACTGCAATGCAATGGACGATACGAATGACGAGCTTGTGGAAACTGTCCATGCAGTCGGACAAAAAATTCTCCGATCACACTCTTAATCTTTTTTTGTTAGACGGGAAATGAAGCTGCAGTCTTCAGCAGATATGACTGCATACAGGCAGCTGAACAGACAGATCTCCAAATGCATGCGGCGGGACTTACGCAACTTCAATACAGCTCGTATCTGTCTGCCGGAAAGAGCCAACTGGCGAAGCTGAAAACAGAATGTGGTAGCATCGTTTCCGGGACACTTGAGATTTTGAGCCAGATTGAGGGGTTCTACGTGCAACTGGACACGTAATCGTTCGAGCCGAACGAAAGTGTGAGTAACGATCCAAGAGCAAGTCTTATCCCACACTATTCCGATGATATCCCGGACTTCAGTCTGAGCGATATTAGAATGGCTCTCCAGAACCGTAAAAACGGCAACGCTACGGGCGAGGATTAGAATACAGCGGAGCTTCACCAGCTAGCTAGCTACAGGAAAGCGGGTGGGAAACCAGTACTTGAAGTCCTTCAGAAGCTCTTCAATTCTGTCCTCCATGTTGGAACTGCTCCAGAGGCACGGAGCAGAAGTGCGGTGGTTTTGTTCTTCAAGACGACGCCTATCCTGGCATCATCACATTGAAATAGCTATGCGCAGACTTAGGAAACTTAAACATATAATATGGTTATTCACGACACTGCGAAACGTAGCTGAAAAAGGTCTACTGAGTAATATCTATATTTCACTAGCCCAATCAGTCATTATTGAATTTGGAATGGGCGCAAAAGTTTTTTTTGGAGGCAATGTTCTTAAAGACATATAGATTTCCAAATGAAAACCTGTACTCAAGAAGTGGCATCTTATAGGTAAGAACACTGTAAAAAACATAAATTACTTTTCTATGACTCAAGAAAATATAACAGTAGAAGAAAATGTAACGTTGCTCCACCAACTAGAGTAAAATCTACATTTGCGTAAAAAGCAGTACAACAGCAAATGTACTAATTTATATAATAAATTAAATAAAGAAATATATTGAGATATGATAATGTATTGAGATGGTTAATGACAAAAGGTTATGATGAAGTTGAAGGAATCATCTTTAACACACATGTAACACACACACACACACACACACACACACACACACACACACACACACACACACACACACACACACACACACACACACACACACACGTTGATAGTTTGTTTTGTATATTATAATTTAATAAATAAAAGTAGGTATCTAATCATTAGTCTATATTCTGTAATGAAGTTGTTTTGGAAGAGCGGAGCTTCCTTTCAAGAGCAAAACCATAGAATACTATAAATACACAAATGAATGGCTGTCAACCTCATTTTGTACGAGAACCTGTGTCGCCGGGAGCACACATACAAGCGGTTACGTCGTATTATCACTACTAGAAACCCAATTCGCTCATCGGTCATACAAATTTCAATAAGTAAATGTTACAAACGCATCTTTATATTACATAAAATCAAACTTTATTCCAAGGCAATAACAATGGATTCATAACGAATCTTTAAAGACCGTCTCTTTCGGAAAAGAAAAAGATGGAATAACTGTGTTGACAGACTGAGCAAATTTGCACATTTTAGACTTGTGATCGATGTTCACGATCACCAAAAAATAAAGAAATCGTTTAAATTTAAAAAAATATTTATTTTTATTGTGCGAACTAAATGCAAATACAATGGTGGCAAGCATTTTTTTCTTATTGGAAATAACAAGTTTGTTGAACACGTATAAGATGCGTAGCATCATATTAGTCTGTGCGTTTAAGCAAACTGTAGTATATAATGGTATTACATCTAGGGATGTAATGTTGTTTAGTGATTTACCGGTAACCGGTAATCACGAATATATTTTGAAGTATTTCAATAATATTTGCTATTTAATGTTTTAAGAGTCGACAGAACCGTAATTAGTAAATTTTTCGAAAAAAAATCCAAAATTAGGTTCAAATTATATATATCTATATATAATTACTAAACATGTTGTTATGTATTGTTTAATGTTGTTAATTTTAAATTTTACTTCATTACATTACATACATTACACAAGTCCACTGCTGAACGCACGCTACTGAAAGCACGGTCCTGAGTCACATGCATCCATCGACTTCCTGCATGTCTTACCAGGTCGTCACTCCATCTAGTGGGGGGTTTTATTACATGGGGAAATGCCTACGCATACCCGTCTCGCGGGGGCAAGGACGGTTTATGTCGGACTCGCACCGACTAAAACCCCATGGTGTTCCACCTTCGTCGCATATTGGATGGGCCACGGGAACGCCTTCGCACACATCCGCGGCCCCACCAGGGCTGGCCGCCCCATAGGGTCCCTCCTTGGGAGAGGACTACTTCTCCCCCATCTCCCTCTCAGGTAAGGCGCACCAGAACACATGGCGCACCCTCCTCCGCGGCCTCTAAATTCAGCCGTGTGCGATGCGCGAAGGCCATGGGGCCAGGTAAAACGAGCACTCAGAAGCACTAGCCTTCATGACCCCAGCGGCGGATCTGGTCTATGGCTCCGCCGCCAACCAAAATTCGGCTGCGGAGGGTAGGGAAAGCAGCGCCTCGCAATACCGACACTCCTCTCTCCCCGCAGCCCCACCACCACCGCATCAATCAACGGTGCGGCCCGGTCAGATTCGCGGAGGATAGGGCGAGTGGCGCATCGCCATACCAACACTCCTCTTCCTCCGCGACTCCACCTCGGCTGCAGCGGTAGGGGGAGAGGTCACCCCTCTCGCCGCAGCCCACCAACACACATCCGAAGTGGGCTCGCCAAGCCCACTCGGAGTGGCAACCTCGGCCTTACACCTCGGGCCAGCCATGTGGGTTCCTTTTGGTTCACCGCAGGTGACCGAGCCACGGCTATTAAGCCCCCCCTCCACGACAAAGCGTGAACCCGTTCGGGGGTTAGTGGGGGGTCGCCCTACACTTACGCCTACCGGTACGAAGCTGCCACTCGAGAACCTTTTTTCCTCATCGGTTGTCGGTTCTTCGAGCTATATGGCCGGCTCATTGCCACTTCAGCTTACTAATCCGTTCAGCTATATCGGTCACTCTGGTTCTACTGCGGATATCCTCATTTCTAAGTTTATCACGCAGAGAAACCCCGAGCATAGCCCTCTCCATAGCTCGCTGAGCGACCAGCAGTGAAGGACCACGTCTCAGTTCCATAAGTCATCACTGGCAACAGGCACTGTTTGTACAGTTTCGTTTTCAAGTTTTGAGGTATACCTGACGAGAAAATGTGTCATAATCTACCGAACGCTGCCCAGCCGAGTTGAATCCGTCGATTGACCTCTCGGTCGAAGTTCGACTTACCTAGTCGGACTATTTGTCCCAGGTAAACATAGTCGTCATCAACTTCGAGGTTAGTGCTCCCAACAACTACCGGCATAGGTGTGACATGGACGTTATAGATGATCTTTGTTTTGTCTATGTTCATCTTAAGACCTATCCGTTGGGAGGCACTATAGAGGTCATTGAGCATAGTGCCTAGGTCCTCCAGCGATTCTGCCATAAGGACTATATCGTCGGCAAATTGAAGGTGAGTGATGTACTCGCCGTTGATGTTAATACCGTATCCTATCCAGTCCAGTAGCTTGAAAACGTCTTCCAAGGCAGCGGTGAAGAGTTTTGGGGATATAACGTCACCCTGTCTTACACCTCTCTGCAGTTGGATAGGTTTCGTACTCTGCTTCTGTACTCGAAAAGCCATCGTAGCCCTACTGTACAAACACTTCAGCTCTTAGATATACCGACAGTCAACTTGGCACCGTTGAAGGTACTGTATCACTGCCCAAATTTCGACGGAATCAAAGGCTTTCTCATAGTCCACATACGCAAGACGTAGTGGCAAATTGTACTCCTCGGTCTCTAAGGAACAAAATTACAATTTAATAAAAAAATGTTATAAAAATGTATTCTTAGGTTATTAAATTACTATTTTTCACTGTATTTGATCGCATCTATTTAGTTCAAGCGACAATATTTCCCGGTTTACCGGTATCAGTAAAATGTTGTTACATCCCTAGTACCTACTGTTGTTTTAATATACCAATATTTCTTTATTTTTGTTTGTAATATTCACAAAATATAAATAGTTTCGACTTACTGGTGAAAGGATATACCACTTTTATTCAAATTCCACATCCGGCTGTTTTTCCGACACGTAATTATCGCACAATTCGGCATTTTTGAAATAAATTGCACCAACAACGCTTGACACAAAAATTGGGCAACGACTGTGACGTCAAAAGAGATGTGTTGACACTTATAGGTGTGAATCGATACGTTAGTGGCTACACGGGTACTGCCCACTCCCCGTTCTATTGTGTATGTATTATAGTAGATTATGAGCAAAACATTTGTTTTAAATAGAAGCCCCAACCACAATATACTGCATAAACTAGACTACGTTATGTACAATTTTTTCAATTTGAATTCGAATTATTACAATATGTCAGTATCTATATAATAATACGTGAAGAAAAAATATTGTATTAGCCCCCTTTAAGCATTATTGCGCGCGTGGAGGAGTACGAGATTTGGCTTAAATAAAATAAAACATTCATTGTTTACATGCACACAACTCTGCATTTTTGATATAATGTAGTTTTAATGATACAAAAACAACGTGTAAAGGTTTTCGTGTCTGCAAACCCCGACAAGTGTTGAAAAAAAATTGTCAAGTGTTTTTTCTTAATTACTCGATTTTGTGTAATAGAAATGAGAAAAACATTAAAATAAGCTTAAATTTTTTCCCGTCACTCAATAAAATAACGTTTCAGCTTGAAAACACGGTAACTTTTGAAAAAGCCCATCATTTAAGATACTTTTTTTTTAATAGACTCGTCTTGAGCTTGAAGAATTTGGGATCTTAAATGGGCTTTTAACTCATGTGTCGTTGTGTCGTTTAATTATAATTAATGAAAAACTATGATCACTATGAACTTTGTAATAATGCCAACCTGCTCACACAGCGAGAATAGTTTCGTCGATATTATTTGTTAACGGCTTGTGTAGAAACTACATTGATTGTATGCGGCTTCTAACCCTCTTACCATTTCACATTTCGTCTTGTAATACAAGGTCTACGAACTTTTTTTACCTTCTATGGCTAAAACGACTTTGGCGCAGGCTTTACCGCTCTACAAACTAACCACTATAACATGTATTTTCATGTTAAATAATTCTGATTGTCTTCTTGATTTATTAGGTTACAATCAACCAGTCACAGCCAGCTTCACTGCATACATAGTAGTATCACTTCGTCAAGATCACCAAAAAGTAAAGGGGACCCAATTATTGACCGTGGTCCAGTTTCTGACCCTTTCAAAATTAAAAAAAAATGCTTAGATAATGAAATAAATTATACGAGAATATAAAGTAATATATTCTATGCCTAATTAATGTCAATTACGAATTTATCAAATATGGATAAATGGATAAAAAAAATCTTAAAGATTGAAGACACTAAGAGTCATTTTTCACTTGTAGTTTAAGTACGTGTAAGGGTGAACGAAGTTTGTATCGAAAGCTTTTTTGTTATATATCTATAAAAATGAGATAATACACGCATGGACAGGACAGTTAATTAAAGTATAGTTAAATATTAAAATATTTTTTTCAATTTCCTTGCTAAAATGTAGAGGTCAATAACTGGGCCCAATTTTTACACCTGTTGCAGTAATAACAAACAAGGTTATTTGTGTATTGTTATATTTATAAAACGTCAAAAGGTAAAAATTTATTGTATTATCGATTGCTTCTTTTTTATTATTTTCTCATAAAAAATTTTTTTTATTGAACCTTAATTATAATAGAACAATTTTATATTTCTCATTATAGAAAAATTATTTTGAATAATGAGACTATAGTTATTGATAAAATTCAAACTGTTGGAATTTAAATAATTATTGTAGTAATAATTGATATACTTTAATGAATTTATAAATATATCATATTTTATTAATTTTCATTGAATAGTTCAATAAAAAATTAGATTGAAACTATTATGAAGAGTCAAAAAATAAACAAAATCAATTTTGAAAATATTCGTTTTTTACGAAATTTCTTTCGTTTTTATGGTATTGTATTTAAAAAATAATAATTTCAGCACTAAATGAGCACTGAATTATGATCCTATATCACTAGGTGATAACCCACCTGGATGTCAATTTTGGATCACATACTTCCCTGAACCTGTCAAAGTGGCAGTTTACGGTATATGAAAATAAAATTTTGTTTAGCGCTTTTTTCTCGCATGTGCTTGCAGCACTAACTGAACACTTAATTATTATCTTATAAATTAGATGATAGCCCACTTGGATGTCAATGTTTCATCACATACTCTGCTAAAGATGTCAAAGTAGCAGTTTACGGAATATGAAAAAAATTTTTTTTTGCTTTTTTTCGCATGCGCTTGCAGCACTATTTGAGCACTAATTTATTATTATATATCATTAGGTGAGAACCCACTCTGATGTCAATATTTTCATTACATACTCTGCTAAAGATGTCAAAGTAGCAGTTTATGATATTAAAAAGAAAAATATATATATTTTCCCCAATTTTTTTACGTATATCGACAGCACTAAATGAACTATTTGGTGCTTTGGTATTATTGATGCTTCTATTTGGTGCTGTATTAAGCGGTTATCGGTTTAGGTGGTAGAGCACTGCTAGCTTAATTAAAAGTTAGCAGTTTTCTAATTTTTGATCTAGCTATTTTGGCGTGAAATTTAATTTTGCACCACTAAATGAGCACTAAATATTTAGCAAAAATTTTAGTGATTTTGCCCAAATGACCATTCCAGCTTTGTAGACGTATTTTATAAGAAACTTTGTAGGTAAGTTACCCCGACAAAATTGAACTCTATGAAATGTGACGAAAATTAAATAATCACGCTTCATAAAATCAAAACTTTTAATAAGTTGCTTTTTTTTAGAAATTCTATAAAAAGGAAAATTTTTAATACCGCGTTTCTTGTGGCCAGTATTTGTGAAAAAACAATTTTTAGATCCTCAGTGTTATTTACATAAGGTATGGGTAAATATGAAGAAACAAGTGCCTCTGTAATTGCGTGTATATTTTATGGTACTACGTACTACAATATTTGCTGTATGGTTGTTACTCTCTCGTAAGTTATGTGGAAATAGTCGTGGCCAAAAATTGGCAAAATTTACTGACTTCAGGATCACTGTGCCATAGGTGAGTGCTATGGCACAGTGATCCTGAAGTTCCCACGAAACGAATAGGTACACTTTGTTTTTGAACCTTTTCTGCGCCACCTCACAATTGCTCGCAGGTGATATTTTAAGGTCACTGCAGCGGTATCAAACTATCTGCGATAGAAAACTATGTTTAAACCTCCCAAACATAGCATCTGGTTTAAATAAAGTCGATAATAATCACTTGAAAACTCTAATGCCATTACCATTTGATATTTAAAGCAATTAAAGCTTAAAAACCTTTTTATCCATAAATTCTGTAACAGATTTCCGTAATGTTCTTTTCATTTCGTTAATGCAAGTACAAAATATAGAACTGAAAATCTTAAGGTACAGCGAGATATTCAAATTAAAAAGTAAGTAATTTATTAACAGTTACCCGTATAAAAAAAAAACATGTTTTTTTGTATTTATAAATCAAAATTGAGAATCACAATATTATACGAGTACACTTAGTTCCGAAAGCCGTGTGACTGTGATGTAATTATTTAGTGATTTTATAGCTATCCCTCTGATAGAATTTCAGTCAAGCCAGTATTTTTTTACTGTTAGAATATTTTTTCTTAGTTGTGTACTTAAACGCGTAATGCTATTTTGAGGGTTTTAAATCATTTAGGTAATTAAGAGAGGTTATTAATTATTGAAAGAGGTTTTAAAGGTAGAAAAATTATGAGTTAATATTAAAGTTATTATCCTTTAAATAATTATTAGTTTATATAATAATTCAATAACCACTTTTTCGAATATGACTTAGCATTCAAACTTTCAATTTCTGAGTAGCATACTGCGTCGCCATGTGATTTCATTCCCATTGATATAATTGAAAAATTATGGTAATCTTTCAATTAAATCAATATCAATGGGAATGAAAAAAAAATTACGGATTTTATCGCGTTTAATTTTAACTTTTTAATTCCCGACGTTTCGGGTGCTTTACAGCACCCATGGTCACGGGAGGCAGTTCGCCGACTGCAGTCCCGAGGCACCCCGGCCCCTGCGTTCGGAGTGAGGCTCCTCTTACTATGGGGGGAGGGGGGGGGAGCACGATGTGATTCAAGGGCCCCTCAGAAGGAGGTACGAACCTCGACTTGAACCACTATCGCAATGTGGGAGACGGGTCGCAAAGCTAAAAACGCCCCGTATCACGGGTACTGAACCTCGTGTACGGGGTGTGTCTGTGAACTCGCGTTCGACAACGAACGCGGTGTGCCCTAGTGTTCTGTACTAGGGTAGTGTCTGAATGTGTGTGTGTGTGATAGCGTTATTTAGACGGATTCCCTCTCCTGTGGAGGGGGTGGGCGGGATCGACCTATTTATGGAAGTGATCTCGTCGTCGGGATCCAGAAGAACGTTCTTGGGACGTCTCCTGAGGGGGGCAGCATTCCTCTCTGGGGAGTACGAGCCCGCCTCAGTCACGAACAGATTGTGATGATCTTTGATCGAATTGAAGTATCATAAGGATAATTCCTTAAGATACGACTGGATGGTGGGCATGTCTAGGTCGCGGCGGAGATCCGCATTGCTTACATAATATGGAGCTCCTGTGATTCGTTAGGCTGAATAGACGAAATACTACAAATTTCGCCTTATTCTTAACCGCTTTGATGTGATGAGAGAAGCTCATCTTACTATCTAATGTTACCCCCAGGTATTTAACCTTTCTGTCCCAAGGAATTGGGACATTGTAAAGGGAGATTGTTCCTGTCTTGTGTCGTTTGAGTCTCAAGAGTGTCTTTTTATGGCGAGCTCTCGTGTTGAACATGATAGCCCCGCTTTTGTCAGGATTGAGTTCGATTCTCCATTATTTGCATCAATTACCTAGTGCGTTTGCTGCAGTTTGGAGTCGAATGCATACTCTAAATGGACTATTGTCCGATGTGAAGAGGGTTGTGTCATCTGCGTATAAAGCAAGATGAGTATCTGGTGTCATTGGGATATCGCTCTCGTAGAGTGAGTAGATAGTCGGGGAGAGTACTGAACCCTGGGGGACCCCCGCTCTGATGGGTCTGGAAGAGGAGAAAGTCCCCTCGACCCGAAAATGAAAGGACGTATTGACTAGAAAGTCTTGTATGACTTTGACGAATCTTATAGGCACACCTATATGGATCAGTTTATAAACAAGTCCATTGTGCCATATTTTATCGAATGCCTTAGCCACATCAAAGAACAGAGCACCTGTATATGCAGCGCGCCTGTTCGAATTTGCGGCGTAATCTAATATGTGCTCTGTGAGGCGGTGCACTTGCTGAACACATGAATGTTTGGCTCGAAAGCCAAACTGCTCGTTTGGAATCAAACTTTTATTTAGCACAACATCCCTCAGACGGCTAAGGATGATGCGCTCATAGATTTTCCCCATGGCACTGAGGAGACTGATGGGTCTATAGCTAGATGCCCTATCTCTTGGTTTGTTCGGTTTGGGAATACCGATGACATCCGCTTCTATCCACACATCTGGGATAGTGCAGGTGGATACCGCAATCTGATGAACGGTATGGCAGCGCATAAAATACGAACAAATAAACATTAATTTTTATATATTATATTAGATAGGGTCCCACGCAGATTGTAGCACCCATCCATTTACTCTGATGAAATTAGGATGTTTTTTAATTTCAATAGCCTAGTGAATCATCTGTGGTAGGCATCGGTGTTCTTTAGCGAGGATTTGTAGTCAGTCAAATCTGACGTAACGGCGAGGACGATCTTGAACATGTTCACAAACTGCAGGCTTCCCGGAGCATAAGTGCTTCACGTCAGCTATATGTTCTTTTACGTGGGTTTTTACAGATCTTTTTGTTTGTCATATGTAAACAAAAAAAAAAAAGATTCACAATCAAACTTGTACACTCCTGCATCTTGTAGAAAGATATTACACTTGACGGATGGTAAAAATTGACCAATCCCTTCGGCGGCTTGTTGTAGGTTTTAATGAAAGCTCGCTTCGAGATGCTTCAAGTCTTTTTTAATTTCTGCTTTTCTTAAGGTTTAATTATTTGCCCATTTTGAGAATGCTTTTAGCATTAAAATTCGGACTAAGCAATAACACAACATCAATGTTACAAAATGTCGGAAAATCTTAGATATAAAAATTGAAATGGCAGCGAAGATATCGCGTGAAAAACGAGAACTTCCATCAAAATCCAGTCAAGTTGAGGACCTACTCCTTTTCTGAAGTTATAAAATGGTTATAAAAAGGTGTAAAGTAAGTAAGTAAGTAACAGACTTATTGTCTTACTACTGCCTGCTCTCATTTTTGAGTGGCTTTTACGATAATAGGAAATAGTCCGTCTTATCCTAATTCGTGTTGCCGGACTTCACACTACAAGGACCACATGGTCAATCAGCACGTAATTAACGATTACGTTGATGGTGCGTTGGGATCGAACTCGGATTAATCGTGTATGACAAATTTTCAAAATTCAATAATAATAAAAGGTGTAAAGAATATTATTTATTCTTTTAAAGGATTGTATCAATAAAATAACATGATTATATTTCAAGATGTAAATGACAGTAATTATTAATTACATATAACAATATCACAAGACCGATTTTGATAATTCTTTTTTTGTTTGAAAGCTGGTGCTTCTCATGTGCTCCCATATAATTGTTCCAATAAATTGATCAAGATGTGACTAGTAGTTTTTGAGTTATCCTTAATAATGCGTAACCGACTCAGGTTGTACAAAATTTTTAATTGAACCACTTGTTTTCTATATTTTTAATTTCTATCAATCTAAGTAATCACCCATGCAATTGATGCATCTTTGCCAACGCAGTAGCAGTTTATTGATGCCCTTCTTGAAGAAATCAGCTGGACGGGAGGCAACAAATAATTCAAAGGCTTTTTGTACTGTCTCTCCGGTATTGAATTTTTTTCCTGCTAAAAAGTTATCCAAATTCTACAAAAAGCAGAAGTCTGTAGGCGCAAGTTCTGGTGAGTACGGAGGACGTCGGACAGCTTCCAACCCCAGCTCTTGTAACTTGGAGATCGTCTGTTCTGCAGTATGAGGTTGCACGTTGTCGTGCAGGAGCAACGGGGACGAGCGATTGACCAAAGCTGGTTTTAGACGTGCGAGCTTCTCCATCATTGTGTTCATTTCTTCACAGTACACATCTGTAGTAATGCTCATCCCGTTTGGTAAGAAGCTGTGATAAATCACACCGGCGCTAGACCATCAAACAGTGACGATCATTTTTCTATGGGTAAGTTTTCGTTTAGGGCATTGTTTAGGTGCTGAACCAGGATACAACCAATTTGCTGAGCGCTTGCGATTGTCAAACAGAATCCATTTTTCGTCGCAAGTACCAATGCGATTCAAAATTCCTTCGTTTCTGTGCCTGCTGAGCAGTGGAAGGCACATCTCGACGCGTAATTCGCGCTAGCGATCATTTAGTTCGTGGGGCACCCATTTGTCAAGTTTTTTACCTTGCGAATTTGATGATACAAATGGACCAATATTGTTTTAATACTAACGTCGAAAGCTGCTACTAATTCAGCCGTAGATTGAGTAACATCAGCTTCCACATACGCCTTTAATTCGTCTTTGTCGACCAAAGTTTTCAGACGGCCACGGGGTTCATTTTTCGGGTTGAAATTTCCAGAACGGAAGCGGGCAAACCAATAACAGGTGGTGCGTTCGTTTGTAGTATTCGCTCCGTAAACGTCGTTGATGTTGCGTGCCGCTTATGTCCCGTTGCTGCCACGACCTCATATTCCATAATTACTCGAATTTTTAACGTATCTATGATGACGAAAAATATTCAAATTTCATGAAAACTAAACGCTAATCAATAAACAAATGACAAGTTTGGAAAAAATAATTCTATGTTTTTAAAATAACGTTAATTTGAAATTAGAATTCTTAGCCAAACAAAAATTATTTTGATTTGAAATGGCCAGTACTGCAGAACGGCAATTTCATAGGTAAAACCTATTGTATTTTATGTGTACTGAATTTATATAATGCAATTAGGTAGTTTTGTATTGTGTAATGTATTTAGTATAGTTGAACTGTTTTTCTTTCTAAGTTATGTTTTATTATTGTCCTTAATTTGCACCTGCCAACTTTGAATAAATTTGTATTTATTTCATTTTTTGTAGGGTTGACTGGTAGATAATGCCATAGGGCATTAAGTCCGCCCTTTGTAACCCCTAGTTGGTGTGTTGCAATAAAGGATAAATAAATAAATAAATTTCATTAATAAATATGTACCAATATATTTGCTCCTTGTTGTTATATAGCGTGTATTGATTTATTGCTTCCAAAGCTAATACTATTCTCTAAAACAATCGAACCAACAACACACGCGTTCAAATCACAAGTTGAACAAAAAAAGTTGTATGCGTTGTGTGGTAAACAGTGAAATGGGTCCGCAGTATTTAGATAAGTGATTAGCTACATTTCACATGTCGGCTTTGCTAAAGGTGATTTATGTTTAATTCGCACTGCATGCATGCTGACTTCTTGTTGAGTTATAGTCATCGGTTGCGTCTGAAAATCACTTTGATGCAACTAGGATTTCTAGAACTCACTTAAAATAGTATTTTTTAAATACTAAGATAGCCATCTCACCTATACTAATCAATAGTACAAACAACAACATATATTATTGACTAGATAACCATGGAGGTTGAGGTAAGATGACCATTAAAATACGATACTTTAGTTCAACAAGCTATATTATAGTAAGTTACGAAGGTAGAAAGAAAAAGACAAAATAGTAAAACAATAACTTAGTCAAATGGATAAACAAGCTGAGCTAGCTAGTTATAATTGATTGAAGAAATCACTGCTAATGGGGATGTAAAGTTTAAGTGGCAGCCTAGTACTACTAAACGTTCGCTCATGAACAAGTGCAAGCAATAAAGTATTTGCAGTGCGATTGGGTTGGATTTAGAATCGTTTGGCACGATGATTTCTTATATTTACGCGAACACTACACATTTAAATAAAACTAGTTTTACGGATTTTCTCGTAAAACTAGTTTCAGAGAGCACGAGGGATCTGTGACAGTAAACACCTGGCCGCCAAGCTCCAACACGTCAAGCAAGTTTTGCACGAGTATAAGCTTCGGGTCCCGCGTCTACGTCACAGTGAACGAGTGAAGCCGGCCACAGTCGAGCGAATGCCTGCTGTACTGCCATATGTCAGAGGTGTCACTGACAAGGTTGGCTACATCCTGAAGCGTGCTTCCATTAAAAAATACTTCAAGCCGCTGATGAAGATTAGTCAGTTTTTACCATCAGTCAAGTGTAATGTCCCTCTGCAAGATGCAAGAGTGTACAAGCTTGATTGTGAATGTGATCTCTCTTATATAGGACAAACTAAAAGATCAATAAAAACCCGCGTTAAAGAACACATAGCTGATGTGAAGAATCGACGCTCCGGGAAGTCTGCAGTCTGTGAACATGTACAGGATCGCCCCCGTCACTACATAAGATTTGATAGACCACAAATCCTCGCTAAAGAACACCGATTCCTTCCAAGGATGATTCGCGAGGCTATTGAAATCAAAAAACATTCTAATTTCAATAGAGAAGATGGCTGGGTGCTACCATCTGCTTGGGATCCTATAATTAATAAAATTAAATCCCACCCCAAGCATACCACTGCAAGACTTCAAGATACTGTAAGTTCATACTGCGTAGATCGGAACAAAATTTAATAATTTTAATCTGGAGGTAACCGTGGTTAACTATAACATTGGGACGTCGAATACCTCAGTCCGCTCCGTGACCATGGGTGCTGTAAAGTACTCGAAACTTCGGGAATATAAAATAAGTTAGTATACGCGATAAAATCCGTAAAACTAGTTTTATTTAAACGTTTGGCACGAATTTAGAGGAGTAAGGTGTTGTATTTGGTAGAGGTGTGGTCCCCGATTATAACAATACTACTCGCATTAAAAGGTAATGTACTGTTTTCGAGAGAAGTAAAACTATTATAACCTATAAATGGGTAAAACATGGAAAAACGAATGCAGTATTACTGTGAAAGCTGGATAGCATAAATAATTTTGGGTAAGTGCGACAAGGACGTAATGTAAGATTATGTCAAAAACTAGTGTCACATTATTATACTTCTACGGTATTTTTATTCTTCGGTGGTCTATGCTCTCATAATAAATTATGCTTACAAAAAGTAAAGAAATGACTATTACATACTTTACACCCAGAAATCCTTTCAGTTGAAGGATAGGTTAGAATACTGTAGCGGGAGCGAAGCGCAGTGCAGATCCCGCTACAGCCTTCGTGTTTATTTATTTTTACTACCCAGAAATACATGAGCACCCAGAAATCCTTACAGTTGTGATAGGGGATACCCCTGCTCCATTCCCCTCCCCTCACCCTCCTGCCAAAGAGAGATAAATGTTATCATTTGAGGTTAGGTCTATGGGATTTTCTTTTTAATTTTTCTCAAGAACGGTGTATTACCTTTTCATGGGAGTGGTGTTGGGTGAAGGGGACACTCCCCTCTCCCTCGTCCTCTCCCCTCCCCCCACTCTCCCTCCCCCCTCCTGGCTAACGATTCAAAATTTTTACCGCGCGATTGTGTAACTACAGTGGGAATCGTGTTTGGTTTTGTTTATGACTTTTTGGTTTCGTAGTATTGCGTGAATGTATCACTATTGATTATAACCCGATGTCTTTTATATTAATATGATATTTTAGGTTACAATATGTTATTACAACGAAAAACACAATTCTGTTTTTCGTTATGATAACATAATAACTGTTTCTCAATAAATACAGCATTAAAGCTAACATCACCACAATACAGATGTCTAATTAGATCAACTCTAAGAAGAAGTAGTTAGACTACGGAGACACAAATGCACATAAAATATTTTTAAAATCTTATTTAATTTTACCTGTAGTCATGCAATAAATATTTCTAATTTGATTTAATTTGAAAACTAAAAGCAAGGCACGTTCCTGAGGCAGTACTAGAATCGACACGAATTAAGTCCGCTCTCTTTTTGAATCGCAGTCAGAAACTCGATTTGTGGAGCAGTTTGCGTTTGGTTTACGTTAAGTTAACGTTAGTCATTTGCATCTATCAATGTCAGCTGAGTAACTTTTAACACTGCGTTACTGTTAAAACGTTTATGAGAAATTTTCCTTTGCGGTCCTTTATACTTCTTTTAAGCTATGTCTTTAATGGCATTAAGTTAACATAATAATTATTGTTTATGCACATCTTAAGCAGATAATATAAAATGCCCCAAACTCAATGTCGTTTTCGTTTGAGCACAGTCCCCAATTAGACTAGAAACTCTAAGGTTGAAAATTTTTGTTGAACAATTGAATTTAAATTGGGCCTATAATGTGATTGTATAACATTTTTTTCTTTCTTTTGAAATGGATTCGATGGATTCTTTTACCAGTGTCAAGTAATAAGAAATGATCCTTTATAATAATGAGGGCCTCGACTTTTTCTGCCACGGGGGCGGCGCCACTAAAATGAGGTAAGATTTGACAGATTTCATAGCGGGAAAGTTAATTTGTTCGAAAAATTTAAAGCTTAATATTTCTTTCTGTTTTATTAGTTATATTTCATATTAATTACATTATAAATAAATAAACCAAACCACAGATATACATAAAAGTAGAAAAATTAAAAAAAAGAGTTCAATATTATGTGCAAAAGATTAAAGAGCAAACCACTGAGATATTGTTTTTTGTATTATTATTGTACTCTAGAAACTGATAAACTTTTATTTAAAACTAACTTCTCAATTAAATGACATCGTGTAACAAAAAAACTTCACCTCAATGTCAAATAGAGACATCTGGTGAGCGGAAGATTATTAGCCCTCATTGGTTTCAAAGCATCTTCTCAATATGTTGATGGGTAACGTAGCTAACTTTTTGGAAGATTTTGACGGTATCATCAGCCAGCAGACATTCGATAACAATAGTATCTCGAGACATCTAAGCAGAAAAAAATAACTTGAGGTTTACATCAACATCGGAACACCTGTTTCATTATTTCTACTAATAGCATACATGCGCCTACATTTAATGTACAAAATCGCTTTACTTTTACGTATGAGAATCACTTCAAATAATTTAAACAATAATACAGGAGGATCTACTGGCGGTCAATTTCCCGCCAAAACCCTAATTGTATAACTAGTGGGAATCGCAACTGATTATTTATGTTTTTTTTAATCAAGCTGAAGTGACAAACGAACTTACAGTCTGCCTGATGGTAAGTGGCTACTGCGATCCATTGACACCTGCAGCCAGCTTTAAACAAAGAAGGCTACAGATGCGTTGTCCTCTGAGGACTTAGAAGGAATGCGTCACAGCCTGTAATTTTACTACATGTGCCATATTTTAAATGCTCTTTCACAATGACAATATCTTGTAATCTAAAACAAGATATTATTACATAAAATCCGTCGGCTTATAATCGATACTGATATATTTACACAATGCGACGAAAACAAATGGACGTTTACCGTTAAAAATGAAGCCACCCACGATTCCCACCACAGTTACACAATCGCACTGTAGGGTCGAGCTTAAAATCCTTAAATATGCGGATTATACAACGATGAAAAATCTTCATTCATTTTGTGGCGTCCAGCACAGTGAAATGGGTACCCAGCGTTCATGATTTAGATAAGTGATTACTCGCATTTCACACGTCGGCTTTGAGAAGTGATTAACGTTCCCTCTGCAAATACAACTGACTACGACTAATTCATAGTCATATTTGAAAGTAACTGTTTTAACGTAATTATTGTAATAAGTCTGTTTTTTCAGTACGAAAAAACGTAGGCCTATATAGGCCGAGGCCTATATAATATTATAGGTAGGTGCTACTGGGTAGCGGTTATCAGAGCAACATCATCATTTTTTTTTCTCAGGAACATATGTGTTCCGATGTTTTTCTTCATCGCCGAGAACGTGGTAATCCACTTAAATTGCAATCAACAATTGTAATGGCGCCGGCGGGTATCGAACACTGATTGTTCGGGTACTGTAAAATTAACGGCGATTAATATAATTATAATTACTCCATAATTTCATGTAAGAATATAAATTAAGTTATTTAAAACTCAAAAATATAATATAATTCCATAAACTTCTTAAGGATTTTGTAGCCGTTTTTGTTTGTCCTATATTGTCGTTTGAACAATAAATAAGTAAATGATAATATTACCCACTCGAAAAAAATATTTTCCATACCTATTTTATATCACAAAAAATGGGAAAAAAATTATATTTACTACAACTTTTGAACAGATAATGCCAATCACTGTCATTACCATTAATCAATATAGCCGTCTGCACCACATTATTTATATCAGGCAACTTTTTGTACGGTTTCTACATTTTGAATAGTATCGGCATCCCTATAATTTATTATATTATGGCGTCCACAATACGCATCCTAAAATTTAATGGAGTATCTCAAACGCTAAAAATTAAGAAGTGACTAGCTGTAGGAAACAGTATATTATAACCTATCGCCATTGAGCTATAATGTACTGTACGTTGTACATTATAACTCAATGCCTATCGCCAATATTTTATATTATTATCTCCCGCGGTCTGCAGGTGATAGATTTCTTTAGGATAGACGAAGCAGTGTAACGTATCAATAATAATACCCAAATAATTACTTTTACTACTCGTATTTTATTGAACAAGAGTACTGTTCTTTTTTTAAGTAGTGAACGCTTTACAAGTTACGTTAGCTCTTTTTAATGAAACATACAAGTCGAACTTATGTAGCGCGATTTCTGTAATGTTTACTCACGTCTGTAGCCTTCAATTTTCGGTTTGTCCATTGTGTTTGTGCGAAAACATTAATGACAACCGTCACGTCACAATGGCGAGGGAAATGGCCGAATTCAAAAGGTTTTTCTGTAGCATTTACTTTGTAGTTGTTCTAGAAAATAGTTTTATATTTGGAGGTTCAGTAACTTCAGTGTTCGTCACAAATAATTTATTTTATATAATCTACTAATAGTCGTAAAGAGTGTACGCCTTGCAATACATAACGCAGTGTTGGTACCGACTTTGTTATATGGCAGCGAAACCTGGGTATGCCAGAAGAAGCATAAAAGCAAGTTGAATGCAGTGGAGATGCGATCTCTTCGTAAAATGTGCGGCGTTACCATGGCCGACCGAAAGCGAAACGAAGAGATTCGCAATATGGCAGGTTTGAAAGATGACCTTATCACAAAAATTAATAAGGGCGTGCTTCGATGGTTTGGGCACGTTGAGCGAATGAGTGAAGACCGAATGGTGAAGAAAATATATAGCGCGAAAGTTAATATTAAAGGTGTCGAGGTAGACCGAGACTAACTCGAAGACCATGTGAGCAAACTGCTCGAAGAGGGGAGGGTCAAGAGTACTCGGATACCTAGACGTGCATGTATGAAGAAGATTATGAATCTGAAAGAAGCGAAAGAGGTATGTAAGGATCGTGACACTTGGCGATCTGTTCTCTCTGGCTACCCCGTCAGGGACTGTGCGTGAAGATAAGTAAGTAAGTAAGTACTAATAGTCGTATGTAATACATAATGAATTAGGTTACTGGAGCACTTAACGCGATATTAGAGCCTTTCATAGCATAAATTTAATTAACTTTAGTTAACAAATTTTACCAATACAATTGATCACTGACATATTATAACAAAAGACTAGCTCTTATTAGTGCTTTGTGATTGTTATGAAAGCTACTAGAAAGTGTTAAACTTAAAAGTAAAATAGGTAAAAAAAAATTCGGAAGGAATTAATAGAAAAAACACGTTCGGGAACGAGTTTACACAAGAATGAATTATTTTCGAAATGCTTTAATATTCGATGATTCAGTTTTTATTGATCTTAAGAGGTCCACGTGCTAATAAGTAAGACTATTTTTAGTTCGTCCTTCGCCTAAAATCTAGACATTTCTTAACACATTTTTTTAATGGAATACAAGTAAAAAAGGTCTTAAATTTGAATTCAATCATTCCCTGAAAAATTATATTGAACTTGCTAATAAACATTAACATGCAGTCATAAAATGGTGAATTTGTTTTTTGGAGATATGTATAGCTTTTAATTAGCCGTGTGGTAATGGCGTGAGAGAATTCATCACCACATCATCCCGCAGTTTGGTCATGAGAGGCGAATGTGAAAAATGCCAGAAAGATCTCTTGACTTCCGATAGATGGTAGCGTAAGTAAGAGAAACAAACAATCACACAGTTCAATTGATGTAAGTGGGTGCTGTGGACCATAATACAGACACTTATATATTTTCGATTTCAATCAAAGTGCAAATACGTTTTCACCGAAGACTTATAAGAAATGTCTCGTTACCAAAACGGGTCTTCGGTTAGTGTCATTATAATCAAAATAATTTAATGACACTAACACTATTTCGCGCTGGTATTCAGTTTAAGAAGAACATAGTCCTTCCCTTATCGAGCCGACTCATTTATGCTGCGTTCGGGAGATTAGCATACATCTTGTCAGGTATACCTCAAAACCCAAAAACAATATTGTACAACCAGTGCGTGTTGCCAAGATGATTATGACTTACGGATCTGAGACGTGGTCCTTCACTACTGGCTGTATGAGGAAGCTCAAGGTCGTTCAGCGAGCTATGGAGAGGTCTATGCTCGGGGTTTCTTTGCGTGATAGACTTAAAAGTGAGGATATCCCCAGTGGAACCGGAGTAACTGACATAGCCCAATGGCTTAGTAAGCTGAAGTGGCAATAGGTCGGCCATATAGCTCGAAGAACCGACAATCAATGGGGAAGAATGGTTCTCGAGTGGCAGAATCGTACCGGTAGACGAAGTATAGGGCATCCCCCCACTAGATGGAGTGGCGACCTGGTAAGACGTGCAGGAAATCAATGGATTCAGGTGGCTCGGGACCGTGCTTTATGGCATTCCTTGGGTGAGGCCTATGTTCAGCAGTGAACTTGTGAAGGGCTGTAATGATGATGATGATGATGATGATGATAATACATTTTATGTTTAAGTTTCTATAAGTTATTTAAACACATATTCACAAACTTTGGAACAATTTGTATTTTTGAACAATTTAAAAAGTGTTTATTAAATTATTGTAGAAACTCATAACTACACATTATTATCATTACCACATTTCGTCTCTTGGGTGTAATAGGAATCACGGAAATGCCAGAAAAAGCTTATGGCTTCCGATAAATGGCGGTATAGCCATCTCGTTTACGGCGGACTTAAAATACCCAGATCGACAACGGCAGCATCAAAGGTGCAAGTCTGATACTAAGATCGTCAATCCGCCTGCGGAGCGAGACAATTAAGACCAATCTTCCCTACAACAAGAGGCCCATGTCCGGCAGTGAAACGTAAACATTTAATGGCCAATAAAAAAATAAACGTATTTAACAGATTTTTAAAGAGTTCGACGAATCGAACATCTATGATATATTTTATTTTATTTTAAAGTTTTCTAACTGTAACGCGACGCAATTATGCACTCATTTATATTATTCCGAGACAACATGTTCTTGATAATTTTTTTATAACAAATACATAATCCAAATCATTTTCGCTCATTATCTACGTATGTTAAGATAATATAACGTAGATCATGGACATAATTTTGAATTAGGTTACCAGACCGCTAAGTTCTTAACAAGACAGCTGAAGCCATTTGAGATCAGTGACATAAATACGTAGAATTATTTCAGTTTCATGTGGTTTCTTCTGTGTTCTTCGCTAGTTTCTAACGAATTGAGGTCATAAAGAGGCTTTTTTTAGCTGATACTTTTTCATGTCCAAACTTATAGCTATTTAAAGTAATCTTTAACAAAATAGTAGACCTGTGCCCAGCCGTGAGAAAGGCTGTAACTTTTACTTATGTTGTACCTCGTCTGGAGGCGTATTATACATTTGAAAACAAATCGGTTGATAGAGAAGTAAGGGCATGACGTTCGTCACACACAATTAAATAAATTATAATATCAACAAAATATCATCATCATCTTCATCACCCTAAAGTCGCGCACCAGTTACTGCTGAAAATTGGCCTTCCTCAAGGAATGATACAAAGCACGGTCCCGAACCACCTGCATTCGTCGACTTTATTTTATACGTGGTAGAACCATGCTGCAGCTATATTAGTAGTATAGTTGTAGCACGAATGGGTCGACTCGACCGGGGAAGGACCACGCTCTCACAGAATACCAGCGTAAAATAGCAGCTTAATACTGCTGTGTTTCGTATGGTGAGTGTAGAGAACCGGAGACCCTTTTTACTGGAATAAAGGCATTCCATCTTAGCCCTCACGGAACACAACGCATCTGCATTTTGATTCTTTATTGAGGATAGATGTAGATGTCTATGGGTCACAGCAACCACTTACCATCAGGTGGACTGTGTGCTCATTTGTCACCCTATCCTATAAAAAAACGGTTGATAAAGAAGTAAGGGAATAATATTCTTCACACACAATGAAATAAATTGTAATATCAACAAAATATCATCATCGTCATCATCCAACCATAGCTGCGCACCAGTTACTACTGGAAATAGGCCGTACTCAATGAATGATACAAAGCACGGCCCTGAACTACCTGCATTCGTCGACTTCCTACATCTCTTGCCAGTTCGTAACTCCATCTTGTGTGCAGTAGCAGTGTAGGAACACTACCACATATAGTCCAGTGTAAACAAACCGAGCGATGGGCGTCTTTCTTATAATAATTCAACTATGGCAACTGGTTTGATTTATTAAAAAAATCGGTGATTTAGTGATGAGTGGAAAGCTTCCTTGAATTGGTGTTGCTGCTAAATATCACAAGCCACTTTCGAATGGATATACAACCTCAGAGTATAACTACCACTTACCAGAAAGTAGGACTCATTTTCCATGGACCGCAGTAGCCACTTACCATCACGTGAACTGTGAGTTCGTTTGTCACAACAGTTTTATAAAAAATATATACATTAGCAAGCTATTTTATGCTCTAAGTTTACAACTTAATTTGTTATTAATAAAACCTTTGTTCGTTTGTTGTCCAGTCACATAAATATAGCGAAATTGCGTACACTACATGGTTCTGTCAATAGTGTGAAAAAATATTTTAGATAATAAACTTAAAATACTGTCGAATGAAACCCTGTTATTAATTAAGAATATATTAATATAAATAATATCTTTTAATAACGTGACTGAACCTCTAGCGTGGACTCGGCCCTTTTTAAGAAATTCATTTGTAAACTATGTTTGCGAGGGCGTGTGGTAGCCGTCACGAGGTTATGAGGCATTAAAATTGTTTATTAGCTAGCGTAATATATTGATTACATTGAAACAGATGTAAAGTGGAATGTACCCATTGTTAACTTAGTATTTATATATATATTTTTTTCATTCTTTATTGCATTTCACTATTAACAAAAAATACAAACTCAGGGCGGACTTAATGTCTAAACTCTAAAAGGCATTCTATACCACTCAACCGATGGAGTGATCAGAATTAAAAGTAGGTGTAGCAATTTAAAAAAAAATTCTTTAAAAATAATAAATGAAGTCCAAAGTAAGGTTGGTGTAAACTCGGCGAGTTCAAACTAATCATTTTGAGCTCACTGAGTTCCATATCGTGTTCCGTCTTCTGGGACTGTTGTTCTATAGTTAATAATCGGCCATCCAAGCTATCTTGCCAGTTACTCGAGTGATTGACTGAACTTTCAATGTCACTGACTTGTTTTCTGATTTCCATATTCGATTCCGTATTATAGGCACTTTTATTGGATCTAGTTTTCATATTGGTTTTTAAATATTCGAGATGCGATAATAGTTTAGTAAATTTTTAGAAAGTGCCTAAATCACTGTAGTGACCTTAGTCTGTGTGATGTTTTCCATCATTTCTGATTGCCATTTCTTGAACAACCAAACAAGGTATGAGACTGTAACGTTGTTCTCCAGAGACATTCCCTCAATTCCATACTGTCTTCCTTTATGGACAATTGACGGATCGAAAGATTCAGAAATTGACAAATCGAGGACTGAACTCGAAGTAGAAGAATGTGGAGGAGTTCTGTGTATTTCGAGTTTATAACACTAGTTTAGAAGCTCGCTCAGCCTCGAGTCTACGGCAGGTGTACGCGCATGTGGTGTACCTTTCACTCAATGATAAGCCGAGGTTATGTCAACCAATGTCAACCAATCAACTGCGCATACCTTCTATTTTAGAATTATTTTTCGAGTGATGTAGAAGTGCAACGTGTAGACGTGCGACTCGCACGAAGACACGCGACGTAATGTAATAATAAATTCACATAAGTAAATATGTAAGTAACAGAATATATTTTGATGTAATATTTTAAGTAAATACATATTTATCGTAAACACATTGATAGATATTCAGCATACACATTTTTACGTATACAAATATGTATGAAAAGGAAAATTTTCTAGATAATAAAGGGAACGTAAGGTGGCAATGTCTTTTCGACTTAAATCGGTAACCTGAACTTTCCTGTTCTGAGAGTTATCGATATAGAGGCCATAGTTTTTGACACTTAAACTTACTAAATAGAACAATAATATTGTTATTATGTAAAGGAGGTAAACCTGCTTGATTAAACCTATTCAGCAACGTGTGTTTTTTATCGAATTAGGGTGACAAACGAGCACAGTTCACCGGATGGTAAGTGGTTGCTGTGGTCCATAGACATCTACATCTTTCCTCGATTAAGAACTAAAATGCAGATACGTTGTCACCCCTGAGAACTAAGACGGGGTGCCTCATTTCCAGTAAAAAAGGTCTCCGGTTCACTACACTCGCCATAGAAACATAGTAGCATTAAGCTTCTTTATTGCGCTGGTATTCTGTGAGAGCGTGGTTCTTTCCCGAGAGAACGAACCATTCATGCTAGAATGAAATATATGAAATGTTATACATGTATGTTCATAAAATTAGTAGTATGTAAGTATATTTATGTCAGGCAAATTATAAAATTTATTCTGGAGTTTATATTTTGCACACTTTGTAGTGTGTTTTTTGATTAGTGCACTTTGTAAAAACTGCCCATTCTTCATCCTTTTTCTCCTTAATCTTTTGCTATGTTAATTTTACTTCGTCTATCAAAATAAATAACTTTTAACCATTTTAATATTATTGACGGCTCGATAACGACTTCCTTAGTTCTTTGTATTGCAAGATCATATAATTATTTTCATTCAAGTCAATTCTCGATTGCGGGTAACGACATGAAACGTATTCTGATTCTTTATTTGGTTGAGATTTGAAGAGTTCGTTATTTTCTCAATTCTCTTATTTACGATTTGAATTAAAGGTTTAATGAGTCTTCTATTAAATTTTATTTACGTAGTAGAAAAAAATATTTGTAGCAATATTATAGTAGTTATAGTATATCAAATTATTGTTTAATATAATATCTATTAAATATATACCTACAATCTTATTATTTTTCTTTCTTTTCTTTTATTACATCCACTAGAGTAGCATGACTAAGTAACTAAGTAATAAATATAATAGAACTTCCGAACTTCATACATTCTATAACTTTATGAAATGTATCTGGCAAATCAGTTAACCGAGGAAAACCTTTTTCCGAAAAAGTTTTGAAATTAAAATGGAATTTTAATATTTTCCCTTAAAGCCAATTCATGTTTTTTCAGATTATTCTCACCGATACCTTAGTTCTACCGACCCCGTTATATCTTACTGTACTCTTAAGTAGATGTTTTATAGATCCCTTCATTGAGAGGGTTTAAAAGCGAGAAAAAAGAGTATTTTAAAGCATTAATTATTAAAAAATAAAATTAAACACGAAGTGATGATTTCTACTCTATTTTAGAGTAGTGATCCAAAGAGTTTTTTAACTCCAAACAATTGGTCTAAAAAAATCAACTATACTTGAAGCTAGAACAATTAAGCCCTTACATCGAAAATTCTAATTTGACACCTTACGTTTTTTGTAATCGCATGTTATCACTATGCCAAATTTCAAAGAAACATGATAAACCGCAAAAATAAAATAACTTTATACCAACTAAAGCTATTAACAAGAAATGTCTGCAGAACTGTTCTATCATAACATCTTAAAAGATTCTATATTTAAATGAATGAAATGAAAGTTATGGTGAAAGAATAAAGTCGCAAGTAAAGCTCATTAAAGTTCTGAACTATTGCTGCTGCTAAAACTACGTTATGCAGTGAAATTGTTATATATATATATATATATATATGTATACTTCAACCTATAGTAGATATACGATGACTTTCGTGGATATACTTTACGTATATTCACTGTTAAATAATATGTAATGGACTCATCACACAAGTCACACATGCTTTTGCATTTAAGTTTGTGTAGTGGTGGTGTAAGAATATCCACTGCCCCATATTGTCCCGAGGGTGTCATAAGAGTAAGAGGTGAAAAAGGGAAAATGAAACAGGAGATGGGCAGCAGCATCGTCCTGATAACAACTTTAAATAATAAAAAACTGTGGCTGCAAACCCGCTTGTCAAGCATGGCAACTTTGGAAAAATCGCCCATGAGGCAATCTATGAGGGATATGTTCAGTTCAGATGGATGGAGATTTGATCACGGAAGTATATAATATTTTTACAAAATACCAGCGTATAAATTCCCTTGCGTTACTTTCAGTAGAGGTAGAGGAGAGGAGAAAACTGGGGCATACTCGTACATAGGAGGAATTGTTCGGACTAATTCCAGCCGCTCAATTTCACCATCGCACATCGCGACAAAATTCGCGATACCATCCATACCATCTGGATGATTGGCGGTCCACCATTGTGCGATTTAAAAGATGTTTTCTTCCTCGCACAACTTCCTTGGGAAATCGATTACCACCAGCGATTTTTCCGGACTGATACGACTTAGGGACCTTCAAAAAAAGAGCCTACTCCTTTTCAAAAGGCCAACCACGCCTCTACAATTCCCTTGGTGTTGGCAGTTGTTCATGGGCGGCGGTAGTCACTTAAAATTAGGTGAGCCGCATGCTCGTTTGCCTCTCCTATAAAAAAACATAGTTTTGTCAATGAATTATTTTGATATATCGTATAAGTAGCGGCACGAAAGTCTAGCGGTGACCGTTATTGAGCATAAGTCGCGCTGATTGGCTTATTGCGCATAAGTCGCGCTGATTGGCTCGTGCCTATTGTGCGCGTCCCCTCCACGTTTCGTTCAGCGCTAGACTTACGTGCCGCGACTTGTAGGCCGTCAGTCGTGAACATCCGTAACATTAGACGAAACGCAAGTCATACAATGCTTACCTTTTATTATACAATTCGCCATCATTAAAAATTGACCTGGTCCTTGTACTCACGAGACTGTTATACGTAGGATAGTTCTTGAGTTTATTTGTTAAACTAAAAAAGGTATACCACGATTTTTTTAAAATGTGTAACAAAAATGAAGGAGAGTTTTTATAGGCGCATAAATATATTTATTACGTACTAGTTCGTAGTTTCCGACTCACAGTTTTGTTTATGCCTGCAGGTAAGCTTTGTATAGTGTTTCATGTTCCTACATTTCATTTTCACTAAAGGGATATAGTTTGGGGCAAGTTGCTTCGGTACAGCTAAACGCAATATTTCAGTGTTGGGTGTTTTGTATTTTATAATTAAACTTTATAAACATAATTTCCATGTAACTAATAGTGTTGTAAATATGAAATTAGATTCTCATGAAATTTGGTATAGAATTCGATTATGTCATAGAACATGGACATAGGATACTTTTTGTAATAATTAATACTATAGTTTAATTAACGCCGAGCGAAGCGGCGGTTAATAGCTAGTCTTATGTAGTATGCTAGGTGGTAAGATTCCTTTTCTGCTCTGGATGATTCCGGACTCCGTTTCTGCCTACTATGTGGTAGGACTGGTTCTCTACGTAAGAGTGCGTCTACCTAGCAGTTGGTTGTAGTTGTCCATGCGCTACATACAGTAGCCACTTACTATCAGGTAGACTGAATGGTCGTTTGTCACTTCAATTATATAAAACAAGTACGTGGATGGTCTGAAAAGTTTCCGATCTAACAAAGATACAAGACATCTTAATTTTTTTTTACATAGTCTCCTTGTAACTCTACACACTTCTTCCAGCGATGCTCCCATCACTCTAACCCGTCCAAATAGTACTCGGCGTTCTTCTCTGCATAATAATTGTTCACGAAGATGATTGCCTCCTCATTTGACGACAATCTCTGTCCTCTGAGCGCAATTTTTAGATGAGGGAACAACTAGAAGTCGCTTTGGGGCTAGATCTGGTAAGTATGGTGGATGGTCAAGCAGTTCAAACCGTAATTCGTGGATTTTCGCCATGGCAACCGCTGAGGTGTGAGACGGCGCGTTGTCATGGTGAAACAGG
The DNA here is from genome assembly GCA_029286625.1 of Parnassius orleans. NCBI lineage: Eukaryota > Metazoa > Arthropoda > Insecta > Lepidoptera > Papilionidae > Parnassius > Parnassius orleans. The sequence goes on along the minus strand of JAGSMP010000166.1, from coordinate 3,013,125 downwards.
ATTTTCTTTTTCTGCAAATGTGGCCGCTTTTCTGCAATTTCTGCCTTCAGTTTGTCATATAATGATGCGTAATATGCTCCTGTAATGGTTTTTACTTCTTGAAGATAATTGATTAAGATAACTCCATGAATATCCCAAAAAACAGTAGCCATCACTTTCCCAGCCGAAAAAACAGTTTTTGCTTTTTTGAAGCCGGTTCCCCCTTTGCAGTTCACTGTTTTGACCATAGCTTTTGACTGTATTTTTGTTTCGGGCGTATAATGGTGTATCATCTACAGTATTTAATCGGCGCTAAAACTTAGATTTATTGCGCCTAAACTTTTTGGAAATGTTCATTCGAACACGTTTTTGGTCTAACGTGAGCAAACGCGGCACCCAACGCGATAACGGCAAACTCTCTCTACTCTGGGAGAGACCCAGTTCACAAGTAAATTTTAATTGGTTTGTAATAATTAAATTTATTAGCCACATGTCTGTTACCATTTGACCAAGGCACAGTAAGAACGTACAGTATCTATAAAACTATAATGCTTATTATCTAAAGACGCATTAAATGTATACCGAAAAGAATTATGTCCATCTTAAGAGAAAACTAGTAAAACCAGGCACGTTCACAAGACAAAGCACGAACGACTCGAGGATTTAGACTCCGTCGCGACTTGTTGGGGCCCGTACCCTTCACTCAAGTCAAGTACGTGAACCTGCTTGTTATTGGATTTGTATAGCTGCCAGCTAGCGTGAAGTTGTATTGAGATACAAATTCACAAAGGAACAAAAGTATCGAGGGCATTTCGAGGAATAATGAAAGTGCGGTAAAAATTACGTACCTATGTTATTTTTCGTTCGTCCCGAATAATATACTAAAAGCCCAGCGTTTTTAATTGGGAGACTAGTTAAATGTTAAGAAAAATAACTTTCATGACGGAAGACCCGTTTGCAACGTATTTCATAAATATTAACAAAATTAAAAAAAAAATACTAATTCCGAAACCATTAGTCTAAAAAAATCCGCGCATTTCAATGTCATTTAAAAATACCTATCCAGTTGGACTGCTATGAGCCATGGTAGTTAAAAGACTGTTTCTGGCACTTCTATATTATTATCCAATACGCTATACTTTACCGTTAATTTATGATATGTCTATTCTAAAATCAACTTCCGATGAATATCAACGTTTCGTATCGCTATCGTTGTCGTCCAATTAGGCCAGAAGAACTACATGTGACACCATAGTTCTAACATTTGTAATGATGAGGAATTAATTTGCCGAAATACATGTGCAAAATTCAAATGGTGTGTAGGAGTAATACTAACTACTAGTCTAAAAAGTCTTGTATATAAAACGTATTGCTTAAGTACACTTCGTTAGTAATGATGTACTCTTTATGGCAAATTACTATCACGGAGAATTTATGAATAATACATAGACTTAGAATATACTTACGCCAGTATATTCTAAGTCTATGGAATAATATAACAACTGACATGCTAGCGAAAGCCAACGGGAACCGCTGACAATTAAGTATAAATTATTTATTAGGACACAGCATATTTCATTTTGTTTGAAATACTGGATCGCGTGGATCGAGGATTTGTCATTCGATTATTTTGCACCGAAACTGTAAATTCAACGAGTGGCCTACGGCATGTAAGCAGGGGCCTTCCATTTCATTGTATAAAAAAACAAATTTATCGAATCAGCAGATTTCGTTTTATGTCACTTGTTAATTATTACTGAGTTCGATACTACGCGCTTATGTCGACTCCTGACAACGATTGATGGGAAAAACAATGAAGGTTTTAAAACAACAGTTTTTTTTGGTGATTGATTCTTTCTCGCCCGCCCCAATACGGCAATAATATTTAAATTTCTTTTAAATTTTATGACACTATTAAAAAATGTCAAATAATATTTTTTCTAACCTTTTATTTTTAATTTTGAAATATGCCTATAGTGTGTTCGTGATCGCGTGACTGACCATTGCGTGGGCGTATATTTCAGAATATGCTTTATACAATAGTATTTACTTTTAATGATTTAGAAACCGGTTTTAATTTTTTCTAAAGTAATTTACTAATCAAATCTTTGATTGGCGTGAAAACTTATTTATTTCTCGCTTAATAGGTTCCGCTTCTCAGTATGGTTCAATAAAAAAAATCTTTTATTAAATAATTGTACATGCTTTTTCTTCTCTAGGTAACATGACCTTACATAAAACAGAGGATTACCATCAAATGTATATTTGATTTATATATAAACGTATTATTGTATTCGTCTGTCACACGATTACGAAGCTATGACACTCGAATAAGGATATTATAACATATTTTATAGAAGAGAGTGGTCTTATTGTCTAGACAGCAGATTATAGTAGACCAGAATTAACCACTGCGCCAGTCTACAACCAGTCTTCTGCTACCGGACTTCTTCTGCCGGAGTTCCACCGCTCTGAGTCTTTGCTAGCTGGATGTAGCGAAGCGACTGTTACGCAGTGTATACTGTATACTCTATGATTTTAATGTACTAGTCTTATGTCAATTGTCGATTGTCAATCATTGTCAATGCCCTTGTCTTGTCGTCGTCAGTTCTTAAATAAAGTCTCGAGATTCTTCGTGTTTTTAATCAAAAGCCATCTTCTTAACTTTCGAGTAATTAAACTCATGAAACAACGTCACAGTGCATACCTTAAAGAGTGAGATGTAGACCCGAATCTTAAGAGCTAGCCGTGGCTTTCTATATTTTTATAATTACTCTTAGTAATAAAACTATTATTCTGTGACATCTAATTATTTTCATCCTATTCCTTTAATTCTAAGTATTTATCTACACTGCCTAGCTAACCACCTACCTCTAAAACACAACGGCGCAATGTGCGTCTCGCTACACTCTTACGCCTGTTACCACAGAATAAATAATAGTTCTGTTACTCAGAAAGATAGGCAGAGATTTTCTTTCAAATTCATCGAATATCTACGAACTACGTTCGTCGGTTTAGGGTGTACGCTAAATTTGGCCTATCTTCAATATGTCGCCCATTTGATAGAAAATAATCCATCCGGGGCGACCCTTGTTGATGCTGCTACTCATTTCTGCCACAAAGTACTGTTATAGATCTTTTCCAATATTCAAAATAAACGCAAATCTTTTTTGGATTTTGGCCATAAACTTCTCTATCATCAGGCGCATAGAAAATACCTGATCCGTATAAACCATTTCCTAAATCTAGCTTAATTATTCCATCAGTTTAATTCATCAGTCTTCTTCAATTTAGCAACTAAACGAGACATCACAGCTAGATTATTAGAGCTAGCGGGATAAAAAACTATTCGGCTAGGAGTAAAGCTATTTTAATCCGGTAACAGTCTACTTTAGGGCATTTACCTTTTTCCATGATTCAGTAGACTCGCTGTCAACGTGGGTCAGTTTGACAACGTAGTACTAATTGAATGTAACACATAAAACGTTGCTACCCAACTTGTTTGAGCCTAAAATGTTATTATAGTTCATAATTAATATTAAAGTTGGTACTCGGTTACGAGAAGGGGCGGTGTAAGAATACCCATTACTCTTATCACTTGTGGGTGTCGTAAGAAGCGACAGCGGGAAGATAAAACAGGGAATGGGCAGCAGCATTTTCATGACAACAACTAACAATTATATAAAACTGCGATTGCCAACTACCAAGTGTAGGAAATATGGCAAAATTCCCTCTATGAGGCAATTTATGGGGGTGGCCTATGTTCAGCAGTCGACTTTTAAAGGTTGTAATGGATGGATGAGTTAAACTGGATGGATAGGTTATTCCGACATTTATCGGAAGCAACATAATTTTACTGACATTTCCATTAGCTGACCTTTACTGCTATTGCTGACAGCTGACTTATTGTGATGGATTTGCTTGTGCTGCTACCGTACGGGCACTATGCATGGGTAATATCACTTTTACCCTATATCAAATCGTACCTATGTATTGGATATGAAAATCCGATATTGTATCTATATATTTCAATATCCTATATATTTGTTGATATCTTCGTTCTGAATAGAAGCCAGTACTCAGTATCACATGGTGATACGCGATTTATGAACGAATTTCCATATATTATAGATTTATAGATATATTGTATTATTTATGTAATATAAGTATTCTTAAAGTATCTCATAATATAAAAAGTGACATACATATATATATATATATATCAATAGGATTTATCCTGCGAGATAATGAAATAGAATATTAAATTGAATCGTTTCGTGTTTATGCCATCTAGCGTATATTGTACGTACCACCTTGAGAGTTAATCAATTTTTGTTCGATAAAATCACTTACGTATAGAATCTAGTAGATGGCGCTATTACAAAGTATTTTTACTCCTTTACTCTAAAGAATATATTATTTTAATTTATTACACTTAAATTTAGGCTCTACATGTTAAAAATAAGGATTGCAACATTTATTTGTTATAAAATTAAACTTTTATATTTTATGCCACACTTGTGGTTATGGTTAGTGGTTATACCTACGCCAAAGTAAATTATTTATCCCATATCTAGAAAGCGGGTATAGTTTTTCAGAATCAGTGAAATAAACTTTCCTTCATAATTTTCTCAGTTTAATTTACATACCAAAATAAAATTCTATTAAATACACAATAAGATCTAAAATCGTTTATTTTGAAAACTGCAATACAACAAAATAATAATAAAATTATACTACTTAGACTGGATATTGAAAATGATGTTCTGTAATAAATCGTATGTTACTACTAATAAGGATTAATATTAATAATATTAGGCGTAAGCGTATCACATTTTCGTTGTAAAGTAGTCGTAATATCTGTTTTAGCTATATATTCTATCGCTCAGGTTTGTTCGGTATCCGAATCAATGTATATATTTAGATATTTTACGTTTATTTTTGAGTAGATATTAGATATTCTGCGATGACTCATATCAACACGGTATCGTAAAATCGTAATATCTAATACATAGTTAGTTTGTCGTCCGATATATAGATATTGGATATTGTAGTGATATATAGATATTGTATCTATATACGATTTGTATCGCCCACTCCTAACGGGCACACATTTAATCGATTTTGGTTCTGCCTTGGTTTAAGTTGAATCTATTATTGGAACGAAGTTCCTTAACGGACGGTTTGAATTTGGCGGATGGGGGCTAGGCGAGAAAAAGTGTAAGATTTTGCCGTCACAAGTCACAACTCCTTCTGACGTAGTGTAGACGGCCTTGGCGGCTATAAGGAAGCGAGATGGAATAATATCCATCTCCCTCGCACTTTTTCTTATCTTGTCATGAAAGAAATATTATTTTATTTTAATGAGCTTCATTTTAATAGACGCTAGTAATTAATTTATTTGTATTTGTTAATCAATAATATAATACGTTTATCAATAATAATATAATATACTACGAAAGGAACTTCGTTCCAACCGAGTGTTTCACGACACTCACGCATGTTTTTTTTTTCAATAATTTATTTATCTTGTCCAATAATCGCTGTTGGATATGCGTGTAGGTATATTTTCCAAAATCACTTCGCGGACAAGTGAGTTGGCAATCGCACTATGTGTCTTGCAACTAATTAGCTATTTCCCAGCTACGGTCTGGATATATTTTACATCTGTCTAGTACAAGGTGGTTACACTAACATCTTTTCCTACGGTGCCATCACAAACCCTATGATTTAAAATAATTTTGAAATATACTAGTGAGTATATTTTAAAACCACATTACGTACATTGATTACCTGCTTTATTATTAAGATTTCAATTAGATTCGACAGTTATTTTCATTATTTAATTCATTCATCACAGCCTATCAAAGTTCACTGCTGGCCATAGGCCTCCTCATAGATTGCCTTATAAGAGGGAAATCTGCCACAGCTGCCACTCCTGGCAGGCGGGTTGGCAATCGCTGTTTTTTATTTTCTAGTTGTTATTCGGAAGACGCTGCTGCCCATCTTTTGACTTGTTTCCCTCTGTCCCCTCTTACCGCACACACGGAATTGTGTAAGGCCAATGGCGAATGCTACACACTCGATAATTATCACGGTATTTGGATCGTAATCCAGGATTACGATATTTATCGAGTGTGTAGTATAGTGTATCACGGATCGTGATGCAGATCGCTGGATTTCTAAAAATCCAGAAATCCCACGATCTGTATCAAGTATCGTCGATAAATATCGAGTGTCTAGTTTCTGGTCGATATTTATCGTGTCAGTATTGGTCAGTATTCATTCTGTCAGCGATGGACAATCGAAAATAATTTTCATAATCATCCATTTCTTGGTATTCCCGTTCCCGAATCTAACTTAATAAATTCAGGTGTGTATTGATCTCTGTCTTGAAGCCAATGCTTCATCCATTTTTTTCTCTTTACACGTCTTTTTAATGCTATTGCTAATATAATAGCAACGCATGCGTTACTTTTATAGTCACTCATTACGTTATTGGATTTGGAGTATGTAACGTACACGTCTTTAGTGAATGAAATCTACCGTTGTACTGACGCGATGGGGTATAATAGATATTTTTACACCGCTGCTACAGATCAAGTTGATAATTCATTACTGTATTTTAATTGACTGATTGCTTTTAATTTTTGTCTAATTATTATTAAAGAGAGAACTGCATACGATTTAATGTATGTTTATGTAAACAGTAGCTAGTGGTCGCCTAGTGGTCAAAATTCAACCGTGATACTCAACATTTTAGGTTTCTATGTTGAGAAATCTGTATTTCACTTTCAGTTGCAATTAAATAACGGCTCCGTGGCGCAGTGGCTTAGCAATAAGTTACGGCGCTGAGAGCCGCGGGTTGGAACTCGCACGTAATAATTACTTGCATGGCCTACAAGTAATTCTTACGGGTTTGGATGTATGTCCTTGTGCCATTTATGTATGGAAACTGCCTCCACGATACAGTAGAATATCCTAGGGTTAACGTTTATTTAACGTAAAAAAGTTAAAAGTAACTGCACATTAATATGTAAAACACAGATATATCTAATATACAAAATATAAATAACCGCTTTTTGGCTTTTTTTTTGCCTGAAACGTAGTGATTGATACTCTTTGATACCTACTCTGAGACATTGGTAGTTGGAAAGTCAACAAACGACATAATTTGTCCAAGTGACAATTATGTGTTTGACATTGACAGTATGAACGTAAGCAATGTATATTTTATTTAATTCACTGTATTTAAAACACATTTAAAATAAATTTTAGCTTTCTGCACTCCTCCATATCAACTTCAGATATGCCAAATCTCACACTCCGCAGTGCGAGTAATATGCTTAAAAAGTTGTATAAAATTTTCCCTTCACGTATTAATGTATAGAATAACTTTGATTCGCTTCACAAAGTTCGCAAACAACAAACTTTTAAAGGAATGTAGTAAAATATAATCTGTTTTTAAATAATCTCAAATTTCGAACGTATTATAAAAGTTCAGTTTAATTTTAGAAATAACGAGTTGTAAACTAAGCGGGAGAGACTAAATTTTAACCGAATTTAAAAATGAGAAGGTTCTATATATTCGACGAGTATGTTTATTATATGTTCACCGATTTCCCGGAAACGGTTTAACTGATTTTGACGATTTTTTTTTATTATATAGGTTATACTTCGGGAACTAAACCATATAAATTTAAAAAAATCACCCCTAAGGGCGAAAAAATAGAGGATGGAATTTTTAAGTAGTACTCAAATGGGTAAAAAAATAAAACTTAAAAAAATACATATCGGAAGTCAGCTTTACTTCTTTACGAGGATAATTTTTTAAAGTTACAAATGTAATGGAACCCTGAACTTAAGCCTTATAATAAGGCCCGAGTGGAGAGCGTTCGGCGGGGCGTGTGGCGTAGCGGTGTCTTTAGCATATTTACACTTTGAACGGCCGCTGCTCACTCACTATACTATACTCAGTATACAAGAGCGTGTGTTTGCCATGCTCTTCTGTGTGAACACACCGCTACACTGTACGAGCGTCACTCAGATGTTTCTTTTTTTCATAAAACAAGTGAATTACTTACTAACAGTCCACCTGATGGAAAGTAGCTACAGTAGCCCATAAACATCTGCAGCAAACTTCAAACAAAGAAGGCTACTGATGCGTTGTCACCTCTTAGTTCTAAAATATAATGTCTCAGCACATAATTAAACTGGCTCCTACACCCTTCAGACCAGAACACAGTAGTGCACTCACTGGTAACTCCCAGGCATTAAAAGAGTCCTACCATATAGTAGATTTTAATATTGATACTAACTTTTAAAACTTTGCGAATTATACCTACATGAAATATGCCTCCTCACTGTGTTTTTCCTGAATGTTAAATTCGATACTTTGATAGATTTAATTTTTAATGGCTAATTTAGACACTTTACTTAGATGTCGGTGTTGCCTACTATATAAAACGAAATAGTGTTACTGTAATATATGTACATATCAATACTTACGAGTACATCTTTGTCATAATGTTTCTGTTAATTTGATAATTTCACTCAAACATGTATCAAATTTTCATTACTTCTATGGTTTTAATTTATAATCTTTTTTAACAATTATTAGCAATTTTAGAGAATATCATAGTCACGGACGATAATTAACGTCTTTGGTCATGGATTTTTCATGGACATTATTATTTATTCTGTGGTCATAGGTGAATGAATTTAAAACGTAAAATGGTTATTTGATAAGTTCCTCACAAAAGCCACACAAATGTAAAAACTTTTGTTTGATTTCCATTTCCAGATAATTATTTTTTCGAAATATCATGAATCAAGGCAGATTATAAAGATGTGACTGGAAAGATTGATTGGACCGATACAGACGTTCATAGTTTATGAGACTGTATTAAATAATGCGCACGTGTGTTTAGATAAAATAATTTAAAAATAAAAGTTTGTACAACCGACTTCAATATAAGTAATTAGTTATAACTCAAAAACTATTGGTTAGACTTTGATCAAATTTATATGGGACCACATGAGAAGAGAGAACACACACATAAAAAGGAACATAAGTACAGTCGAATTGAGTACCTCCTCCTTTTTGAAGTCGGTAGAAAAAGGAATAAACAGAATAGTGCGCATTGATGTATTTTCATCTTCTGGTTCCATTTTCAACCGACTTCAAAAAGGTGGAGGTTCTCAATTCGACTGTTTTTTTTTCATGTGTATTATATCATATGTGTATTACCTCAGAAATTTTTTCTAGGTGAACCGATTTTGATGATTCTTTTTTTTATTTGAAAGCTGGCGCTTCTCATGTGGTCCCATATAAATTTCTGAAATCTGAAAAACAAATGGTCAAGATCAGTTGTTTTTGAGTTATCCTAATAATGCGAATTTAATTGACTTCGACTACATAGTAGGTAAATACCATTCTCGTTAAAAATTATTGATGACTATATTAATCTATAAAATTTCAAGATATCGCACTTTTTTATAATTTGATAGTAAAGTAGAAGTGGTTGTTAAATGCAAGGGTAAGTAAACGTGATTCGATGATCGCGTGACTGGAGTATCACGTGGAGCTCTAGCTTTGAAATAAAAAGTAGGCGAGTTGTTTTAGTAGCGCGAAACCTGATAAAGTGCAACTCGGTGTTTGTTAGCAATTATACTCAAAGAAAACGTTTTTAAATTTAACAGTGCTAAAGATTTTTTTTTAATTTAGACTTTGAAATCTTATACCCTATATCTACGCAAATATTAAACATTGAATAGAAAATTATAAAAAATACATATTTAATATTCAATATTTTTATAATTTTTTATATAATTCTAATTCCATAGTTAACCTGAGATTATTTTGATACGTTAGACTAGTATGCTTGGATATGGATTGCATTTTATTTATGAAATGATGCTGTATCGTGCAAATCGTTTTAAAATGACTTCCGTCAAAAGTAATTAGCTTAAAAGGTTTTAGCGCGTTTTCATCATTATTGAATTAGTTAAAACTAACATTTGTGTTACCGTTACCATTACAGCCTAACGAACGAATGACATTGATTGACTGATTTACCACATGGCCGGCGTTAAAGGAAAACATCGTTGGGAAACAAGAATGGACGAGAAAAAAAAATACATTACTACATTATTTACTATAGGAAATCAATTGAGAATTTAAAATTAGCATTATGGTTTCATCGTAACGTATACGGAGTGAATGATGTCCTTTTTTTGGAATGCCTTTTACGTACTAAGTCAAATCTTCATTAAATTTACATACTTTTAAGTTTATAAATTTGAGTATTTTTGTGTGCGATCTATGACAAAATAAAGTCTTTCTTTCTTTCTATGTTGGAAGTGCCAACACGCATCAAACAGCACGGTGGACGATTCCCACACAATTACCTTAGTAATGAGAGGTGTCAAGCAGTTGGACTTTGGTTATTAGATATAAATATATTAGTCATGGTTTTTTAAAAGGACAGTGTTTAAAGAAGATTATAAATTTGAATATTGTTAGACTGTAAGTGTGTAAGTTACTGTAATTGAAACATTATTTACATTATGAATGCTACTAGGATTATTCTACTTAATAAATATGCATGCCTTTGTCAACAGTTCTGTTATAATGCGATTCGTTGCTAAAGTCTGTTCGGCGAGAGTTGATAAATATTATGATTACGCCTCGCATTAGCGCGACTGTCGCTTAAGTATCGCGATCTGTGTGACAGGCGTCGCTTATTTGCAAGCACGGAGTTTTGTAGTACGAAGCTCACGGCTGTGGTCAAGCTCAAGGCCAGGCGAGCAACTCGATGCGGCGGCTTTCTTATCATCTATCAGCAAAAATAATTTGCGGGCCGCAATTTCTAATGAGTTTAGGGAATCCTGCTTTTTTAAACTGTACTTAACTGCCACAACTTTATACAGATATAATTTGCAACAGGAATTCGTACATCTTATCTCAATCCTGTCGCAGAATAAACGGAGCTAACAGTCGCCTGTCTCCGGGACAAATAAACGCAGACATAAATCAATGTGAATGCACTAGATTTATCTTCGTTTTAAGCTTTGCTTTTGTAAAAGAGCGCCGCAGCCTTTAATGTGTTTGTTCTCCCTGGAAAACTTTCTTCTCTATGCAAACTGCAATTTTGATTAAATTGATTTAACTCTAGTTATATAAATATAGGCGAATATTGAATGTCTGAAGAAGAACGGTCTGAAATCAGGTAAACTAGATTTGAAATTTGCGTAATGGATTTAACTAACGTTGTTTGAATTTTACTTTGAGTATGTTAAATTGAATTTCCGTTAAGTGCTTAAATCATTTGACTGTTATTATCGACATAAATTGAATTTATTTAATTTTCCGTTTCAAATTCAGCAAAACAGAACACTTCGGTTTTGAATGTCTGTCACAGAGGTTTTTTCGCTGGGAGTTTCACGTAGAAGATTGAAATTTATGAAATAAGTACCTACTTAGTTATAAAATGCGACTACCTAAAACACAACAATAGAAGTGACGTTAAAAAATCGAATTTTGGTAAAGAGGGAAGTTGTTAGCTAGTTTTTGTTTTATTTAATTTTATTTAAATGATTAGATATTCTTAATAAATGCTTCAAAATTACTACAAACATATTGTGGGCACTGTATCTTCCAAAATTTATTTTGCTACTAATCTATAAAATAATATCTATATTTCTAGATTACGTTGATATAATATCGTTTGATAAATAAAATCTTGTAGGACAATTTCAGTTCATATGTGGCGGCGTTGTCGTCGCGCCATAAAACGTTTGTGAGCCGAAACTTAAATCACGCTTTCGAAGTTTCCAAATTACTCTGTACATATATAGCATATGCTCTGTACCGAGCGGAACATTTTTCCTGGCGGGAGATTCCCCTTTTCCTTCCACGGCCAAAGTAGTGACTACGTGATGTGACTCTATTCCATCTTCAAGCTTATCTCCGTTGTCCCCAAGAATCTGCTCTTCGCTCCTAACAAACGTCTTCTGCAGTCTTCAGCTCCTGCAAGCTAGTCCAACTTGGTTTCATCTCGATTCACCACAGATTTATAAAGCAGATTTCAGATTTCTGTTACTTGTTCCGACTCATCGTTCTTATCGACATTACTTGCCTTTGCGGAGACAGCATGTATTACCTATTGGTTTTAAGGACGTACCGGCAGCTGTACTGCACCAATGACCTCCAGTTTGAGCAGGATGGTAATACTGCGCGCTTTCATTGCGCCAAAAAGCGTAAACGTATCACGCTGTCGAAATTTCCGAACTACTCTGTATGTTGAACGTTCCCCGTGCTGAACACCTTGCCTGGTGGAAGATTTGACCTTTTCCTTTCACAGCCAAATATGAGAAAAGAAACTGGAATAAAATGGATAATGAATCGAATCTTGGTGTTGCTCAAATCAAAATAATGTTAATCTTAACAAATATCAAGCAAGCTAAACAAGTAATAGCATAGGAGAAATGCAGGGACTGTGCTAATTCTTGTTATCGATTTTTACTTGCCCAGAGCAGTGACCTTTATTGTGAATGAATGTCAGCGCAACAGAAAAATCGTTCTCTACCTCATATTGTGTCTAGGGAACGTGCTGACGTTACGTATTTTGATTAATATTTAGATAACGAAGCAGTCATATGTTTCAAAATTCGTTCGACTAGAAATGTCTTTTTATATGTGCGGTTCGATAGAAAGTCTATTATTAATGTTATGAAATAATTAAAAAAAAACTAGCAAAATTAGTAAGAATACTCATATTTCCTTTAAGGACTCCAAATATGCTTAGTTCTTGTGTTAGTATTGCTTGTGATAGGAGTGCTTTACGACAGTATTCACCTCATTGGCTACTGTTGCTTAAATCATCCTCAATAATGCTTCCCGTCTACTTCCATTCATTCATTCTTTCATTACAGACTATCCATTGCTAAACATAAGATTACCCCATAGATTGCCTTATAGGAGGGACAGTAGTCATAGTTGCCACCCTTTGAAGGCGCGTGGTTTGGCAACCGTAGATTTTATTATCTTTTGTTGTATCAAGAAGATGCTGCTGCACATTTCCTGGTTCAGTCTCCTTCTTTCGTCTCTTATGACACTGACGGGATGTAATAGGGTAGTCCTAG
>JAGSMP010001659.1:0-134619 GCA_029286625.1 Parnassius orleans | reverse complement strand
GTAAAATAGTTTTATACAATATTGCTTTTTGTCGTATACATTCACGGCGTTAAGGCATGACAATATACAGCATGTTCTAGGTTTATGAATACATATGAATATATGGTGTTCCATATTAAAGCAGATTTCATTATTTAACCACAAATATTGGTAACGTTGATTTGAGCTGACGCGTGGCGTATGATTTTGATTAGAACGATACGACATAATTTTAAACGGATAAGGTTTTTGAGAGAAGCAAAATATTGATAACTGGGATAATGTCGTGTTCATTGATCAAATCGATGAACTGGCTCTGGAGTACAGTCATCGCGTTCTAAGAATTCCACCGTATCATTGCCTGTATAACGCGATTGAGCTAATCTGTGCTCAAATAAAGGTTACATATATACATGCCCGCCATTCAGCACGAAAAAGATGATGACCCTATTAAAAGAAGCCTGCGGGGAAGTCACAAGAGATGACTGGGCAAAGGTTGTTGAGAAGACTAAAAACCTGATTGTGGAACATTTTGACCGAGATATCAGGATTGATTCTGTTATTGATAATAATATAATTATACATGTAGGCGAAGATGATGATGAAGACACTACCTCCTCAAGCGAATCAGGTCTGATTAATATTCTGTACGCACATTCAATTCAATGTACTTTATTGCATAGAAATACAGATTGTAACTTTGTAACAAAGAATAAATAAAACAATTTTATTATATTAATATTACCTTTTTTTGGTTTCCACTTAAATTACTAAAATATAAATTTTAAATGATTCCGCCAATTTAAAACGAAAATAATCTTAAAAATAACGCGGCGGTTCATTTTGGAGGAACGGTAACGAACTCAGTGTTATGTTGTGCCCATCACTAGTCGTGACTAACTGATAGGTGTCAAGACGCATTCTCTGAACAGCCGAACTTTAATATTATTATTATACTCATTTTATTTAATTGTTTATGGTAACAGAAATATGTTCGACAACTGCGCGGTAGAAATGAGACACCGACAAAATAACAGCGCTTTGTCTGTTGCAATACTGCTGCAGCGTTATGCTGAGTTGGATGCGTTTTCGTCCTTCGTAATTTAGGATCTGAATACACTATAATTTTTCTGATACGTGCCAGGCCAGCCACATACATTCGGAATTGCGACATTTACGCGAACTCTCTTTGACATGAAATTTACATTTGCATGCCTTAAGTGCAAAGCGCGTAAGTATGTTCTACTAGCGCCTAAAAATCAAGATTCCAACGTTTTGTCGCATGAAATCGTATCTAACAAACAAATTGAACATATTATTTATTTTAAATCGATCAATTGCTATTTTACATAAAAAGTGGTTTTAGTGGCATAAAGTGTAGATTTATCAAGTCCGCATGAAGGTGTAAACACGATAACTTTTGAAAATATTAATTTTAACTCAATCTATTTTTAAATTCTTCATCTATCATGCGGGAAGCCATGGAATGTAAATGGTAGTGTAGCGGGTGGAAGGAAAAGGAGATCTCCGCCGGGCAAGGTGTTCTGTCCGGGGCGGCCAACGCTCCAGTGGTAGTTCGGAGCTATTGTATATATACTGTTTTAATTCGGAACTTTGATAGCGCGATTTAGGCTTCGATGTATTTCGCTTGTGGCGCGACGACAGCGCCGCCACATCACCCCCTGCTCAGACCGGAGGTCGATAGTGCAGTCTAGATGTCGACAGTGTGCAAGTGCCAGGAAATTGCCTTGTAGTCTGCGGTGAGTCGAGAAGAAGGCAAGTAATCTGCGAGAGTGCCGTGAAGTAGAGGCGAGCAGTGAGGCTCAGAGCCGTGCCGAACACTGTAAGCGCTGAGAGTAGCTTGAAGGAACAGGAAGCATTATTATAGTGCTGCGATGAAACCTTTGTAAAGCTAGATGGCTTTGCAGGATGTGAAGACTGCATACAATATCTGCTCGGGAGCGAATAGATAGGGTGCTTGAGAATGACGAGGATTTGAAGTTGTAGTTTCCGAAGGTTCTTGGTTGCATGTTCATATCACGTCGGTTGGTCACCACTGTAGCGGGTGGAAGGAAGGAGATCTCCGCCGGGCAAGGTGTTCTGCCCGAGGGCGATAACGCTCAGTGGTAGTTCAGAGCTATTGTATATATACTGTTTTAATTCGGAACTTTGATAGCGCGATTTAGGAAGCTGTATTTCGCTTGTGGCGCGACGACAGCGCCGCCACAGTAGTTAAGTTATAATTAATTTTTTCGGCTGAGAATTAGCGTTGTTCGGTGTTTTGAGCAACCATGTATTAATTTATTTTACTAAATACACTTTGCCTCACTCCAGCTGAGAGTGAATAATAATATAAGATTTAGTGCTAATATTATTATTATACTCATTTTATTTAATTATTTATGGTAACAGAAATATGTTCGACAACTGCGCGGTAAATGAGATACCGACAAAATAACAGGCTTTGTCTGTTGCAATACTGCTGCAGCGATATGCTGAGTCGGATGCCTTTTGTTGCTACAACCCAATGTATTTTGTATTTTAGTTTTGTTTGATTTGTTGTTTTAATTTCTTTGTACATAACGTACCAAGAAATTAAAACAACAAATCAATATATGTGACGAATAAAACATTCATTGATTCCTTCAATAATTTAGGATCTGAATACACTATACTTTTCTGATACGTGCTTAAGGTCAGCCACATACATTCGGATTTCGGTTTCGGGATTCTGTTTAATTGAACTGGTAAGTCACACACATGCGGAATCATTTTCCCTAAAAATTTCAGACCGAAAACTTTGTACGTGTGTGATAGGTCCTTGAATAGAATAGAATAGAATAGAATAATTTTTATTCAATATATATTACATGTGTAATTATTGAAAGTCATTTTTTTACTTTACCACTGGTTCGAAAAAAAACCTCTGTCCTGGGAAGAACCAGCAAGAAACCCAGCGGGACTTTTTAAAAATAAGTTTTACATTAATGGTTGTACAAACCATTTAAGTACAAAATTTATTTTAGAAACTGCTTGGTAGCGACCATAGACTTAGAATATACTGACGTATAGACCACCTGACAGCCCGAAAACGCGTGACCAATTTTGATTTGTCATTGTGTGCATTAGCTAGTGATGTATATTTTACTTAAAAGGACTATCGAAAATGATTGTTAAGGAAGCGGTAAAAGATTATAAAAATTGTTTAGTGCATGAAGTTGAATAACTTCAAAATTAACTAGATTTTACTGAATAGTTCTAAAATAATTAAAAAATATTCATATAACATGTTCTAGGAATAAGCTGACCCTACCTGCCTTTTGTTGGATTTTAATTCAAATGTATAAAATCCCAGGTGAATTTACCGAAAAAATTAAACTCCCCAATAATCAGATCAGAATGTTGTATTTTCGAGCTATGATCTTTGGAGAAAATATTTACTGCCGTGGGCAGTTTCCCGGAATTGTTTATTAACATATTGTTAATATAAATAGGTAGATACTTAACTAAGTATATACCTATTTATATTTATAAAATGTTTTGATGGAAACAAAAAAACGGAACACAGAATACATAATGGATGCTTTATTTTTCATATATTGTGATAATTAAACATTTAATAATTAATAATTAGGTAAATAAATTATAGAAGTTATTTTAACATTCGACTTAAATATGAATGTAAAGCAATAATAAAAGTAAGGAAAAAAAAAAATCAAAAATCTTTATTCTCAAACCAGTAATACTTAAAATTAAATACATTATTGGAACATTCCTTTTAAGTTAGGAAACTTGTGTTAGGGCTCCGCTCTTCCGTCCTTCATTTATATAAGTTAGTGTTTAGAACTTGGTAACACATAGATTTTTGACTTGCAGTTAAACTTATGTAGTATTTTTACATAAAATATCCGTTGGTGTTAGTTGTGATTGTGTAGTGTATGTATGTGGTGTGTGTATGTTGAGGTATGGTATATTTAGTAAATTATTGATTATGTAACAAGTTAAGTAATTTTGTCTAAAGTGTTTCGGTTTCGTTTAATTTAAAGTTTTCAACCATTCTATTGTTTTCTTTTAACTTCTATGCTATGCAATGGATATATGCTAAGATTTTATTTATTTTATTATATAAGTATACTGCCTTTTCTCATATTGTATTGAAGCAAATGTCGTTTTACAGCGATCAGTATATAGAACTAAGTCGTTTCTTCTTTTTTTTTTGTCTTGTCACGTTCATACCTAGTAGATTTGTGAATTTTAAGCAATAAGAATAAAATATATAACTTTCGAACTGACAAGACACCAGACAAATTATAAAGGTCAGTAGTGGGGAATCGGTATGGTTTGAAATAGTAGACCTTAAGCAGGGCTCTTTGAGGCTCGCTCAACCTCAAGGAATCTTGTTTTAAAGCTCCTCCCATACTGGGATACAATAAGTAAGAACAGATTGAGCCAGTGCTGTATATACTTTGTTCAGTAATTCGTTGGTTGTTACATGTCTTAACTTTTGAAAATCCATCAATTTTCTTATGCAGCCAGTTATTATTAATTCAATATGGTTATACCAAGACAGTCTCTGGTCAATAATAACACCTAAATATTTTGTTTGTCCACTCTATCAATAACACGATCACAATTAAAAAGTAGGCTGTCTTGGCAAGTGTGTATTTTAATGCTGAAGTTAGCTGGTGGTTGAGTGTAATTACAAATAGCAAAACAAATATAATTTGTTTTATGCGTGTTTAATGAGAGTAGGTTGTTATTAACCAGACAGCTATAGTATTAAGTCGATTCTGTACGCATTTCCACTTCCTCCCAAGTGTCTCCCGAAAAATAGGCTATCGTCAACGCATAGGAAAAGATGTGACCGTGAGGAATAGAAAGTTGCACAGCTCATTAATATAAACCAAAAACAGCGTAGGCTAAAGACGCTACCCTGAGGACGCCGAAAATAACATTTTCTTCGTCACTCAACACAGCGTCCACATGAACACGCTGAGTGCGCTCATGTAGGTAGCTGAACATCAGGTTTAGGGAAGTATCCTGAAGCCGATAAGCTCAAAAACTTTAAAAATCAGGAATAGAGACCGTTTCAAAGCCTTTCTCAGGTCTAAAAATACTGTAATACTTTTGCCATTATCTAAATTCTTTACTATTAAAGAGCATAATGTGAGAATAGCGTCTTCTGTGGAAAGCTGTTTTCTAAAGCCAAATTGTTGATTTGATAAAATATTATATTTATTTAAGTAGTTTAATATCCTAGTATTTAAGATTTTCTCTACAATTTTGGACAAAGCTGGTAGGACAGAAATCGGGCGGTAGTTATTTATATCGTCTCTGTTTCCACTTTTATAAACAGGTGTTAAATGATTGTTTAAGTGCGTGAAATATACCACTCGTAAAACAGAGATTTATAAGGTAAGTGAATACAGGCACAAACAAATCCTTTCCCAACTTCAAAACCTGTTTGGAATTTTATCCACCCGGGAGCGCGCTATCAAGTCAAGACTCATCAACACCCGCTCTTTCAGCATTATCTGTTTCCGAGCAGAACAAAGAGTTTAGGAGTATAGTAGTAAGTGGATTTAGGAATCGAGCTGCATAACATCTTAGACTTAATTTCTTCAGCCAGGCAACTACCTATTCTGGAGAAATATTTATTAATATAATTAACTGAATCCTGGGGTTAGGGTTTTATATTTAATAAACACGAATTGAAACATTCTTTTTTTAAATTGTGTACTTCTTCATTTATATTTTCAGAGAACTTTATTATTTTTACAAGATTTAGAAATGACGCTAAAATCATGTTTACGTTTTTGTTTTTTAATAAGTTTATTACAAAATTTCGGTAGCGACAGTAAGTGATCTTTAATATATCATTAGTTGGGTCTTGTTTTATTTTTTTGCATAGCATTTCTGTTTCTTATGCATCAAGTATACCTTCTGTCATCCAGGGCTTGATAAATCTCTTTGTCCAGGAACAGCTAAAATTTTGGTGTGTTTAACTAATGCAATAGATATTTTATCGATCAATATATTAGTTAGAGTATTTGGGTCTGTACATAAATATAAATCGTCAAAAAGTTTAAATGTAGACTGTTTAAGGCGGTAAGTCAGTTCAGATTTTGTTTTATTAGATTTGCTTAAACTATTGTTGCCCACTAGGCTAAGTAAAAGTCATATTGTGGTCTGTTATAGTTGTATCGAAATTGCGACAGCAGTTGTTCTTTTTATCAATTTTTAGCATAAAATGGTCCAAACAACGCAATCCTCTGGTAGAAAAATGGTGGCCTGGAAGTATTTCATGTGTAGCCAAAGCGGTCAGATAAAATTTCTGTTATTTCTTTCATAGCTTTGCTCACACATAATAATTAATAAATTTATATTAATGTCACCCGCTATAATAATATGACTAGTTTTAACTGAATTTAGATGTAAATCAACAGAGTGAATAAATTCGTCAGCTTTTGTGATGGAAGGAGAACGATATATACCTAAAATTGTGTATTGATTTATAGTTATTTGTAAACATGAGCTTTGTATAAATTTATTTCCTTAACAAGTGCTCTATAAACATTCTTTATGTAAACTACCACACCATCGTTTGATTTAACTGAGTATTTGTCGAATAGGAACAGTAGCTATGTAAAGTGGAATTGGTTTATTTTTATCTAACCAGCACTCCGTCAAAATTATTATATCAATGCAAGTTTAAGTTGCGCTAAGTGTATTAATAGATTGTCAAAATACAATATATACTTGTTATATTTTGACTATAATATTCAGATTTCCATATTTAAAACAGCGTTTGAAGACAAATCATCTATTGAACATTTTATAGACTGTGAAATTTCTGTGTCGTCTAATTCCTGTAGTGTATTCAGAGAACTATTCATGGACGCTCTGTTTAAAGGCCAATATGTTTATGAGGCTTCATCATGCTTCATGTTTATATTCTTTCATCTGTCCTGAAAAGAGTATAAAGTAATAAAAAGTAATAAACTTATTATCATTTTAGCTGCATGAATTTTAAAAACATAATGATCTTAACACAGTAAAGTGCACTAAGTGTCTGAGGATACAGATGCACTTTCTATTCTCTCAATCTCAGTATGTTAAGAAAATGGTCACTCATTCATGGACTGACCGCGGCAAGTGCAACTAATTTCGTAGATCTATTGATCTGCGCAGCTGTCATAACCACGAGTTCCTCTTCTCTACGACTAACGCTGTAGGATGAACCACTATTTAAGCCCTCGCGACAATGTCGTCGGCCATCAAGTATGAATCGGGCATTGACCGTTGTGAGTATCAAATACTATACAATTTATACTATCACGTCTCATGCGCGGTCGTCCAATAACGAGGAGCATTACTAAATATCTATACCTAACTACGCTAAAGAGTTTATCGTTATGATTTGGGAATATAATCCGGTTCGAAGCTCCGCTCCACCCCTTGAGGAAAATAGCATGATGCTATGAATATTGTAGATGTGTCCGTGAGGCCATGCGGTTGGTTAAGCAAGGTTATACATTTATTTTGGTTGATAAATAGATACTAGTTGGGTTCATAATGGCAAGAGGATAATCTCAAGATTTTTTGTCTATAATGTACTACAGTTTATAATGTATGAAAATGTCTCTATATTTATCTAAAGTTTTAAAGTTATATTTTTGAAGTCTTATTATAACAATATTTTACCTGGTTACAAATTATGTAGAAATGACTCCTTTTAATAAAAATTTTTATTCTACTTTCTTTTATACTTCTCAAGAAAATGTTTGCTGCAAATTGTTGAGTTCTTCTTTGCATTTCAACCAACCGTCCAATGAACCTTAACCACTTTTTCTAATTATAGAATCCGGAGAATCTGTTTGAAAACGGCAAATAAAATTACATTTATAACGCAAACCGAGTTTATTTTCTTGTTGTGTAGGAAATCTATCGATTCATAATAAACATTCAAGATAAATATCGACATTAATTTTGATATAGTTGAGTCAATCCCTAGCGTACATGTAAAATATTTTGTATAAAAATGTATTTACCAAATTCATGCAAATATCAACAACATGACTTTTTTCTTTGCAAAATATCAAATTAACAAAATAATTGAATTTATTCTATATTTTAAACAGTATGTAACATAAATTTTAACCAAAATAAACGCGTCATACATTGACGACGTCTTGAGAATACCTGTGATATGTGAAATTATCAGGATTATTTCTGTATGACACCAAATCACTCACGGAACAATTAACCATTTTGGAAAAAAGTTACTTACTAAAATAACCACTATTATACTATAAAAATTACAAAATATCTCGGAGCTATTTCTTGCGTGCCGAATTGTGCCGACCTGTCATTCAAAATCAGTTACAGAGTCATGAGATTTGGTATCCTTTTCTATCTTGCATTTTGCCATAAGAATTTTCTTCTCCCTTGCACACTATGTTGGTCTATACGCTAGTATATTCTAAGTCTATGGTAGCGACCACCTCATTCCAGGGTTATTATCAATCATGTATTCATTTATACTATAATAACCCTTTTTATTTCAGCTTAACAAAAACATTGGTATCACTAGCTTGTGTTTGTTCCTAGTATTTACAGAATGTATATCACTTTTTTTACTAAAACTACCTTTGTGTTTGTGAACATACATTACATTTTCGTAAATATACTGAGAAGTCAAAGTTAATATATTTATTTCTTTAAATTTATCTCTAAGAGACTCTCTCGGTTTTAGGTTGTAAATAGCTCTAATGGCCTTCTTCTGTAAAACAAAAATAGTTTCTGAATCAGCCGCATTTATCCATAGCAAAATCCCATAAGACATTATGCTATGGAAATAACTGAAATAAACTAATCTAGCTGTCTCGACACTAGTGAGACCTCTAATCTTTTTTACAGCATAGGCTGCAGAACTTAGTCTGCTTGCTAGTTTGGATATATGGGGCCCACTAACTTTGCGTCAAGAGTGATGCCAAGAAAACAGTGGATTCAACAGAGCTCAGTTCTTCCCATTTAAAAACACATTGGTACCCAGATTTTAACATTCGTTGTTGTAAATTTAATACATTTAGTTTTATTTCCGTTTAAATGTAGATTATTAACGTTAAACCAATGCACTAATTTTGATATAGCATTATTCACTTCGTCACATTTAAATGATTGACGTTTAAGTTTAAAAATCAAAATATCATCAGCAAATAATACTATATCATGATTATCCCCTACAAAGGAAGGTAAGTCATTAATATATACCAAATAGGAATGGGCGAAAATCGAGCCTGAGGGACACCAATAGTAGGTGACCCGGAAGAACTTTTACCATTGATGATAACTTTCTGCATTCTATTACTTAATACGAAATAATAAGTTTAAGCGCTGTGTTCTTGACACCATAGTACTGTAGCTTCCTGATTAATGTCTCATAGTGAACACAGTCAAGGCCTGGAAAGGTCACAAAATATACCAACATCCTCAGATCTCCCATGCACAAAAATATGTTTAATAAGCTCACCTCAGCGTCAGTTGTCGAGCGATCCTTGTAAAACCAATTGATTTTTATGTAGCAATTTATTAATATTAAAAGAAACTTAAGATCTGATCTAAAATTATTTTCAAAAATTTTACTAAATGTTGGTAGTACAGAAATCGGTCTAAAGTTGGCGGGTTTAATGTACTACCAGATTTAAATAAAAGTATGATTTTACTATGTTTCATTAAATCAGGAAACACCAAGATTCGACGCTTGTATTAAATATAGTGGCTAGATAAGGTGCTACTATATCTATTATAGATAAAATAACTTTAACGGAAATCCCCATAAGTCTGCCGTTTTCTTAACATCAATTGTTTTAAAATATTTAACGATATCTTTTGGCAATACTCTATGGAATTTAAAAGTATTTGAAGAAGCCTTTACATTTGTTTAAGCAATGATTCGGCGACAGTTGATTGCTTTATGAGATTTGCTGCGTTCGGAATCGAATCGGATTCCGAATATGTAGCCGACATTAGGCTTTGTATTTGCAAAATTTGACTTTAGCATGTAATCACAAAACGGGACGATAAAACGATAAGATGCATTTAAGTCAAATTGGAACATCTAAAACTGATTAAGTGTCTCGAACTAAAATCACTCTTTTACAGGAAATATTACTTCACAATAAGAGGCCGTGAGTTTCATCATAGACCCCAGGTGTCCCTCAAGTAACCTTTCTTATCTAAACTTGGACTGGGCCTGTAGTAGCTAGTTAACATAAGGAATGATATCCCGTTTTTACTTTAAAAATTAATGCCACGGTCGCCTAACAAGAGGTAATAATGACGGATTAAAGCCTTAAGTAGAAGCTGATCCATGTCAAAGTAAAGATAAGTAGCCAGCAGGACTTGACAGCCGTGAAGGCAACATACCCTTATATCTATACCTATACGTGATATTATTATATTCTTTTTTATAAAATTGAGTAGCTTGCGAACTAGAGTCCACCTGATCTAAGCGAAGCGACAGTAGTCTAATGTCAGGTGCGGACCGCGATGTCAAAAGATCGTGGGTTCAGATCGCCATTCGACTACTGTCGTGAATACTATTAACACAATTTTATGCTTATCATTATATGTTAATAGTATTGCTAGTATTTAAAATCTGATGGTAAATGACAACTGCAACCCTTGGACACCTGCAACCAACTTCAAACAAAGAAGGCACTGTGCGTTATAACCACTGAGGATGACCCAGAATACCTCACAGATTTTAATTTACTTGCTCTCTATACCCTCCAGACCGAACACAGCAGTGAACGCATTTTGTTTGGCGACAGAGATAGGTGTGAGTTGGAACATACCCGACGGACTCTAAGACACAAAGGTCAACAAACCTAGTAAATATATATTACATAGTCATATTACTCCATTCAGGGCTCAGAGTAATTGAAATTTCAAAGATTTGAAGCTATTCGTGCAGTTGCTTGTGACGGCTTAATCGAAGCATTATCAATGGAGCACTAATCGATATTGAGTTGATTACGAACGTGCCTTATCGTAGTGCGTCTTAAAGACTATTCAATTATTATTCGTAGTGAAATATCCTTATTCATTTTATAAAATAATATATATTACGTCTATCTTTACTAATATTAAGTATATGTATTATATAAAATATTGCTGAGATATAAAAAATGCTGTGGAAATGCGGTCATTAAAGATTATGTACGGGATGAATCTGAATGACAGGTTGAGAAATTGTGTGATAAGAGAAAAGTGTGATTTGCAAAATGATAATGTGACCAGCATTAAGAAAGGAATAGAATATAATCATTTTATTCAATATAAATTGCAAGGATACTTAACTAAAGTTATTTTTTACTTTTACCACTGGAAAACCCAGCAGGAATGCTTCAGTGGTTTGGTCATGTTGAAAGAATGAATGAGAAAAGAGTAACAAAGCAAATTTTGTAACAGAAGTGGACGGCAGAGTCGGGAAGGGATGCCCTAGATGGAAGTTTATCGACCGAAATGCGAGATATTTAAGAAAAGCAAAATTAAGAGTACCTTTTACCGACTAGCATGTACAGCCAGTGTATATCCTATTTCTGGGTACAAGCCTCCCCTCATTTCTGAAATAGTTTTTAGGGCCTAGTGTGTCCGCTACGCTTATTGCATGTTTAATTCATTTTCGTATAATTTTTAGTTTATGATTCGTTTAAGTTTAGAATAAACGACACATAGACTACCCGACGGAAAGTGGATGCTAATGACCCATGGATACTACATCTATCCTCGATTAAGAATTAAAATACAAATGCGTTGTCACTCCTGAGGACAGAGAATGCCTCGGTTCCAGTAAAAGGGTCTCCGTACTCTACACTCACCATACGAACCAACTGAAATAACACACTATTATACGCTGATATACTATAAAAGCGAGGTCCTTCTCTGGTTGAGCCGACTCATTGCTGCAGCCATAATATGGCGGCGTGGCTCACCACCACGTGAAGTGTCTGCCGCGCTGTCTAAATGCATGTTAGCGGAATCATGTCTCATGCAGTTAACTTTCAGATGATTTCACACACCGACATATGTAAAAGTTGTGTTGTTTAAGTAATAATTGTACACATAATAATAATAATAATCATCCGAGATCGTAATAGCAGTAATGAGCTTTGTATGACCTGAAACATGGTGGGCGCGGCTTTTTAACTCTCACCATGCATAATCGCGAAGTGTGCGGCCTCCGTAATTACTTCCTGACGAAATCGGATGATCCGATCTAAGGGACGTCATTTCGTGTGATAAAGGTAACCCCTCTATCCTTAGCCAACGAGCAATGGCAAGACCACAGCAAACAGTGCATTTCCGACCCGGGACCGTATGGAAGAAAAGACCTCCACGGGAGGTCTACTGAAACTCTACATGAGCCTTTCGTGAACAGTCGCCTCCTCCACTGGCTACGTTTCGGTGACCTCTTTGGGTAAACCTAGGGTTTTGTCTTTGCGATACAGGATCAGATTATTAAGACCAACAATTACAAATACATCCTAAAGGATGGCGCCGTCGACATCTGTCGAACTTCGCCATCGGTGAGTCATAGGCATGTCATCTCCAGTTGTTCGACGCTTTCTAACTCTGAGTATTTGCAGACACAACCTAGTAGCCAGAGATTCTACAGGAGCTCACTCTGAAATACATTCTCGTGGATCGAAACTGCCATATTATAATTACTTGCCGGACCGTGCGAAAATGACCGCGCCAGGCTCTACTGGGACCGGGCCATCATCAGACAGGACTATCCTTGCAAATAAGCCTGATATTGTGCTGATGGACCGGGACACAATCAAGAGATATTTTAGTCGACATTACCATTCCTATGACGAGAACCTCGTGAAAGCCGAAACAGATAAACGAACAAAATATCTGGACCTGGCTTACGAGTTGACCGACATGTGGTGTGGTATGACGACCGAAATTATTCCTGTGGTCGTTTCTGCGAACCCCGAGAAGAAGAAGGGCAGTAATGGCGGCTGGTGGACAAAATAAAAAAAAACGTATACGTATTAATTTTCGCAAAAGAGTGTACAAATAGAACGACAAAAATTTTTCATTCTTCTCAATAATGCGCAAAAATGCAGTTTTTAGTAAGCCGCGTGCCCCTCGCAGAGGAAACATACATTGTCCTGCGAATTTAATACAATAATTTAATACTATCACAATAATAATGTGTTAAGGGCCATCTTGGAGCTCCCTCGCTATTGTAGTGCATGAAGTGTTTGCTGATCCCAACACGGACGATACGCAATGCTGCGCAAAAATTGCAGTCTTTAGTAACGCGTGTGCATTCTCACAACGGAGTCCTACGGATGATTGGCAACAGCATGGTCTCCACTCTACTTGCGAGGGTTTATGGATTTAAATTTTTTAAGAAGTGGCTTCACAGCTCAAAGACTACACATGCGTTGTGTCCTCTGAGGACTAAGATAGAATGCCTGATAGCCTGTAATTAAACTGGCTTTTCATACCCTTCGCACCGGAACACAGCAGTGCAAGCACTACTATTAGGCGCTAGAAATAGGTAAAAGGGTGGTACCTATAAACGACAGTAGCCTAATGGATGTGTGCAGATCGCGAACCCAAAAGGTCATATGTTCAAATCCGCCATTCGACTGCAGTCGTGAATCATTCCTAACACAATAATTTTAAGCTTATCAGGAGTGGTTAAAGGGAATATTAGTATCTCATGTTAATAGCATTTCTAGTTCTTTTTATTTAAAAAAACTTACTCAGACGACTGACGGCTGAAGGGAGTCCTAATATGTAATGTATTACAGTTTCTTGAGCCGAGCGTATATAGATACTTGATTAGTCGTTACCAAAATAGCATGTAGTAATTGCCCATACATATACCCTAGTCTAAAAGTAAATGATTAAAGTTAATAAATCCATATAGGTATTTCTCATGCAAAATTTTGATATATTTTTGTAAATGTGTACGACTAACATAAGTCATATTGTAAATACATATCCATGGAATGCCAACATTTCCCAAACAAAGTTTTGACCTACATTTGATTTTTTCTTTTATCCTTCGTTACGCTTGTCAAGAAATATGTTCAAAGGAGAGATGAGTGAGTGTCACTATATTTTACTGGTAACAGACTCAATATGGTAGAATTTTACAAATATCCATTTATTTTAAAACTCGGAAAACTAATATAATCATTTGTTCGGACTGAATTTCGATCATGATCGTCAGCCTCAGCGGAGACTACTTTCCAGTACGGGGATTAAAACCACCAACTTCTTGACAACGAGCATCTATTAAAAATTTCTTGACAAGTAAATGTAATAACTGATTTTAGCCCGACCCGGGATTTTAACCAAAGGATATGCAGGAGTACTACTAGACCAAAGAGGTATTCAAAGACTAACTTTGAAAACTATAATAAATAAATATTACTAGAAAAATAAATTTAACTAGCTCCTGAGATGAATTTCGATGGAGAAAGCAATTGCGATCTCATACATAGTTATGAGCTTCAAGAAACCGAGGTAGGTAAACAGCAGTAGCATACTTTATTATCGTTCAAGGGAGAAATTCATTTCATGCAAAATATAAAATGTTCGAACTTAAAGCTCAAATAATAATGTAGGTATAAAATTTAGATAGTAAAAACAGTTGGACGAACGAACGTAATCAAAATAGTTTATTGTTTGGAACAAACTCGTATTATGTTGTTTCTTTTAGGAGCATTTAAATTAAGTATACCTGTAAATGTTATCAAAAGGCGGAATAGGCACTTATCATTTATATATTAAGTTCTAGTACTACATCTTGTTTATATTTATTTCCAATGATTACTTGCTTTAGTGCTGCTTTTAAAACTACATCATGATTGTTGTTTATTTTCATCCATCCATCCATTACAGCCTATTACAATCTACTGCTGAACATAAGCTTTACCTTAAACTGTATCATAAGAGAATATTTGCCATAGCTTTCCATACTTAGCAAGCGGTTTGGCATTCGTATTTTTCATTTTCTAATTTTTATTAGGAATTTGCTTTTCTGGATTAGGAATTTAATTAGGATTGCCTCCTGCTGTTCTCTTGTTTTGTTGCTCCCTGTCGCCTATTACGACACCCATTTATTTATATAGCCTTCATTGCATTTCATTTAAAAAAAAGTGCAATTAAAGTTTTTGGATATTCTCTACCAGTTTACGAACGATTTTGAGGATCTATTTAAACCTCGGAAAAAAATCCAATCGCGGATTACATAGACGGCTTAAAACAGTTTATTATTTATTTATTATTTATTTATGTTCACTGTGAATTGACATGAATTTTTACACATCTTTTTTATATTAAAAACTCAGAACAACAAAGAAAGATAGATTTTTAACGTGTTAGAGCCATGATGCAGCTATATTACTGCCCAAGCAGCACACAAGCGTTATGAACATCAATACACCAGCCCACATAGAACTTAGAGTTCTTTACCCTTTTTGCGGTGGTGGCAAATACCTTACATATTATTGGAGGCAATAAATTAACCACTGCCTTGTTATTATTGCAGGCGGGGTTGCGGGACGATCAAATAAAGGAACAGTTAGAACAATTATTCGGCTTGGAAAATCCTGAAGAGTCTGAAGATGACTATGAGGAAGATGATTTCAGTCGTAACTCCGATTTACAGCAATTACTTGAGACATCAGTAAGCAATGAGTCTGCACTCTCACACCATCTAACACTATTAATTCTCCAGCTTCAGAAACGCAAGCGGTCGATAATACTGAGCCATCGTGTTCTGGTGTGTCTCCAAGGGTATTTCCGTTTTCTCCTCAGTCTACTGTAACAAACTGCAGTAGCGAAGATGATGATCCATAATACGATTCCATAATACGCTGCCATCACCGAAGCGGAGTAAAATTTCGAGCACTTCTGAATGTGATTCGGAATTCGATCAAGATGAAGAGGAATGGAAGAAGGTAATGAAGTAATAAGGGGCCTAATTCAGAAAGATTTTCTAACATTTTAATCGTCTCGCACGCAGACTCGACAACTTCCTGCCTCCCAAACAAGCCGGTTTCCGAAAAGGCTTTAGCACCATAGACCACATATATACCCTTCGGCAAATTGTACAGAAGTCCGAGGTACAATCTGCCACTTTGCCTGCGTATGTGGACTATGAGAAGCCTTTGATTCCGTCAAATTGGGCGGTACTACAGTCCTTCAGCGGTGCCAAGTTGACTGTCGGTATATCGAAGTGCTGAAGTGTTTGTACAGTAGAGTTACGATGAATATCCGAGTACAGAATCAGAGTGAAACCTATCCAACTGCAGAGAGGTGTAAGACAGGGTGACGTTATATCCGAAACTCTTCACCGCTGGAAGACGTTTTCAAGCTACTGGACTGGAAAGGATACGCTATTAACATCAATGGCGAGTACATCACTTACCTTCGATTTGCCAACGATATAGTCCTTATGACAGAATCGCTGGTAAGCACTATGCTCAATAACCTCAATAATGTCTCCCAACGGATAGGTCTTAAAATGAACATGGACAAAACAAAGATCATGTACAACGTCCATGTCACAGCTATGCCATTAGTTGTTGGGAGCACTATGCTTGAAGTTGTTGACGAGTATGTTTACCTGGGACAAATAGTCCGACTAGGTAAGTCCAACTTCGACCGAAAGGTCAATCGACGAATTCAACTCGGCTGAGCATCGTTCGGAAAATTACAACACATTTTCCAGTCAGGTATACCTCAAAACCTGAAAACGAGATTGTACAACCAGTGCATGTTGTCAGTGATGACTTATGGATCTGAGACGTGGTCGTTTACTGCTGGCCGTATGAGGACGCTCAAGGTCGCTCAGCGAGCTATGGAGAGGGCTATGCTCGGGTTTTCTCTGCGTGATAAACTTAGAAATGAGGATATCCGCAGTAGAACCAGAGTGACCGACATAGCCCAACGGATTAGTAAGCTGAAGTGGCAATGGGCCGACCATATAGCTCGAAGAACTGACAACCGATGGGGAAAAAAGGTTCTCGAGTGGCAGCCTCATACCGTTAGGCGAAGTGTAGGGCGGGATTCAGTAACGATTACTTAATCGCCTTCAAATCGTGAGAGATCAGTTGCCGTAACTGAAAAATATGAAAATCTTTCGGTGGGAGATTCGGTGAGTAATGGAGAGTGATATATTTACTACGACATTCATTAGTTATTACATTTTATAGTCCACATTAATTGTGATTAATTGGCGATTTGATAAATAAGTTGCTAAGTTGTTGAACTTTCCTACTATCACTTCCCAGTCTTATGTTATCTTAAAAACTAGAATGATTTCGAGAGCTAGAAGGCTCTAACAGGTTTGTCACCTGTATTCTATATTTAGAATACAGGTGACAAACTCTTCTCTGATCCACCTGATGGTAAGTGGATGCTAGACATAAACATCTACATTTATCCTCAATTAAGAATCAAAATGCAGATGCGTTGTCACCCTGAGTCCCTGAGAACTAAGATGGAATGCCTCGCTTCCAGTAAAAGGGTCTCCGTTAGATGGAGTGACGACCTGGTAAGATATGCAGGAAGTTGGTGGATTCAGGTGATTCAGGACCGTGCTTTTGGCATTCCTTGGGAGGGCTTATGTTCAGCAATGGACTTGTGAAGGACTGTAATGAATTTACTAGGTTCCACAGAATCTATACATATAATAAATCTGAAAAGTCGTGTCTGTTATTCTAATATTTTCTGGGAAAAACAATTCCAGGGCACTAAATAAAGGACATTGAAGCCAAATTAGTGGTTTTAAATTTTTGTCTGTCTGCCTGTCTGTCTGTTTGTGTATTCCCGATTCAAGCAAAATTACTGGACAGATTTCCATGAAATTTTGTGTAGGTAGTTAGAGACTCAGGGCAACTTGTAGACTACGTTTAATCCAGATGCGGAACTTCAAAAAAGAGGTTAAGTATATTCTTTCCCAAGATGTTAATTTCTATTTTATATTATTGATTATATAAGTGTTTTTAATAAATAACACATTTATAAATAGAGCATAAAATTAGTTTTAACCTTTGCGTAATAATTTGAACTACGCCAACAATTTACGTTTCACTTTATCAAAACAGTGCCATCTAACGTGAAATTCAAAAGTAGTAACATTTCACTACCAGTTACTAATAAATAAAATAAAATGAATAACTTACTTTTATATGTTTAAATAATTTGATCCATAATTATTTGAAAATTCTAACGTAATTTTTTTAGTTCTTTCATTAATTCATTTTAGTAGGAATTAATTAAGTTTGTAGTAACTAATTACTACTTAAATAGTAGATAATACTGACATCTATCGAAAATCATAAAATGTGAAATGTTTATAAGTTTAATTTCTAATCTATAAAAAGTTTTGTTTGTCTATAAATAAACTGACAAAACTATATTTATTGCAAAACTTTCACTACCATATAGTTTCAATAAAAGATTTTTATATATGTATTAGCCAGATCTAAGAATTAATAATATCATAAAGTAGTTGATTTAATTAAATTTAACATTTTTGTTTGACTATATCATGATATAATTTGACCAAATCAATGAATAGGATCGTCTGGCGATATTAACAACTAAACACAACATTGCTATTTCTTCATATGCTATTTTTTCATATTGTTATATCGTAAAACAATTTCATTACACACCGCTAGCAGCGCTGATAGCGGATTTTTGACAGAAGCAGAATTTTTAGCACTAGAAGGGTCGGGGAACATGCCATACCTTCACAAACCGCGACCGTCAAATTGACGGTATATTGGATTGAAACAAAATTATGCATTTTGAATGTTGGTTTTAATTACTTAAATACTTTGATTACATGGAACATTTATGAAAAACAAATATTTTATAGACTTTTTTTACGCATTGACCACAAACAGCTTTTTGGCAAACAGTGCATATATCGCAGGTGCGGTTTTTTACATTTCGAATTAATTTGAAATCGACGTCTTTTTGGTGTGGAAGGCTGTTCTTCGGTAATCTATATACACTTTGAATGGCGTTGAACATTGTTTTTTACTTATGTACTCAGCTCGAAGTTCACTTACGAGTTGGAGAATATAATTATGGCGAGAAATGTTTTCACCTGTAACTTTCCTATAAACAATCCATGAATTTATAGCGGCTGAATCTAAAATATTGTAGAAGACATGGACTGGCCATCTTCGAGTTCCAGCTCTTACGGTGTACTTTCGTGCCATTTGGTCAACTATGTCCACGCCCACCTTGGTTTCGTTATAAAACTGTACAGTCTCAGGATTTTTTTTTGAATCAGTATCAATATGAACATTTTGATGTAGTGTACTCAAGATAATGACATTTTTTCCAGGTTTACCTTGAGAAACTGTTAGGGTTGCGTTTGTTGCCGATTTCAAAATAAAGGTTTCATATCTTTGTGTACGAATGTTTCTACAAATTGGTGGTACTTCTCGTCTTGCTCGTCTCATTGTTCCAACAATACTTCTTTCAGATCTTAGCTTTTCTGCTAATGTTAGAGATGTGAAAAAATTATCCTTTGTAACCTTTCGACCTTTTTTGAGATAAGGTTGTAACAATTTCATAACTACATGTTCTGGTAATGAAATATCACTTAGGCGCTCAACATCTTTTCCTCACAAAACAAATATTTATTCTCAACATCCACTAATAATTGTGTTTTTTAAGAAACTGGGGACCCCATTCCAGGGACCATAAAATATCTAAATCTAAATGGCTCATGTTGTAAGCTCCGTGCATAGATCAAGGCAATGAAGGCATCTAACTCATCTAAAGAAATTTCCCACGAATTGTTTTGACATTTGATACGTGCTTCAGTTTCGGCAAAACTTTATGTGTCGTAATATATATTCTTGAATAAAATTCGCCAGGAAGAAAGAACTTTTTGTTTTCTACATACCGCTTAGCATATGGAGTAGGACCTGAAACTTCTCTCCACCACAGTTCCACCACCACTAGAAATACATCCATTCAGTGCCATCACTAGCTACTTGACTCATATCTACTTCTGGCAATGATGACGTTCTAACTAGCCTCCACCACGGGTTATACTTCCAGAGTGCTGTGCTCTTCTGCCAGGTCCAGGTCTGGTGCCACGACATTTCGTCTGCCACGATCGCTGTGTAAATTCCTGTCCAGCATTTCAGTGTCAAAAGGACTTTGAGTATGAGTATCAGTTTCAGAATCCTCCGATGTGGAACTTTCTTGTTCTGGCTGAAAGTCCCCATCCGCGTTTTCATAAAGCTCCACTGATAATTCATTGTCACTTTCATCACCTGAGACATCTTCTTCAATACCAGTCGTCGCAATAACTCCCGTTCTATTTCTAAAGTCAACAGTCGATTTGAACTCATTTTATAATGTAAACACACGAATTCACTTCAAAGAATCAGTTGAAACTACAAGTCATGTCATCAAATACAAAATATAAATAAAAGTTACGGTCAGGACGTAGAAAAAATATTGTTTTCAATACTTCACACTAATTGATGTGGCGTCAAATTGACGGCATCCGGTCTTATTAGGATAAGAAAGCATTTCTCGTTTAACAATCATAACTTACTTATTTTATTATGTTAAAACTTATACAATCATAAGTTAGGAAAATTAATTAAAATGAATAAAAACTGAAAATAGATAAAAAGTTATTAGCGATCAAAATCATTTTGCCGTCAAAGTGACGGCGTTGACCTTCTAGTGTTAATAGAATCTACATCACTTTATGCCTAATTTATGTATAATATAAATGTTGGTAGCTTTGTTGTGTGATTGGACCATCCCAGTTGCAACTCAACTTATTGTCGCTGAGTATTAGAGGGTACAGTTTTTGTTTTCATAGTCTTAATCTCATAATAGCGCCATCTACCTGCTAAATAAATTAATAATAAGTAACTTCCAGCATCAAAAATTGTCAGACTTAAGATATCCAAACCGGTGTCGGCATGATTTATGGTTATTGTCACTATTAGCAAAATGACTAAAACAACTGTGTACACAAAACAGAATTAAGACAGAATGTCTTTAGTTGAATATGTTGGGTGTTTATCAGCATAGCAATATTTCACCAACTTCTATTTATCAAGTCCGATGTAAGTAATTTAAAATTAAATGGACTGTAATATTTTCATCTATAAATGATGGAATAGTTTGAATGACTAATTACAAGGTAGATGATGTCCACAATAGTGCAAAAGCTTCATTTCAGTTTTATGAGTTTTATTTAAGCAAATACGAGAGCCGTGTAGCTCGCCGTAAGATTTCAAAGCACAGGAACAAAAGTGTTTGATTTCTGCGAGAACCAATGAAACTGGTAACGAAATTTTATATGCTTATTTTTCACGTGCTTGAAGTGGTAATGAATAATGGCGGTGAAACCTTGATGTCTAAGTAGTTTTAAAAAAAATCGTGGACATGTGAAACCACTATTTGGTACATGGGTAATTAGCAGTCCTGTGCACAGTCGTAAGACGTATGTAAGCTGCTTCTTTACTTTTTTACTTTTAATGAGACTTAGAAAAGAGTTTGTCATATATTAAGATAGCTTTCATATTTTCAGAGATAGGTACCTACCTATTGAGATTTTTGTGACAGTCCCAGTTTCATAGCTGAAATGAGTAAATGAACAGGCTCTTGCGAGAAAGTACTACAAATATCAAAGACAGCAAATTTTATACGAATGTTTATTTTTATTTTAACTATGAGTAAATAAAAATAAACTGCAACTGCATTGATAAAATCTTGAAAGTTATCCGGTAATCGATCCGATAACTTTCAAGATTTACGTAGTACGTAAGCAATCCAAATTCGATCCGCAACCGAGACCACTCATATTTTAATTGCAATTTGAAGTTTCGATTTACAACGTTCTCGGTGGTCAAGGAAAATATCGCGAGAAAACCTGCATATTTGAAAAGTTAAAAAAATATTTCGGAAATCATTTTTAGGTATACTTATGTGAAGTCGGTCAACCCGCGTTGGAGTCAACTCAATCAACTTTTTTTGTCCTAAAACTCGCTGCGGCCTGTTCCCAGTAGTGGGATGTATATAGGCCTTTTTTTAGTTTTAATAGGCATATCTACTGCTAATCATAGGCTTCTCCCATTGTTTGTCAAATAGGCCGGATATTTGCAATAGTATCCACGCTTGGCAAGTGGGTTGGCAATAGCAGCTTTTTATTAGTCTGCACTGTTATCAGGAAGATGCTGCTACCCATCTTCTGTTTCAGTTCCCCTTCTGTCGCCTCTTACGACACCCACGAGACGAAATGAGGTATTGATTTCTATTTCGTTGCCTCTACTTAGCCTCTTCCTAGCCTCCAGGAAGTCGATGGATGCAGGTGGCAGGATCGTGCTTTAAGGCATGCTTTAGGAGAGGCCTGTGTTTAGCAGTGGACTTGTGATGCGCTGTAATGATGATGATTTATCTACTGCAAGGTATATAATTAAAATGCAACTAAATAGAGCAGCTTTGAGTTGCCAAGACGGCATCCCATTTTTATGTGGTAGAGTCACGATGCAGTGGTTATTACAGCTACATCAGCAATGGGTCGGCTCAACCATAAGTGCTGCAAATCACCTAAATCTTTAGGAATCAAAAATAAGTTAAATAGGTAAAATGAAACGCGATATAATCAGTAAAAAAATTGTGATCAATATTCAGCGAAGCGTTTGTTTGTAATGTTAGCATCAATACCTGGCAATCATTATTCAGCAATACAAATGCATTTGCTTATGCGCGGCAACATTGCAAATATTCGCGGACAGAAAACAAATGAACATATAATTACTGCTTGATATAAACATTGACTGCTTGTTTTGTTAGTGGCGATACGATTGTGTTTGTTAAAGTATCACTATTTGATACCATTCTGAGTCATAGATCATAGGTGTCATAGGTGAATGTAGAGAACCGGAGACCCT
This sequence comes from Parnassius orleans, assembly GCA_029286625.1. Lineage (NCBI taxonomy): Eukaryota > Metazoa > Arthropoda > Insecta > Lepidoptera > Papilionidae > Parnassius > Parnassius orleans. The sequence continues at coordinate 111,649 of JAGSMP010001659.1, read as the reverse complement.
TCTTACTCTTAAAGAGGCATACCGTCTTATATCTCAGTGGTGACTATGCATCTGCATTTTGATTCTAAATCGAAATATAAATATCATAGAATTATAAATGTTATAGTATATTGTAATTATATAATTATAATATTTATATTTCGATATAAATATAACATTTGGTAGAATGTGTGCTCCCTGTGTCCGTAACTTCTTTTAAAAATTCATAATTTATTCATTACAGCAAATGTCCAGAGGTGAACATAGACCTTCCCCATAGATTGCCTAGCGTGGCAACTGTGGTAAGCATTACCATTATAATATTTACCATAGCTGCCACAATTTGCAGGCTTGTTTTCAACCGCAGTTTTCTTATAAAATATTATATTTCTATAAATAGTAAATATTAATACTTACGATCCACCTCGGCCACCTTCCACCTTCGCCTGGATTGGATTGGATAACTAATCGCTCCATATTCCTCTCAGAGTTGAGAGAAGGCCCTGTGCCTTTAACTGAACGTTCTCTTTACTTAATATGTTTTGAATTAAATATTTCGCGGCAGACTAATGAGGGCATCCACAACTTTTTCTGCCGCCAGGGCGGCGCTACTGAGGAATCCGGTGAAATATTTGACAGATTTCATATAGGGGAAGTTAAATTGTTAGGAAATTATAAAGTTTAATGTTTCTTTCTAAAATATTAGTTATATTTTATGTAAATTAACAAATATGTTTAGATAAATAAGCCACACTGCGGCAATTCCTTAAAGTAAAATAATTAAACAGAGAGTGAAAAATGTGCAAAAAAGTTAAGTGCAAACAGTGAGCCATTGTTTTGTGTTTAGAAACCGAAAACTTTTATTTGCAACGCAAATTTTCACTTATGATGATACTGTGTAACGAACCTCTTCCTTCACTTCACCTCAGTCCCAACTGGCAGCACCTGGTTAGCAGTAATATAATAGGTCGGGGAAAGATTGCTTCGTATTTTATATACAAATTCAAGACATTTTTTTTTTCAAAGTTTAATTACATTTAATTATAATATACAGTGGTGGTCGTATAATTAGAAACACTACCAACGGTCCTTGACATTATGTAAGATACTTCACCGCAATCGTTTTATTTTGAAATTAAACAATAAATAGGACAACAATATGTTCAACGATTTATTATTTATTAGAAAAACATTATAAATCCCATTACACAAGTGCAGTTTCAATATTACATCACGTATTTAGTAGTTTAGTTTAGTAGTAGTAATTAGTATTGTTATTTATGAAATAGCTACTATCCACAGCCTACCAATAGTTAAAATTAATATTTAGTGGCGTATCCCTTATTATTAATAACAGCACTGCAAGGACGTGGCATTGATTCAATCAATTTCATACATTGTTCTAGGGGGATTGAATTCCATGCTTCAACAAATGCTTCATATATTTCGTTTTGACTGGTGTTACGTTTGTTTGAGACTTTTTTTTTAACAATATACTAGAGATTTTCTATCGGATTTAAATCCGGACTATTTGCTGGCCAGTCTAAAACGGATATACGCTGTTCGCTAAGGAAACATTTGACGCTATTGGCCGTGTGTTTAGGGTCATTGTCATGCTGAAAGATCCAGGTTACAGGCAAATGATCGTCCGATCAGGGAATCATTGTGTGCTCTAAGATATTTTTGTATTGCCATTGATCCATTGTACCTTAAATCTTCTGAACGGGTCCAACTCCACATCCGGAAAAACACCCCCAAACTTTAATGTTACCGCCACCGTGCTTGACTATACTCCTTGTGTATTTATATTTAAAAGCATTGTTTACAGGACGTCTAACATAGCGCTTTCGATCGAAATTTACCATATTTATTTTTGTTTCATCTGAAAATAACACTTTTTTTCATTCTCGTACCGTCCAATTAACACATTTTTTAGCGAATAATAATCGCTTCTCTCGGTGTTGCTTGGTAAGAAGCGGCACCTTTCGAGAGATTCTTCCAAACAATTTAGCTTCCACTAATCTTCGGCGTATCAGTCTTGACGAGATGTTTCTCGGGTCATCAGGCGAAAAAACTTCATTTTTAATCTGGTTGGAGCCTTTACTTGGGTCTTTTTTAGCAACACGAACGATTAGCGTATCTTCCCTGGGGGAGGTTTTTCTTGGCCGAGCCTTTCTAAGAATATTTTCAACAGTTCCATGTGTTTAATAATAATCAATTGCATTAAAAACTTTCTTAACAGAACAATTTAAATGCTCAGCTATTCTTCTGTACGCCCACATATGATCTATATAAATTAACAATCATTTGCCTTCTTGACGCGTCACAACTTTTATTTTGCCCATTTTAACAAAATAAAATTCAGATTAAATTTTAAATTGCCATAAAATAGTAAAAAAGCCAAGAAAAAAATGTTATTCTCCAATTCAAAAAAAGAACGAGCTATGGATGCTTTTTTTAAATGTTTCTAATTAGGCGTCCAAGCGGCCAGTAACAGAAAATAAACTCCTACATGTGTAAGACTCATTTTGTAATTAAAAGTAAGATATGTTTTATATTTTATGCATTTAATGAGTTTTTTATTTGAGTGGCTATATTATTGCATGATTATTAATTATTGAATGTGTATATTTTTTACGAACATTTCTACGTTGAAGTTATACTTTCTTTATTCATAACAAGTGTTTCTAATTATACGACCACCACTATATATGTGCTATTTTATTCGATAACTTGTAGCCATCTTGTAGGTAGTGACATAATCCCGTTGCTGTAGAAATCTTGGGATTCTCAATTTTGTCTCAGCTTTGGAAATCTTTTGATCAAAAAAATGCGACAAGTAGTTTTGACAGTCCTCTCTTGATGTTAACCTAACACTACCCAAAGAATTGTGGAGAGACTGAAACAGGTAAAAATGTGAGGGTACAAGGTTAGGACTATATGATGGATGCATTAACACTTCCCAACCAAGCTCTCTCAATTTCTGCTGCATCACCAGTGATCATTTTTTTTTCAAAAATAGTTCGGTTTCATTACGTTTCAATAGAGAATCGCAAATAAGTACACGATTCGTTAGGTTTCTTTCAGTGAGCTCGTGTGATACCCAAATATCGAGTAACTACTAATATGTCGATCTTGCTCCACTTTTTCAAAAATGGCATCGACTTTATCGGTATGGGCGACCGAGCGAGCTGCATCTAACGTCAAATTCCCGGACTGAAAACGCTTGAACCAACTTTGTGCTACTCTTACTGACACTGCATTAGATCCATAAACGTCACAAGTTTTTTTCGCGGTTTCCATCTAGATAAGTACCACCTTCTCGCCTATTTATGCCACAGAATTGCACTCGCTGTCATGTTCTGGTTTAAAAGTAAGGAGAGCTAGTACCACACGTACATAAACTCTCACGCCTCTTACCCAGAGGGGTAGACAGAGACTATGAACATCCATTTGACTCGATCCTGAAACACCTATCTTGCTTCTATTACGTCCATATACCCAAACATTCATGCTCGTCGGTTAAGGGTACTTTTAGAGAAAGATAATTACTGAATTTATCCTGATGCTGTTTAAAACATGAAATCACCACTCAAAGTTGTTTCCTCATACATAAATCTTCATTATTCAATATTTTGTTGCCGTGTTACAATTTTGTTATATTGAGTATTATCTAGCTCGCCTGATGTATTTGCTTGTTCCTCGAGGCTGCCAACTGAACAAATAACTGTCATGAAACGACTTTACCAAATATGGAAACAATAATTTGATTATAATAGGTTTATCTAATGTACGTACCGATATTTCCTAGGTAGTAAATCGATTTATGGATTTTATTTACCATGTTATGAAATTCAAGTAGATCCGATGATAACTGAAGTCGGTAGATAATATTTATGTATAGAAGAAAGGTGACAAAGGAGAAAACAATCCATCAGATGGTAAGTGGATGCTGTGGCCCATAATCATCTATTTTATCCTCCCTTACAATTTATTCTGGTATTCTGTGATTGCGGGGTCCTTCACCCAGTCGAGCCATCCCATTCGTGCTACAACCATAATTTAGCTGCAGATTGCTCTACCACGTGTAAAATGTAGATACGTTGTCACCTTTGACGACTAAGGTAGAACACCTTGTTACCAGTAAAACGTGTCAACGGAAACGGGACTATACGGGCTTAATCGAAATTGCGCAGACGTAAAGATTATTGCACAAGTGTACACCAGTGTGTGTTGTGATGACATATGGGACTGAGATGTGGTCCTTTACTTCCGGCCGTTTCAGGAAGCTTAGGGTCGTTAAGCGGGCTTGGAGAGAGCTATGCTTGGAGTTTATCTGCATTATATGCAATAGACGGATATTAATTGGCCGCAGCATATATTTACCATAAAGTGGCCTTATGTTGATTTGTCATCCTTATTTGTATAAAAAAAATTGCCTCATGGGGCATTATGTTATATTGGATACCTTAATTTCTTACTGAACACAGCAGTGATATATTTCTCTCTTGAGCTTGCTAACATAAAATGCGCCTGTAAAATATGTTACAAGGTGGTAAGTGATCTTTTTTGCCTAGGAGCAAGTCTAGGCAGATACAATCCTCGTCGCTATTCTCGCTCGCTATACTCTTTAGTTTCGTTCTCAATGGTATAAACAGAATAATTAGTGTGATATTCTAATCTATAACATCTTAATTCTGAGTAGTATAAGCGCATCATAAGTTTTATTTGTTTGATGCTTTGCAAGTGTCCATGGTCTACATTACCGTGTAGTGGTAGTCCCCACATTGTCCCGTGGGTGTCGTATGAGGCGACAGCGGGAAGCAAACCAGGAGATGCAGCGTCTTCCTAATTACAACTAAAAATAAAAAAAACTGCGATTATCAAACCAGGCAAATATCATCCCAAAACGCAATTTATGATGGAAGCATATTTTTTATGACAAACGAGTACACAGTCCACCTAAGGTAAGAAGATACTGTGGCCAAAGACATTAACATTTATCTTCGATTTAGAATCAAAATGCAGATGCGTTATCTCCCAGAAGACTAAGATGGAATGTCTCATTTCCATTAAAAAGGTTCTCCGTTCTCTACTCATCATACGAAACACAGCAACATGAAGCTGCTATTTCACGCTGATATTTTGTGAGAGCGTGGTTCTTCCCAGATCGAGCATTGTTGACGCGCTTAAAAATTGTTTATAGAAAAATTATTTAATTCTTGTGAAAAAGTATAAACAAGTTGGAGGCTTAAAAAATTGCTATTTCATTTGAAAGGAACTTAATTTATCTTAGAAGTAAATATATTCAATAAAATGTCGAACGAAAGTTTGGGGTTCGATTCCCCGGTTGAGCGTTAATTCCATGAAAGTTTATTTTGAATTATTTTAGAGTCATTTATTACATAGTAATCAGCTGTGCAATACGAATAGAGGTATTATGTTAAATTAAATGCTTATTTTAGAGGGAAATATATTTAGCACTTGAGATTATTTTGTTTTTTGTGATAACAGATAAGAAACATGATGACTGATAAGGATATCATAATTATGTAAACCGTAGTGTTTCATAATGAAAGAGATAGATGTAATTTAGACAAGGAAGGCATTAGCCTAATATCGATGTAATTAGGGTCGTCTAGACATCAGTTGTTCATGTTTTGTGAGATGTGAACCGAGCGCAAATTCGTGTGAAATAAATATACGAAAATAATTTTTATTAATTTGTAAAAATTTCAGAAATGTATGTAAAAGTAGGTCATAAATGTTTTAGGACTGTTGTGCGTATAAAATAGGATAGTTCTGTGTTATTTTTTTTAATTTGTGCTAAATATAGTGAAATAAAGATAGTTTTATAAGAAAATTAAAGTTGTTTTTAAGTGAAAATATGCAATTTATGAATTAAACTATTGTAATAGTTAATTTGTTTATGTTTATTAATAAAGATTGTTGTTTCAACCTTGTGTGTTAGATATTTAAGATTTCTAACTTTGAAAAAGTGTTGTAAAATAGGCATATTTTGTTAAATAAATTAAAAAGTTTTCATTTAATTATAATGTGATGTATGTCAAAATATTAAGACCTTTTTGTGATATTATTATATATAAATTGTATAACTGTATGTTTTATATGAATAAAGTTATTGGGAAAAATATAAGAGGGCAATTGTAAAAATCGATGTAAATAATATTAAACGCGCGCGGTGCGGTTCTCTTTCGCGTATAGCTTTGAAGTAGCTCAGTAAACTGGTTACTGGTCAATTCGTTAAGGATCTCCTAAGTGTGTGTTGTTTGAGGATTAGCAGTGGTCCCAAACAACCGCCGGTACGACATACTCCGCTAAGCGTCGAGTCCGTATACTCCGCGAGGCGTCGAGGTCACCGGCCCTTAGGCAGATTCTTGGCACTCAAGCGCGTTCCGTGCCTTGTGTGTCAGTCGCGTGCGCGAGTGCTCTCAAGCACTTCCCCCAACCCTTTCATAAAGAAAGGGGTAGGCAGTGCCCCAAGTGTTGCGACCATTATATTCGCTCCCACCCGATCCGAACGTCGTACGTCGCGTACTACGCTTTTTAGCTACGTTAGGTAAGGGTCATAGACAAGACACACTCACAACAGTTGTAACCAACATCAAATTATAATGACCGGCAAGGGGAAGGGGGAGCCCCCCCCACCCCCTCGCGTTAGGAAACCCCCGGATCGTCCGGGGACACTAGACAGGCCACTAATGGTTAGGGACCTCGCGAACCCTGAACGATCAAGGATCGTAAGCTCGTTCAGCCAGATTCCGAAAACACCAGAAGCCTTCATCGCCGCTAAAGAGCCCGCACCGCGCGCCGCGCTCGCGCTCACCGCGCCTGAGTGCACGAGCGAACGCGAACCGTCGCCCTTACCGCAGCGGGCGAAGAAATCGGCCAGGGGCGCCACACCACCTGAGACAGAGGCATCCATTTACGAGAAGACAGTGCGTTGTCTCGTCCGACTCGTCATTACCATCATCTTCGGATGAAGAAGAACTCCATCGGTGGCAATTAGTCGTAAATCGCCACCAAAATCGCCATCGCCGAGAAAAACCCCTCCTATCTCACCGGAACGACGTAGCAACGCGGCCGTTGATGAGCAGGGAGGGAATCATATGGCTGGGATAGCACCACGTACTACCCTAGCCTCCTCGGACGGACAACCAGTACTACTAAACCCGTCTGGATTACCACTGGATGATGGCCAACGACCATCCACAAGCTACGCGCAACTGGCAGCAGCCCGGCAGTACCTAGGAAGGTGGCTGAAGTGCCCAAACCAACTGAGGAGGCCGAAAGGGCAGATACCCACCTATAGTAGCAGTGCCTCCGAACTGGACGAAGCACTTCGAGGTGCTCAACAGAAAGTTGGGACATCCTCCGAATGCTCGTCCGTTCAGGAAGAATGCGCTTTCTCCAGAGCCCGGAAGAATTCCGGGCCATACAAAATATTTAATTGAGATTACCAAAGAGATACCAGCCATGTCCTGGTACTGCTACACCCCGAAGAGGCCCACAAAGTGGGCATTAGGGCTGCCAGTAGGACTTGACACCAAGGAAATAGGGAGGCTATCCAGGCATTGGGATTCCCTATCCGTTACGTGAAGGCAATCCCCCAGAGGCAGGCCAGGTGCCTATACTTCGCGCAACTAGACCGACTAAGCCAAGATAGGCTACAAGAACTTTACAATATAACCGAGCTCCTTTACATGAAAGGAGTTACGGTAGAAGCCTGGCAAGGACTAGTGGGCCCAGCACAATGCCACCGCTGCCAGGCTTTCGGACACGCCTCATACAACTGTTTTAGGCCAATCAAATGCGTCCGTTGCGCGGGGGAACACGCCGCAAGTCAATGCCCGAGGGGTAGGGACGAAACACCTACATGCGCAAACTGTGCGAAAAACCATACCGCCAACGACTGCCGATGTCCGGTTTGAGGAGGATTGCCCGGAAACAAAATTACTTCGGGTCTGCTTCCAGAGGCTCGAAAGGGACCCAAGAGAGTCGCCTGAGGACCGTCGTAAACGAAGAGTGGTGGACAACCATAAGAGGGAGGGGTAGGCAGACAGCCCCACCCCCGCAACCGCAACCACCGCACAACCACAACAACAAATGGATGTCGTAGAAGTCGGCACTAGAGCGACCACTGGGCGACTCTCCAGCCTAATGACCTACCAGAGCGGCTAGCACCAAAAAAAAGCGGGGGCGTAGGAAGAGTAAAACTCAACAACCTCCTCAAACCGTTACCTCTACCCCTACGCCAGCGGTCACGATAGCCTCAAGGCGCAGGTTACAGTAAAGGAAGAAAACCACCGCAGGTAGAGGCACCAGAAAGGGCTGAACATAAAACCCGCTCTACAATTAGAGCGCGCTCTACAATACGAGAGCCCAAGCCCAGCCGAGACCAGAGCCATATAATACATCAAGAATACCACATCAACAAATACAGAGTGCCGACGCTATACATAGATTGGTCGGTAGCAGTAAGTCGGCACACAGGTCCTGGCAGACATCCGAGCCGGGACCGACCCAATAACACAGCCATAATGAGGGCATTGGCGCAGCTACTGGCTCGGCATTACGGAGGCTAGTAACCTGCGCCTATTATACTGGAATCCAGACGGGATACAACATAAGATCCATGAACTCCGCACAGTCACCCAGCAACAGGACATACAGGTGATATTGCTGGGAGGACAAATTAAATCCATCAACGCATCTTAAGCTGCCCAACTACCACATCTACAGAGGGACGAGGTCAATCCTCACGGGACCGCCTACAGAGGCAGCGGTACTAGTGAGGAGACATCGTCCACCAACAACTGGATTTACCACCATATGTAACGATGCGCTCTATCGGCGCGCATAAAAATGGAGCGGCGGGCGAGGAACTAAGGATCTACGCAGCATACCGCCCGCCAGGGACTCCATTCTGCTCCTCAGACATCCGGACGGTAATGGAAGGCGTAACACCTACCATCATCGTTGGGGGACCTAAACGCGAAACACCGGCGTGGGGTCCAGATCACCCGCCGGGTCGTGCTCTATGAAGACGCTGAAAAACAACTACGACGTTTTAGGTCCCGAGGAACCAACACGTCCCTACAGATCCACGAAATAATCCGGATGTATTAGATATCGTGCTCTCTAGGAACGTCAACTGCCCAATAGTGGTAGAGGTGCTGTACGACCTGAACTCACAGCACCTCCCGATTCTAATTACCCGGCCTCAAGGCAGTGACCGCTGCCCAGAGCTCTTAGAAGGAAGATTAATTGGAGGCTCCCAGAAACACCTAATGGAGAGACCTCCAATATATACACTATCAACACAGGGACGACGTAGAGTCCGCTGCAAGAAAATCACCAGTACAATACAAGAAGCTCTACAAGCGGCCTCTGATCGTCCCAGTAACAGGAAGGAGAGCTGCCGCGAGAGGTATGCGTGCAGCTCAAGCGCAAAGAGCGCTAAGAAAGCTCTGGGCGCGTAATCGCCTAGATTAAAACAAATTGAACACCTAACGGATGAACTGTCGGTTGCAGTCCGGGCCCACAGAGGAGAGCCTGGGGCGGCGCATATCAGAAGCAGAGGAGAAAGACGCGTCGCTCTACAAACAACCGACAGTTAACAAAAACAGACCCCCGTTTGCCCGCTGACCAACAACGCGGGCGAACGTTGTTACAGGCCAAAGGTAGAGCGGATATCCCAGCAGAGCCTTCGAGCAATTTATGCCGAACCCAGCAAGTGCGGAGTTCGCGGAACGTCATGCCGGAAGGGCGCCGCGTACAGGAGTTCCTGTCGACGCCCGCGCCACCGCTTGCAGGAGGTGGTATATATCCCCGCTGAACTGCGGAGGACAGTAGCCCGCCTGCAACCTGGGAAGGCGCCGGGCACGATGGGATAACCAACGCAACTCCGACAGCTGCCCAACAGAATACTTGTAGAGCTAGGTCGACTCTACAACGGTATACCGGACATCCCACTTCCCGGAGGACTGGAAAATCGGTAAAGTGATCGTTCTACCGAAACCCGGAAGGACACGGCGTAGAGCAGCCAGCTATAGGCCGATCACGCTACTACCGCACTTAGCTAAACTGTGCGAAAGATTGTTGCTAAGAAGCTTCCGCCCGTGCGTACAACTTCGGGCGGAACAGCACGAATTCAGAGGGGCCACTCAACAGCAACACAGCTGACCAGGGTGCTGCACTACGCGGCCGGGTACAACCGTGGCCGCACATCGTTGGGCGTCTTTCTCGACATAGAGGCGTTCGACAGAGTGTGGCACTCTGGATTATAAATTAGAAACTCAAACAAGTACCCTCCTGCTATGTTGCGGCTGGTGGCATCATTCGAGATAGGAAGTTCTACGTCTGTAAGAGGACGCCGAGTCCGCAGCGAGACCAGTGGAGCCGGCGTACCACAGGGCAGCTGTCTATCGCCGATCCTGTGTAACCGCAATGACATCCCTACCCTGGCAGATCACCTGCGCGAATGGGAAGACGATGTTGAACTGGCACTATACGCGGACGATAGTGCCTACTTCACATCGTCTAGAAAACCACATAGCCACTGCCGGGATGCAGCGCCTGCTGGACTTGCTGCCACCATGGCTGGATGAGTGGAGGATGGCCGTCAATGTTGGCAAGACGACCGCTCTGCTCACTCGCCGCTTCAGGAACTTCCACCACCATTGACGCTCAGGGGCCAGGAAATTAAATATGAGAAGGCCGCAACCTACCTGGATGCCGGATAGATCGGATGCTGCGCATGACCGCGCACGTCGATATCGTCGTCCGCAACGCCAGATGTGCGCGGGCGGCGCTCCGTCCCGTCCTGGCATCCAGGTTACCGCTGAAAACCAAGCTGAGACTTTACAAGACTTACATAAGATCCAGAATTACATACGCTGCGCCGGCCTGGTACGCGCTCTGAGCGATCGTCAGAAGCGGCGATTACAGGTCCAGCAGAACACAACATTACGGACCATCGTCGGTGCAGGTCGCTACGTCCGGAACGACGTCATTGCGGCCGACTTGAAGATGGGACCATTGGAGCAGTTTGTGCGATTAGCACGCGGAATGTTGACCGCGCCGATAACGGCCATGATTCTAAAATTTTGCACCCCTACATGCTCGGCCACCGGACGGGCGACCAGACCAAGAGAACTACTCTCTATAGCGATTAGAGAGTCGAGTAATAACCCACAATGCCGCAGACAGGCCAACTCAGACACCCATAGGACAATTCAGCCTATAAACTGACCCAACCGCCTGAATAGGCAGATTAAACCACCCAATATGGCCTACAGCTTCTATGTAGGCCATACTGAACGAACATCGCAAATTCAGAGAAAAATTTTCGAACAAAAAGTGACCGGGAACCGAACCCCGAACTTTTTAAAAATTACCAACAATGCCAAAACGGCTCCACGACCGGTGCATAGTGATGCACCGCGAGATTCCGGGTAAAGGATATACCCAGGCCCGAGACCTGCTGTGCTAAATAGCACATGCAGATGACAATGTATCGTCAATTCGTTACCGGGATCGCGTCGTTGGCCGTCTTCTTAGATATTGACTTCTTAGATTAGATTTTCTTCTTAGATAGATTAGACTTCTTAGACTTTAGACGTGGTAGAGCCATGCTGCAGCTATATTAATAGTATAGTTATAGCAGAATGGGTCGGCTCGACCGAGGAAGGACCACGCTCACAGAATACCAGCGTAAAATAGCAGCTTAATGCTGCTGTGTTTCGTATGTGAGTGTAGAGAACCGGAGACCCTTTTACTGGAAAGAGGCATTCCATCTTAGTCCTCACGGGTGACAACGCATCTGCATTTTGATTCTTTATTGAGGATAGATGTGATGTCTATGGGTCAACAACCACTTACCATCAGGTGGACTGTGTGCTCGTTTGTCACCCTATAATATAAAAAAGAAAAAAATATTGAAGGCGTTCGACAGGGTGTGACACTCTGGCTTACTCTATAAGATGAAACAACAGACGAGTATCCTATGCTATGCTGCAGCTAGTGGCGTCATTTCTAGGCGACCGGAGCTTCTACGTCTGTGTCGAAGATGCCGAATCCGCAGTAAAAACCATAAAAGCTGGCGTACCACAGGGCAGCTGTCTTTCGCCGATCCTGTACGCGGCTTATACAAATGATATCCCTACACTGGCAGGGCACCTACGCGAATGGGAGGACGACGTAGAGTTGGCGCTATATGCGGACGATAGCGCCTACTTCACTTCGTCCAGAAGAGCCCATCTCGCCACCGCCAAGATGCAGCGCCTGCTGGAACTGCTGCCACCGAGGCTGGATGAGTGTAGGATGGCCGTAAATGTTGGCAAAACGACCGCTCTCCTCACCCGCCGCTACAGATACTTTCCGCCATCGTTGAAGCTAATAGGCCAGGAGATAGCGTACGAGAAGGCCGTGACCTACCTTGGGTGCCGGAGGACAGGACCGCGCACATCTGGCATTACGGACATCGTCGTCCGTAATGCCAAATGTGCGCGGGCGATGCTCCGTCCCGTCCTGGCATCCAAGCTTGCACTGAAGACCAAAATAAAAATCTACGAGATGTACATAAGACCAAAGATCACCTACGCCGCTCCGGCCTGGTATGCACTCCTGAGCGAACGGCAGAGGCAGCGGCTGCAGGTTCAGCAGAACCAATCACTTAGGACGATCGTCGGTGCAGGTCGCTACGTCCGGAATGACGTCATCGCGGCCAACCTGAAGATGGAGAGCATCCAAGAATTCGAGGCCCGGCTGGCGCGCGGCATGTTCGACCGCGCTGACAACGGGCCACATGACATGTTAACAACTTAGCACCTCTACATGCTCGGCCACCGGACGCGCGACCTCTACCAAGAGAACTCCTCCGAGTATCAACCCACAATGCCGCAGATAGGCCAACTTTAACTTTTATATGAAACCAATATACAGCGACCGGGGAACCGAACTCCGGACCGCTGCTCTATCAACAATGCCATGACGGCTCCCACGACCGGTGCATAGTAATGAACCGCTAGGAGATTCCAGGAGGCAATGGGGATGCCCCGAGGCCCGAGACCTGCTATGTGCTAAAACAGCATACACGCAGAAGACAACGTAGGTCAATTCGTTCGGAACCAGCTACCAGTTTTATGTTTAATCATGAAAGAAAAACAAACGCATAGGGAAGTGATAGGAAATTAATGAAAGTTAATGTTGCTCTCTTATGGGGAAATTTTGAAGATAATTGCTGTTTTATTTCCTGAAATATCTTCCACAAAAGAAAACACATAACAGTCCACCGAAGATGTCTTATTAAGACGGCGAGACCGGGAACACTGTAGTAGGACCCGTAATCTTGGTCGTCCCACCTTTCTTCTGAGAAAGGTCCAGCGGACGCTCTTGCGTGATACTCCTTCATGTGGTTCACATCCGCCTCGTTGTTCCCGTTGTAAAATGGTGGAATAGTACACAAAGTAAAAGAACCTTTTTTTTAAGAGACAACCATCAAAACCCCATTAATTTCATCATCACAGTTTTTCCACCATACAGAGACACTATCTTGTTCATTTTCTTCATCAGTCCGTAGGTGTCCACAGCTGGTTATGGGCTTTTACCATTAGGGGAAGAATTGCTTTCATCGTCACGTTTGGCAGGCAGACTAACGATCGCATTTCCAATATCAGACGTCTGGTGCCTGTGACGATGCTCCACATTGTCAGTCTGGTTGTTTTAAGCCAATCAACATCATCATCATCATCATTACAGCCTTTCAAAAGTCCACTGCTAAACATAGGCCTCCCCCAAGGCATGCTACAAGTGTTCTGCAATAAATATAGTAAATAATTCAAAAGAGAGTAAACAATGAATTAGCACAATAATTGTTTTCTTTTTCTCCAACATTATAATCAATTACAGCGATCCATGGTTGCCAAACAATTTTCAAACATAGAAATGAGTAAAATTTTCTCATAACGTCGCACACTTGACTTGCGTCCCTTCCACAACTGTTGTGGACAACAGATACGAAAGTCGTTAGCAACAGCTGTTTGTTGTTTTTATTTAATAACAACTGTAGTTAGAATTATTGGAGTTTGAAATAAGTTCTTATATTAAAAACAAATGACACGTAAAAATTTCTCATATGAAATTTTAAATTAAAAAATTATACAGTTTGTATTTATTTTTAATTAATTAAATGAGGCGTTACTTTTGCGGAATCTTATTATAATTTTACATCTTTGATTAACCCACTTCAATACACGAGAAGGCATATTTTTATGTATTTTCACCGGTTTCTCGGAAACGGCTGTACCGATTAGAAAGATACTTTTTTTAAATAAATATGTTATAATTCACGGATAAAAATATCCAATAAGTACTACCATTTTTTGGGTTTTACTATACTGCCCTTTATTATTATTATTATTTTATTGAATCTCCCACTTTTGTTAGTACACTTAAAACTAGGGGTTAGTTAATTTACATAATACAATAAATATTATACAACACCGAAATTATCATTTTTATTATTAAGCATACTGGGCCTGGAACCCATATGCACTGTGTTCCAGTGTCTCATCACAGGGCAATCTTGCCTTCCATATATGGAAGCTAGGGGGCTGTTGGTGCTGTCTCGCACACGACGTATCAAGGAGGCTATTCTTTTGCGTAATATTGTGATTGAACGTTTCGTTCTGTATTGCGATCCCTTTTATTACACAAAAGAACATGTATCAAACCGCTTTATCACAAATTATTCGTTCAGCAACAATTAAGACGACTTAAAATTAAATAACTTTAAGTTAAACGTAAGTTATTGAACCAGTATTATATTTCTAACCGAATTCAAAAAGAAGGAGGTTCTAATTTCCACGCGTATGTCTCCCGACTGTCCCAGAAGAAGACTAATGTTTTCCGAGTGTATGTATTTCTATTTCTTTGTCACGCTCTGTAGCCTAAATGACTTAATAGATCTTAACATTAGGATGTCTTTAGAATCGTCTTAGTTGTGAAACTGACATGGGATATTAACTATTTTCTTTTCCGTAAACTATTTTACGCATTCGGGTTTTTTTAATTACTGTTTTAACCGATTAATATAAAATAGTTTGTACTTCAGAGGTGGTCCCATTAAATTGGAAGCAAAAATTCCACCTTTAAGGGTGTACCAATAAAGGATTTTTAATGTAACTTATTTAGACAATACTCTACGAATACGTGGTAGAGCCATGCTGCAGCTATATTATGGTTGTAGCACGAATGGGTCGGCTCGACCGGGGAAGTACCACGCTCTCACAGAATACCAGCGTAAAATAGCTGCTTAACACTGCTGTGTTTCGTATGGTGAGTGTAGAGTAGAGACCCTTTTTACTGGACCTTTTTGCCTGCACTCAGTCTTTATTACAGCCTTTCACAAGCCCACTGTTGAACATAGGCCGCCTCATATGTTGCCTCCAATGGGAATTTCAGCATAATTGCCACGTTGGCAGGTGAGTTTGTTGTTAACTTGAACTTTTGATATTAAGGGTAAAATAATTGAACTTTTTAACAGTTTAATTCTAAAAATGTTGCCTTTATGCATTTTTGCGCTGTAGAAAACGAAACGTTTTTTACAGCGCAAAAACGGAAGTAAGTAAGACCCGACACGGTAAAAATCGCAACACAACCATCATTGTCATTGTGTAACTCTGGTAGGAATCATTGACCGGAGGCATCACTCCCCAACTGTGTTATATTTTTTCATCATCATTCATATTTGAAACCTAAACTATGATATTAACAGGGTAAAGCACATTCCGCCTACCCCATATAATCCCGTGGGTGTCGAAAGAGACGATAGAGGGAAATGTAACAAGAGATGGGCAGTAACATTTTCCTGAAAATCACATAACAATAATATAAAGTTTACATAACATAACATAAACACTCACGCCTGTCATCTAGAGGGGAAGACAGAGACTACGAACTTCCATTTGGCACGATCCTGACACACCTCTCTAGCACCCTTTTAATCCATACGCATACATGCTCGTCGGTGAACGGCAGAGTCGAAAAGGGACGCCCTAGATGAAATTTTATGGACCAAATTGGCGATATATTATAGATGGGCAAATTTAAGTGTACCCTTAACCGACCAGCATGCATACGTATGTATAAAAGTTTACTTTAAAAAAAAATACCTGTGCCATAGACTTCTACTTCGTTCACCTATCACTCTTTATGTTTTTCCTCACGGTAAAAAGTCAACCCGTGTTTAGAAACAAAACAAAAATGATGAACTTAACGTAAGAAAATACAATGTACTTGTGCTACTTAAAATAACAAAAAAAAAGCATTTTTGTGTATAGTTGGCTTTGTCAGGATTCGTATGCAGAACCCGAGGCTTACTAGCCTACTATACTTGACCACTAGAGCACGCGCTCGTGCCAATAATTATAATAAACCCGAGTCTGAATTAGCAGGCAGTAGTTAATGATGGCGCCGAGCACCGTATTATCCGGAACACGAATAATTCCTGTGGCAAAATGCCAACTTGTGCAGCTTGTCCTCCCAGAGACGTTTGTGGTTATGGACGCCTTGGATCATGTTTTTCATATTACAGACAAACATATTAATTCATTGGCGTAATACCATTTCTTCGAAGTAAATTCTAAGAATAATATTTTGATACTAGCGATCCCGTCAACAGCGTCATCTACAGGGTCCAATTGGAGATCTAAACCGTCCAGGGACTCACAAACACGTACAAAAATTTCATCAAAATCAGTTTTTTAAGAGCCGTTTAGGAGGAGTGACAAACACACGTACAGAAGAATTACATAAATGTGTATAAAGATTTAAAGGTATATACTCGTAATCCTAACTTCAACCGTTTTTTTTATTTTGCATTACAAAATTTACACTGCTAATAGAATATAATGGAATAATTTTTATTTTATATATGTTTTTATATATGTTTAATTCTTATTGAAAGTCATTTCTTATAATTTTCGGAGATAAAAGCTTTGAGAAACCCAGCGAGACATACACAATTTATCATTATTATCATTACAGCTCTTCACAAGTCAACTACAGAACGAAGGCCTCCCCCAAGTAATTCCACAAAGTGTCACTGTTATTATTTTGTATTCATTTTGCAACACAAGCCATTTAATAATTGAAAGTCATCAGGTATAGCCATTTTACAAAAGCAATATACATATATAGTAAATATTGCAGTTTGCTTTTGAATTAACATAATAAATTATATATATATATAGTATATATAATTTATTATGTTACGTTCTCGTATGTTACGTATATATATATATATATTTAAATGGAAGTGCGCCAAGATCAATCGATACGAGAACGGATGAGGAAGAGGAAGCTTGCTCTGCTATTTGTATTCAACTTAGGAAAATAACTTATATAAGAAGCGCTGCGTTTGCATCATATTGTTACGAAAGCTAATTCATCTTTCAACCAGAATTAATGGATTGTAATTTATTAGATAAAATTTGGCAACGCTCGGGGTTTCCGTGTAATAGACTAAGAAATGAGGATATCCGCAGTAGAACCAGAGTAACCAACATAGCCCAACGGATTAGCAAGCTAAAGTGGCAACGAGCTGGCCATATAGATCGAAGAACAGACAACTGATGGGGAAGAAAGATTCTCGAGAGGCAACCTCTTACCAGTAAGCGCAGTTGAAGGTGGTCCCCCACTAGATGGAGTGACGGCCTGGTAAGATATGCAGGATGTTGATGTATGCAGGTGGCTTGCCCAGTAGCATTACTTGGCAGGCCTATGTTCAGTACAGCACTACATTTTTTAGGATTTGATAACGTGCAAAGTATTTAGGATATGTCAATAAATTTTCAATTTTTTTTAAATATGAAATTCTATAATAAAAAAAAACTAAAACTAGTAATTTTTTTATTCAAAAATATTATGTGTTATCTTTGTTCAATAAAAAACAGAAAACAATTTGTTCAGACAGAAATTGTCATGAAAGTTCATATATTTCTAAAATCACAGCAATGTCGACACTTTTTTTTTAGATCATGAATTTAATCTTGTTTTTTTTCACGTATAAGAACTGCAATGACTACGTTTATTAATTCCGACAAAATAAACTATTATTTTATCCGCATTTGGTAATAGTAGTTGCCTACTGCAGCTAATGGGTATGGCAACCAACTTCGACGATGAAGCAACAAATAAATTGTCACCTCTGAAGTTGAAGATTGAAGACTTAATAACGGGTAATTAGTGAACTTAGTTTTAAAGAATAAGGGTGACAAAGGAACACACATTCCATGTGATGATAGAAGGATGCTGTGACCCATAGACATCTACATCTATTCTCGAATAAAAATCAAAATGCGTTGTCATTGTCACCCCTGAGGACTGGAATGCTTCGTTTCCAGTAAAGTGTCTCTGGTTCTCTACAATCACCATACGAAACACAGCAGCATTGATCTGTTATTTAAGCTGGTATTCTGTGAGAGCGTGGTCGTTCCACCGCCGAGCCGACACATTTGTACTTCCACCATAATATAGATGCAGCGTGGCTACATCACGTATAACACTTTACATCTTAATACAGCAGAAACCATACAAAGCACAGAAAATTGCAGATCGCACTTTACACTAGGCAGGAAAAGGAGTCCTATTGGCTCTAATGATAAGATTAATAGAAAACATCGAAGGATGAATAATTTTGTTTTGCATAATACTAAAAACGCATATTCACACATATGTACGTTGCAGGAGAACAAGCTCACAAGTTGGCACTGTGGCAATTGTTCGAGTTCCGGATGCGGTCCCTGGCGCCGCCATTGACGACAGCTAGTTCTGACTGGCTAGTTAGACTTCGTACACTGGTTCTGTTTTTACATTTTAAAACAGCATGGTAGCGATAACCTCATTCCCATTTAAATATTTACTCTTTGTTAGTATATCAACCCTCATTAAACAATTTTAACTTGATAAAAAAAATTACTTTTTACGCTAGTAATATACATAAGTCAATGCTTTTTAGTAGAGAAGTCCTGCATATTTTCTGTGAGTTTATTGTAAAAACAAAAACATTGACCCATAAAGGAAATAAGGACTTTTTGGAATCGAATAACTAACTGGTATAAATAGAAAAAAGATCGTTGTAATTAAGTGTTGCTAGAGTTATTATTTATATATTGGTTATACAGTTTTTGAGGGTAGCAGTGAATAAAGTAACACGTTTCTTTTTCAATCTTATATAATATTATATAATATAATATATTAGTATGTGTTACATACATATAGCAATTATATATCTACCAGTTTTATTTCCTTATTCTTATACTGTTATTACTGTTTTATATCTTTATTCTTCTTATCTCTACTTTGATGAATTATCTAAACTAAAAAATAACACTGGAATCACTCAAGGGATCACGGTCGGCCATGTCAGAACTGTTCAACTCTCGCATGAACGAATTTCAGCGGGACTTAGGGAAGATTACCCTATTAGAAAGTTCATCTTATCCGCTCTAGAAACAGTCCAGAAACAGGTAGATTTTTTTGGAAGGGAGATTGATTGTCTAGAGATGACACGCCAATGTAAGGTATTGCTGCTCCTTGGTATCGCGGAGGATAAAACTAAAGATACATCTATACTAGTCTCCTCTCTTTTAATGGACAAACTCAAAGTTTCTGATGCATTCCACACTACATTTAGCAGCTGTCATCGCCTTGGGCGTCTATCAGGAAAGAAACCAAAACCGATATTGGTTAAGTTTCAGGATGTTGCTGTTCGTAACCAAGTTTGTTTTTCAGAAACCAAACTTAAGGGCACAGGTGTCACAATATCCGAGTTCCTAATAAAAGACCGTCACAGGATGTTCATGGAGGCCAGGCAGAAGTTTGGCATAAGCAAATACTGGACCAGAGATGCTAATATCCATATTATAGCTCCTGACGGTAAGCTTCACCAAATTGAGTGCATGACAGAGCTAGACGCGGTTCCAGTAGTATCAGCAACTACTTTGCAAGTAAAGATGGCAGCCAGTGGAGAAAATGGATCGATCTGACATAGTAATTCAACGCTCTAAGAGATTAGCGAAGAAGTAACATTTCATACAGATTTATAAATTTTTTTTCTTGATTTCATTATTTTTCGTGTCACTTTATTGTTTTTATCTTTCTTTGTTAAAGATTTTTTTCTTTTTATCTCACTTGTTTGTTAACATCTCATTATCACATAGTAATAATTAACAAAGACAATGCCCGTAGGTCTTCACCACATTGACGTTTGCTTTTAATTGTAATTGTTGTTTTTTCTAGGACTGACATCTTGTAAAAAAAGTAACCATAGATAAATAAATATGTAGCAAGCTAAAAGTAACGTTAGCAGTTGTGCCACAGACTAACTATTTTTGAGCCCACAGTAAGCGTCGTAGATGGTTTATACTCTTTTGTTCATAGAACACTATTTTCAATTTTGTTGCTTATTAGTGTTGCCGGTATAGCATTTATTTAAAAAAAATAACTTATGATTTTCAAGTGCTTCTAAAATTATAAAATTATTCTACCGGTATACATATTATTCCTTGATTTATTTTCATTTACTATTACTTATGTATGTTATCATATTCCTTTTGATGTTTTCTTATATTTACGTGAAGATTTTAATTCATTACATGAAACTAATTTTTACGGATTATATCGCGTTTAATTTTAACTTTTTAATTCCCGACTTAGATCGAACCAAAAAAAGGGACGTCAAACACCTCAGTCCCCCGTGACCATGGGTGCTGTAAAGCACCCGAAACGTCGGGAATTAAAAAGTTTAAATTAAACGCGATATAATCCGTAAAAATTTCATTAATATTCCTTTTGTATAAACGCTGGTAGGTAGTAAATGTCAGCAGTTCAGGTTTAGTTTAATAATAGTTATTTTAGGTTTTGTTTGTGTGTTTTTAGTTTAAGTTTTTTTTTAACTTATTATTATTATTAATATTTAATGAACTTGTTATTTTTTGTAAAGATAATATGTCATTAAGTAATAATAAAATAGTTAAAATAATCATAATCAAAGATCCTCACCTTTCTCTTCAGCATCCGATATATTGAGTAGTAACCACAGTTTTGTAACCATACCGTTTTTAAAAAACCATTGACTCCCAAATTATAGAGTTTTAAATTTTTTGAATATTGTGCATATAAATGCACAGAGTATTCAACTCATTACCCCGATATGCTGGCCAGCTTTGATGGTAATAACATTCATGCGATTTTAGTTTTGGGTCATGGTTAAAGCATGTCTTCCATCTATTTCCTATTCCTTCCAGTTCCACTTAATACTGACTAGAATGTTCGGGGCGGTGGTGGGTTTGCTGTTTATTTTCGTTCTTATATTCTTTTTCTATACTTCGTCTATCAACTCAATCTCAAAATCAGAACGAAGCGGAATATTTGTTTATTGAAGTTCGCATGTTGCACAAATTACTTCTTGGTGTTTTTTACAAACCTTCTTCTTCAGTGGATTATTTTACAACTTTGGATAGCCTCCTTGAAGAGTTTACTCCATTTACACTGTGCTAATGAATGACTTTAATACCTGCCTACTTAAAGACGATATCTGCTCCCGTCAGCTTAAATCTCTGGTTGAAGCAGCCAGTTTAAATATTCTTCCCCTTTTTTTCACTACTGTATCCCCTCTCTCCTTGATTTGGCTATCGTTTCTTCATTTGACCATGTTGAAAAATATGATCAATGTGGTAATGCCTTCTCATATCATGATCTTTTATTTCTTTCTTATAAAATAAGACCTCCCAAAGCCAAATCAAGAATATTTCTGCAGCATAACTTAGTGTGAATGGTTTGGACAAATTACAAGAAAAGTATTAATACGGATTGGACGGCTGTAACAACCGCTTTTACTGTTGACGACCAGGTGGCAGTATTTAACTCGCTCCTTGTTAAACTTTACGACGCACATGCTTCTGTTCATCCAGTTCGTAATCGCCATCCTCCAGCCTCGTGGTTAACCGAAGACCTTAAAAAAAATTATAGCGAAAAAGAATGTTGCAAAGACCAGGTATAAGTCAGATCCTATGAAGGACATGATTCGGGAAAAGTACAGGATCCCAAGGAATCAATGCAACAAGTTGTGAAGAGACTTACTACGACGCCATATCTATAAATCTGTACAAAACGAAGATCTAAGCCACGTTTGGAAATTTCTAAGGTCTGTTGGAGTTGGAAAATTACGTTCAAACTCGATTCAAAATAATATAGATTCAAATTTGCTTAACCAGCACTTTTCTACTTTCCTGCTTCTTGTATTGATAATATTGCAAAATCAACTACAACTCACCTTTCAACATTACCCACTCCTGTCTATCCTCCATTTGCGTTTAGGCAATTTACAGATTGTGATGTTAAGAGAAATATACTCTCTATCCATTCTGACGCTGTCGTAATTGATGATGTCAATCGTAAAATGATTATTCCCTTTCTTGATATATAAATTTAAAAATTTTCTATATCCACATCCCCCTTCCCTTCCCCATGGAAATATGCCCAGTTTGTGAACCAATTTTAATGATTCTTTTTTCATTAAATAGATTATACTTAAGGGATGATCCCATATAAATTTGGAGAAAAATTCCACCCCAAAGGGTAGCGAATAAATCACTTGTGTTTAGGGTTCCGTAACCAACGGGACCCTACTAGGCCTCCGCTGTCCGTCCGTCCGTCTGTCTGTCGGTAAACAGTTGAAATTTTCACAGAATGTGTATTTCTGTTGCCGCTATAACAACAAATAATAAATATAAAAATCAATTAAAAATTAAAGGGGGCTGCTCTACTAGAAACGTGTTTTACGATGATACGGAACCCTTCATGCACGAGTCCGACTCGCACTTGGCCGGCTTTTTTAGCAATTTGAAGTCGTTAATTTGGTGTCGTTTTATGTGTATTAAATACCTTAAAATTTAAATTAAATTCTTAAAAACTTAAAATGTTTGATTAAAACATACGTTATTATAAATAAATTCTAGGTAAATATTACCTTCAGAAATAAGTTTCTCGATAAAATCTTTATTAATTATTTTATCGTAGCGCAACTTGTTATCGTCATGCAGGTGTTCAATAAGCTACACGTATTTCGATACGCTAAGGCTCGCACCACTATCTATTAGGAGACTAAATGTTATTACTACTAATTATATTTGTACGCAAACATACTACACTATTTAGATTATAATTAAACGTGAAGTTGTCTTCAGTTATCGGAACGAAAAAAAAAATTCACTGTCTGACGCGGTCTGAGTGTGCCATAGCGCAAAATGGAATTATTAACTAAAGACTTTAACAAGACACAGTTTCAGCGTCCTTCCGCGGTAAAGGATACGCTTCTACGAATTTGCTTAGGTCGCATTGGAGAGTTAGTATGTACTTATTATTATAATTGTCTCCATCTAGGGGGCCCATTATATCTAAACTTATCCTACTAAAGGCTGAATCAGCTGTAGACGTAATTGTTAAGGGTTCTCGTGTATTCCTATTTGAGAACTTTTGTGTTTGACAACTCCTACATTTTTGGACATATTTCATGACGTCGTTTGACATGCTTGGCCAAATAGTAATTCTTAATGTTCTTCATGACTGCGTGGCCACTCATGGGCAACAGGTGGAAATCATTTAAAATTGGTTTTATTTCTTCCTTATCAGTTACTCGTGTTGCCTCTAGTCTATACATATAATAAATCTGTAGAAAAGTCGTGTCTGTAATTCTAATATATTCTTGAAAAAACAAGCCCAGGGGACTAAATAAAGGTACTGAACTCAAATTAGTGGTTTTTAATTTTTGTCTGTCTGTCTGTCTGTCTGTGTATTCCGAATTCACAAAACTACTAGAACCGATTTACATTATATTTGTATGTATGTAGGTAGTAACAGGGCAACTAATAGGCTACTTTTCATCCGATTACGAAACTTCAAAAAAGAAGGTTATGTATTTACCTTCCTTTAGATGTTAATTTTCTATTATCTTAGTTATAGCACAGAATAAATAAAAGCGGTTATAGGCGGGATGACGGGTGTTTTCAAATAAATACCATAGTTATAAAAAGTTTAAAATATAGTTGTAACCTTGTAATATAATTTGAAACTACACCGATTTAGTTACCAAGAGCGCCATCTATCATCAAATGGAAAAATTAGTATATTTTGCGTTCAGTTACTAATAAATTAAATAACTTACATTTATATGTTTAAAAATTAGATTTTTAATATTATTTAAAATTAGTTATTTTAGTATTTTTTTATTTTATTATAGAAGTGTAATAATTTCAATAGATAATAGTGACGTCTATCAAAAATATGAAAATTTATAAGGTTTTTATTTCAATTACCAATCTACATATATGTAAACTGATTAAAACTGAACTGTCTGCAATTATTGCAAAATTTTCATTCTCATTATAGTTTTATTAAAGAGAATTTTATATATGTCGTGGCCAGATCGTAAAATTGATCATATATCATAAAGTAGTCTATCATTTCGTGAAATGGTGTTGTCATTTCATGATATTTAACACTGTTTGTTGACCATGTCATTATACAGCTTGACCAAATCAACGAATAGAAATCGTTTGAAGATATTAATAACTAAACACAATGTTGCTATTTCATGATATGGTTATATGACGATATCATTAAATCGTTTTTCACCGCTAGCTGATAGCGTATTTTTTAACAGAAACAGAACTTTTAACAGAATTGACTTCACTTTATGCCTTAATGATATAATAAATAAATGTTCGCTTCTATCGTTGATATTACTCGATAGTATAGTTTTGGCTTTATTTATTTCATCTAATAATAGCGCCATCTACTTACTTCTAAATAAAATAAAATGGTAAGTCACTGATAAAATTAAATAATAGAATGCTACTAAATATACGATGTAAATAATTGAAAATTCGTTAAATTAACTTAAATTATGAATGAATGTTAAGAGTAAAATGTAAGTTTTATTATAAAGTTTTGATTCCAAGACAATTTACCTTTCTTGTGGATATATCGGAAGACACGCCCGATATAAAAATAGTAGGTGTTCTAGACATTCACGTGTTCCTAGCATATTCTATCTACCAAATACCAATCATCTACATCTAATAGTCTTTTAGAATTCAAAAAAATCTTCTACAGACATAGAACACAGACACCGAGGTGACTCTAACAGTGATCGATTTAGCTAAATTTGGCACAGAACAGCATTTAATGATGTTGCTAAATTCAAACTCACGCGAGCGAAGCCGCGGGTAAAATAATTAATAAACGAGGTGACGCTTCTTGACACCTCTTTATGCTGTGCAGCAAACATTTAATGTGCTTAACATTACTCGAATCCGAGAGATTTAACTAACTCCTCTGGGGCTAATAACGATCGAGAATAAAGAAAGATCGCTGATTGCGACGGTACGTATGTGCAGAAACGAGCGTCCGACATTAGAATATCCTTATTATTTTTTATTGTTTTCAAGTTTAATTAACTCAAGGATGTCATTTGGGTTTTTAAGTTTTCCACAGCCACGGGTTGGTCAGACCCGCGGGTTGTCGAAATATCAACTAAAGATTTATCATTTTTTCGAAATAGTTTTTTTTACTTTGAACTCTAGTTAAAACTCAGACAACTTTTTCATGCTTACTTCTTAAATCTTGTGACGTCACCGAGATAAGACTTAATGCGTCTGCAGTTGCATTATTTCGACCTGGGACGTATTCGACGCTAAAATCTTATTCCTCTAAATACAATCGAAACTTTGTTAAGAAACATTACTATTAATACCTCTCTAAATTATTATATTTCGTACTTTTTGCAGGACACAGTAACAAAATAACAATTATAAAACAATAGACAATAATTGAGTAATAGTAAATATTTAATTTTAAGTATTATGCCACAGAATACAAACACATTAATACAAACGTGCTTACGTAAATTAATTTGTAATATTGCAATAAGATATATTGCAATATTGATATAAGATATTATGCTATTTTGATACAATCATAAAAATAACAAATAAAATCGTTACGTATCTGACAATTATACACTCATATCCTCCGAAATACAATCTGGGCGTCTTCAAGGCAAGAGTGAATAGGCACATGCTACGCTAAGACAGTGCGATTTACCATCTAAGGCTGCATCACCACCTACCAGGTGGGATTGTGGTCAACACTAACCAACATATATATATATATATATATATATATATATATATTGTACCGAGACAGTTCATGCAATATAACTATTTTTAAGTATAATAGTAAAAACTTTATAAACAAATATTGAAGGAAATGATTTACAATAACTGATAGTATTTTACCTCTGGTTTCCTTGTGTATTATTTGGACTCTATCTTCTCGGCTATAAAGCTTTTTTGTTATAGGAGAGGGGGCAAACAGGCATGCGGTGCGGATAAAGGATTAGCTCTTTTCTTGAAGGTCCTAAGTCGTATCGGTCCGGAAAAATTGCCGGTGGTAATCGATTCCACAAGGAAGTTGTGCGAGGAACAAAACTTCTTCTAAATTGCACAGTGGTAGACCGTCAATCATCCAGATGGTATGGATGTTGCGATGGTGTTCAGACCACTCTCCGTGATAGATGCGACAGAACACACGCGAGATGCAACATCTCTACGCAGTGCCAGTGATCGGAAAGAACTCGGTCGTCGATTCGAGCCGCTCTGCGCTGGATGCGTTCAAGTGGAAGGAGCTGGCACTGGGGACCCCTGCCCAGAGATGGGAACAGTATTCATGAGGTCGAACTGCGCCTTGTAAGGTTGCAAGCGGTGTGCCGGCATGAAATACTGTCCCTCTCTGATGAACACGCCAAACTTTTTAGAATTTGGCCTTCTCTTAGTACCACGGAAACTGCATCACTCGATATGTCGACACCGAGTTCCGATACTGGCTGAGGCAACAGGGGTGTCTTGAAACTGAGGAGATACAGGCAGAGACGCGCGGTGAACCTTATAGGTTGAACTGGACTAGATTTATTCCGCTGATCTGAGACTTTGTTCAACAAGTATCGACATCGAACCTAAATTTGTTCCGTTACTCAGCGACGTTTTCCCGAGAAATATTGGCACGGCCGGTGTATAAAGGATCACCAGTGCTGCCGTCTGCATAGCAATGAATGTTACCGGTTTGCCACATATCATTGATAAGCAGAAGAAACAGCGTTAGTGATAGCACGCAGCCTGTGGAACACCAGCGTTTATGGGCTTGTAATCGGGCATACACCGTCTACTACGACCTGATGCTCCGATCTGCAAAAGCTGGTGATCAATTACTGTTCTCAGGAAGCCATGGGAAGGGCTTCGAAATAAGCGCTTTGTGCCAAACCTGATGGAAGGCCTTCGCTATGTCCAAACAAACGGCCAACGCCTCCCCATTGGACTTCTGCCTCCGCCCATCTATGAGTTAGGTAACCTAGAGATCACCAGCTGAGCGACCTCGACAGAAACCGTACTGGCGGTCATTAATCGCTGGTGGTCCTCAAGGCACCGCATGAGCTGGCAGTTAATAATAGTTTCCATTACCTTGGAGAGGAGGTGATAGCGATAGGCCTGTAGTTGGACAGATCTGAGCGTTTGCCTTTTTTGGGATCAGGTGCACAAAGCTGTCTTCCATGAGTTCGGGACTACGCCTAGGAGTAGGAGTACTGGAAAACGCGTTAAAACCGGTGCCAACTCCAGGTACCGTCTTCAGCACAATAGGTGGGACTCCATCAGGCCCACTGGACTTGATGACGTCAGGAGAGGGTGTTTTACGCACCGAGCGCTGTGTAAACAGCACTTCCTGCGTGGAGCACTCACACCGCGGGATGGTAGGCCTTGCCCTGTGTCATCAAGAGTTGAGTTGGAAGCAAAAGAAGCCTAACAGATCGGCTTTCTCCTTTGCGGCATGGGCCAGTGAGTCGTCCGCCCTGTAGAGATGGCGAGATGGCTGACAGAGTTCCCTTGGACACCCTTGGCGAGACCAGAATGCACGTGTTCCCGAAGGGAGGCGAACTAGTTTCTCACCAATTCTACCGATGTGCTCTGACTTTGCCTTATGACGCTTTTGAAGGACCTGGGTCAGGAATTATACTTCTTTTTAGAGCGCTGGTGCTTACATTCCGGGACATTATTTAAAAATATTAAAATTTACAAATAAGGCTGATTAAGTACCTAGTGACCAAAAAGTTAAAGATAATTGTGGACAGGACTATAATAACTTATTTCCAATTTGTAAAATACTGCCTGTAGACAAAAAATCGAATACTTAATAGGCATACGTTACTACTATAGTAACGATTATAAAGATATGTTAATAATAAATATGTTACAAGAAGTGTAAAATGTAAAATGCTTGTTAAACTGAGAATGAATAATTATTATGGGAAAGATTATCAAAATTTCTAATACCTAAGATATTTAATAAATTTGAACTTTTGAGAGGAGTCCGCAACTCAGTAAAATGTGTTGAAATCAAAACTTAAACAGTTGTTTCTTGATGAATTATCAATGGAGTAGCAGTTTATTTATAACAGAAGTATATCATGGTTTTAATTAGTGCCTGTGTTGGTTATAATTATAGTGTAAAAATACTTAATAAATGTGTGTAATCAATATTATAAGTAAATTAGTAGTATACTTAGAAGATATTATGTTGAAAATCGAGCGTGTCTCGCCATCAAACGTAAAAGTTTGGGAGAATAGCTATGTGCCTATTCTTTGTATATTTTTGTGATTAATAAATTAAAATTAAAAAATATCTTTGGCAATACTCTATGGAATTTAAAAGTATTTGAACAAGCCTTTACATTTTGTTTAAGCAATGATTCGGCGACAGTAGGAGAAAAATTTAATGATTTTGTTGTCAAAAGGAACATCAGTAAAATGTTTCTCAAAAGCCATAGCAACTTCTTGATCAGATCGAGTTAAACTGTTGTTAATATTCAATTGAAAATCCGAGTTGCGCGGTTTGACCTGCCCGTTTCACTATTTATTATTCTCCAGGTCATTTTAATTTTGTTGGATGCAGTTTTAATTTTGTTACTTAAATAAAGCCTTAGCTGTGTAGCACACTTTTTAAATATTTTAGAATATGTTTTACATAATCTCTAAATATAACACTAGTATTATATGATCTTTCATTATAAAGCTCATATAACTTTCGCCTACTTTATAAATCCTACTGTCGCCCATTCATCAAATGATTTGCGACTGTTAAAAGAGAAAGTTTTAGAAGTAAGTAGTAGTAAAAGTTAAAAATGTACGTGATTATGATTTAGCTAATTAATGTTTAACGTCATAAATATAAGGGATTTTCGTAAAATGACGCCTGATTCTATAAATTATATACTAGTTTATCAATTGTAGTAAGAAAATTATAGCCATTTTATTGAAACAACCATCTGTTTCATTCTGTCTCTGAGAGTACGGGTATTGTTTTGTCAACAAAGTGTTATCAGTTTGCCGTTGCTTTTGTTCCATGACATCTTAAAGTTTAGGAAGGTAAGTAAGATCGATTAAAAAGTAACACATTGGATATACTAAAGATAGAAAAAAAGGATTTCGCTATCCATGCAAAAACTTTCAAGTTAAATTAAAAACACTAAAATATTTTTTCGAATAAACTTATACAGGCTGGGCCATCTGTTGGTCCTTTTTTCAATCGATGATTTTTAGCACTTCACGTTATCTATTCTAAAAAATTATTTGACATATAAAAAGTAAAAAACATGTCATTTATAATCATGGAGTCACTAACATCACAACAGCGCATTTTGATTGTCCTAATTTGTTATGAAACTGGTCGTTCAAAAAGAGAACAACATTTCATAAATTACGTGAGAGTTTTCGTCGACATGGACGTCCTACTGAGCGTGCAATTGGCAAAATTATTGATCGTTTTGAAGACACTGGTTCAGTGGAAGGTTGTAGACCATATCAACATGTTCATCCAGTTCGTACTCCTGATGCAGTCGCATCTGTTAGTGGATGAAGCCCATTTTCATCTTAATGGGTACGTAACTAAACAAAATTGTGGAATTTGGGGAGCGGAGAATCCTCATGCTATTCACGAAGCAGAATATCATCCTCCAAAAGTCACTGTTTGGTGTAGTTTATGGGCTGGTGAAATCATTGGGAAAATGATCACAAGATAATGCCCTTACATTGAATGGGGAACGTTATCGCAACATGTTAACTGGTTTTTTGTGGCCCAAATTGAATGAATTAGGTGTCAACGACCTTTGGTTTCAAGAAAATGGATCGACATGCCACACAAGTCGTGCAACACTCCATTTATTGTCAAGAAAATTTACTGATCGCATAATTTAAAGAAATTCTGAAGTTCCTTGCACCTACCTAGATTTAATTTACCACTTGATTATTTTTGTGGGGTTATTTGAAAGGTATGGTGTATGCTAATCATCCACAAACAATTCAACAACTTAAAAACAACATTCGAGCTGAAATTGAGGTCATTGATCCGATTTTGAATTTTGATGTTCGGATGCATGCCTGTAGACGAAGCCGAGGTGGGCGTATGAAAGACATTGTTTTTCATGCATAAATGGCATAGAACCACCTTTCATTGTCAATAAAAAAATTGACTGTTCACCTCAAAATGTGTGTTTTATTTAAAAATAATTAAAGGACTAACAGATGGCCCACCCTATATATATTACTTTTTACGCGAACACTACACATTAAATGAAACTGGTTTTTCCGGATTTTATCGCATTTTATTAGTTTATTTTAAGTTTCGAGTTCGTACTACCTTTTAATAACTATGGTTTGTTTGAATAGGTAATCGCAAATTCAACCTCAAAACCAGCGTAAAATAGCAGCATAAAGCTGCTATTTTACAACTGATAACTGTTAATTAAAAACTGCTATTTTTGAGGGTGTGGTGTTACCCAGTCGAGCCGACCCATTCGTGCTACAACCATAATATAGCTGCAGCACGGCTCTACCACGTATAAAATAAATGTTAATAATTTTGAAATATAAAACTTATATTTATTAATATTTTATTAAGTATATACTTAATTTCTAAATAAGCATTTTAACAAAATAAATGAAACTTTAAAACTAAGGATGAGCTCACCTCAGCGGATGAGGCAAGGGAACAATTTCATCAAAGTTAACAAACATGAGGTTCGCTGTGATATTAAAATGCGAGTGCTCATAATGCTGGCCGCGTGGCTCATGAGAATGGCCATTAAATAAATGAGATCGTAGCGAAGCACGATTATACTTTATATATTATTACGAAGTTGATGAAACCTTCTTGGAACGAATTTATTTTTATGACAAATTTTTACTAGAAACGAGACAATCCATCTTAGTTCTCAGGGGTGACAACGCATCTGCATTTTTCACTTACCATAAGGTGGACGTGTGCTCCCCTCTATGTAACTTAATCTAAACGCAATTAATTTGCAATCATATTTTGTCACGTGGGTGTCGTAAGAGGCAACTATGGGAAATGCCAGAAAAATCTTGAGGCTTCCAATAGATGGCGGTGTAAACCATATTTATATGCTAGGCGTAAAAATTGCCAGACCGATGAATGGGAGCAACATCAAAGTTATTATAGAAACTCGCTTCAAATGTAATTTATTATTTTCCGAGTTTCACTGAGCTTCGGAGTTTTATAATTTAAATACAGTATGCATGAATTCATCATCAATTGGTTAAAAATAAGAGATAATAAAATGGTGCCTGAAAATTCGAAGGCGGCACAATCGAGCGCGAATCCACAGAGTGAATTAATGAAGGCTACTCAAAGAATATTTATATTTAATTTTCATTCGATATCGTTATTCTTCCTAAGAATTGCGCTCAACAATTATACTTATGTAAATTTCGTTTAAAAGTTCTTATTAAAACGTCTGAAAATATTAAATATCGTTATATTTTTATATTTAAACTTTATATTCCAGATTGAGGGGCAGTTAGAGGAAAATAACTATTATTGACGGCCGTTTAAGGAAGCACGAAATCGCTCAGCAATTTTTTTATAGATAAGGGTGAATGCAGCATAAAAATCAAAATGCAGATGCGTATGGGATTAAGCTGGAATGCCTCGTTAGCATGGCTCTACCAAGTCAAATATATGTGAGACCACCTATTATATTAGTAGCTGTTTGACAAAATTTTATATACCTGTATTTATCAATTAAAATAAATGTGTACTGAGCCAATTCTGCAATCATAAAGTTAATGAATATTGAATTACTAACAGTTTTGTTAAAACTGTTTACAATACCGTTCAGTAAGTCTGTAAAAATCTTGGCCTACACATTGACAGCACGCTGAATTGGAGAACTCAGGTTTCTGAAGTGAGTCGTAAAGTCATTGCGACGTTACGTTCTCTGTATCGTTTAAAACACTTTCTCCCCACATAGTCTAAGATCATGCTTGTCCAATCGCTCATATTACCATAATTAATTATGCAGATGTGTGTTACCTGGATCTGTCCCAGGATCTTCTGAACAAGCTGGAACGCCTTCTTAATAACTGTATAAGATTTATTTTTGGCTTCGTAAGTATGACCATATTTCTGCATGTAGATCTAAGCTTAATTGGCACAATCCGGTAGAGCGTATTTCCAGAATATTACTTTCTTTTCATATTAAATGACCCATTTTCTTCTTACCTTAAAGAGTAAATTTCACTACTCTCTCCTCGTCTCATGATAGGGTTCTACGTTCTTATTCTAACAAAAAAATATGTATTCTAGTTCACTTCACCGAGTTCTATGGTAACTTCTTTACAATTAAGGCTACACGCCTTTGGAACTCCTTGCCCGATGACATCAGAAAAGCTCCCAATAAGTTTGCTTTTAAAAGTTGGTGCGTAATTATCTATAAAGACAACATTTCTTACATGAATCATCCATGTCATTTATATTGTTAGACGTATATATTCATAGTTATTTATATATACTATTTATATATCTATGTTGATATGTATATGTATGTTTATGTATGTGTGTATATCGATATTTCCTAATTATAATGAGTCAACTGACATTATAGTAATTTTATAGAGAGCGATTTGAAGGCAAATCTTTTATATTTTAATGAAATCAAACTAATTCGAAATAAATTAAGTGTTTTTTTAATAAAGATTGCAAGCTCTTCCTTTGGTATAAAATGATTTTGCTGATTTTTGTTTTTAAATGACATTTTATGTACTTAACTGGCTATACGCCGACGGGACTCAATAGTAAAATGGTTTAACTACCAGTTATATTCATGTACGTTGTACATCAAAATCCATGGTTTACACTTAAATATTATGAAATATGATTGTCATTTTATTAATACCAACTTACTTTTGGTTGTTTCGGGATTTTCTGTCTCATTTAATAATAAAATCCTGAAATTACTTCACTTGACTCATTATACTCGGAAAGTACTAAGCTATGTTAGTTTGAAACTTCAACGTATACTGGACTAATATAATTCACCGAGGCTTTGTAATCACTCATTTTATTTCTAATACTTACGAAAAAAATGCGATTAATAAAGGCTAGGAAGAAGAAGAAGAATCATAAACAAAAACAACGCATTTTAAAGAATCACAATATATTTTTCACTATAATTAAGTAGGAACATATTTTTTAGCCTTAGTAAAAGCTACAAGTTGAATAAATCAACTAAAACAAATTATCAATGTTGTATCATTAAAGTTTCATAAAATAACAACAAACAATCAAGAGAAATAAAAACTAAAACAGGTACTTCTTTAGTAGATCAATAAAAATAATAAGAACTAAAAATGGTAACTTACGTTAAACAATATTAATAAAAAGAATAGAAATGAATGGCATAAATATCTAAAAATTCTATAACAAAATAATTAAAAATATTAAAGGTTTAACAAATTAAAAATCAGTCTGAATCGCTGTCATCAGCTCCATTAGAGTTAGTTGAAATCAAATTACTAAAAAATAAATGATACTCCTTAGGAATTACCAGTATCTTACAAAGATCCATCAAATCTTTGTGCTTATTTTGGTCTATAGGAATGGGTGTCTGATAAGCTAAAGAAATATTATCTATATCAATATTCAACTCTCTTCGATTTCGTGTAGCTTTAGGTTTCTTTACACAATCTATCCACTTGTAAGCATCATCTTGGTAACTCGTTTTATAAAACACCCTAAATGGATTTTCTGCTTTAAATACTACCTGTTACTTTATTCCAAGGCATTTAGATCCATCATTAGTAGTTGTCCAGTTGTTTATAAGTTTTAGCTTTGATTTGAAGTCTTTTATTAAATCCTGAGACACTTCGATAACTTTGTATGGCTTTTCATCGGATTTGGCAAATCTAAAACTGTATACCATTGATCAGGCGTATAAAGCATTTTATCTTTCGTCTTTCTTTCAATTAAAGCGTGCATACTGTCACCTTCATTTTGCGTGTGACCCACTATTAGAAACCGGTGGCTAATATCTATACTAAACTTCGAACTAGCTAACATATACATTAAGAAAACAATTCTGTTTCTATTTTGGCCTCCACAGTTGTCTGACCAGAACCGGTAATCTTTGACCTTCACCCACCGTATCCTCTATAAACTTAAAAACACAGCTGAATTTCTTATCTGCACCTCTTTGCTGTCTGTTGATGCCATGAAAACAATAACCTTGGTGAGATCCCAGATTGAATATCGTGTAATTATACAAAGAAAGTTTCGTTTATATAAAAAGTACTCACGTTCCGTGAGGTACATTAAGCACTTTTGTAACGCTAATTTTTTATCTTTCGTTTTCATTTTTCTTTTTTTTTCTTTAAATGCTCTTCATGCTTCTTTATCTGTCTGTAAGTTGCTTGTTATTTTTCATAAATGTGGCATTGTTCACAAACATCTTTTGGGTTTATGAAAACCTATATTGATATTTTTATTAATGATATCTCGGTATTGTCTCACGGTAGTCGCTTTAGAAGAGTATTTATTAGAATCAAACCATTCATTATATAACTTGAACATTTTGGGAAGGAAAGAGCTCTCAAGATATTTTTACTTGATTTTTGGGAGTGTAATGTGATTCTACAGGAGAAAATGCTTCAACGTGGTCTATAACACTGCGAACGATATCTTCATTGATAATCTTTGGATGATTAATATGCCTACCACGCTGATCTGTTTCAATAAATCCATTTTTTATCGGACTTTTCTGTGTAAACAAAATTAAAACTAATAGAAAGGGTTCTTAAGAACATAGTTTTGCAAACCGATATTTTGTAGTCTCAATATTATCTTCTTGACTGCTTGGAAGGTAATAAGAAATAGTGTGAAGACGTTTTGAATTTTCTTTATCCACTGTTAATCTTTTCTTTTCAGCTCTTACAGCATATCTTGCCAAAAATCCCATTGTCTTGAGTGGTCTCCAATACTCCAAAACATATCAAAATTTTGCTGAATATCTTCTGTTAATTTCTTGCTGCATTTTTTCCGACAAGTTACGGGGCAGGAAGTTTTATAGTTCTCTTACCATGTACTCTTCCGTTCCTACTGACATATTCCAAACCTCTATTAACATTATATTTTCTCTCCTGATCCTTCCTTTTATGGAAACGTTCTCTTAGCCTTCCTTTATCTTTTTAGCAATGGAAATCCGCTTACGACGTTTGGCGTTATTGGACGGGTGAGTATGTGATATCATTAATGTCAGATGCAGGAGGCGACCGCAGGACTATCATTTAACCTCGAAATTAACAGGTGATGGGGCAAAAGAATTATGCAGCGATGGTACTGGAGTAATAATAATTTTCAATAATGCTATTCTGGATGGGCGAATTCCTGGAGTGTTTTCTATGACTGATGGCGATCGATCTCCTTTTGAGTTCTATTATCACCATTCGATGCGAGGAGCAAGGAATATCATCCGGGAATAATATGGAAGGGTTAGAAGGGATATTCTGCAATACATCCTGCTATCATTCAAATCAACATCATCAAGTATTGATAGCTCCTCTTCCGTAAAATTTGCATCAGGTGGCAATGGAGACTCTAAAACAAATGATAACTTAATTTAAAACACAAGAATTCATATTTTGTATTAAACATGCCAACAATTAATAAGCTATATAACAGATAAAATATATATATTATAACACAGTTAACACAAAATATCATAAATTGAATAAGTACATTATTATAAACAGATGAGTCAAGTGTCTTCTTTATAAAGTTTGTTCTGACTGGTGTAACTGCAGTTGTATGAGTATACGGCGTACTAAGGACGTGAACAACAATTATCAAAAAAAAAAAAGAACAAAATCACACTTATACATAAAGATAACTTACCATCTCTATCCCTGTTTTGCGTTATATCACCGACTCTTGTGTTATTGTTTATGTGGTACTATTCACTTGTCATTGAGTAAATTAAATTTTCGCGCCCTGTTTGACTGCATTCTGTTACTAATATTGATTAAACATATAAAACAATATAAAACACATACATCCACATTTACTTTATTCACAAATTTTAAAACAAAAATATTAACTAAAATTGCGTGTGCACTCGCCGCCATTCATCGTATACTGAGCCACAATAAACTTGTACCAATACGTCCCCTCACGCCCGCACACTGGTATGATGTTATTTGGATCAGTTTACAATGTACGATTTTAACTGATGTTGAAATTGATTTAGAATACGTGAAATTATCTCGGTAATTATTGTCCTTTTTTAATTTTTTTTAGCACTAACATTAAGATCGTGGTTTATTATGTAAGTTTATATAAAAATAATAAAATACCTAAATTTGTTAGATGACTCAGTATACTTAGGAGGTATCGATATATTTGTATAAATGTATATTTAGGAGATATTTCTATAGTTTATTTATTGTATATATTAGTAAAATGTATATATAACGTAATTAATTATTCTTTTTTATTCTATATTGCTACACTCCACGTCAAATTCTCACCACTCCATGGGTTGACTGGTAGAGAATGCCTCAAGGCATTAAGTCCGCCCTTATATTCTTTTGTTTTAAGGAATGCAATAAAGAATAAATAAATAAATGCCTATACATTCTGTTAAATGAATGCAATTTGCGTTCTCAATAAGCTAAATTAAACTTCCTATGCCAACATTTTTACATGTAGTATAAAAACTTATCATAGTATCTGAAACTGCAGATAGATTCCCAAAGTATTAAATATTTAGTCGTACTATCGACCTACTTAATGGCTTGGGTCTTTTAATTATTTGGATCCTTGTGAACACTCAATCTATTTACCGCCTGACTCTTTGAGCTGGTAAAAGCATTAAAATATAAATTCTAAAAAGCGTTTTCTTTTTCATGTTTTAGTATTTTCGTCCCACTTTTATGAAGATTATCTCTATCGTAGCAGCGTAAGCAAGTATGCAGCCTCATTGCTCTATGTAATCTTTTCATAATAATAGTCATAATCATAATCATTTATTCCATTAATAACAAAATACATTGTGTTGGAAATTACAAGTTAATTCAATAAGATTTAAAAATACCATATCAATCACAAAAATAATAAAATTACAAGAGGGATAACCAGCAATATATTAAAAAAAATATGTGCAAAATAATAAGATTTTATATGTCAGTTATTTACACATATCAAGTCATTACCAATTATTCTCTACACAAAGAAACGACTCAATCAGCTTTTAAATTGAATCACATTTGTTATGCATTTTAAATCATTTGGCAATTTAGTAAATAGTCTGTCCGCTTGATATCTTGCACAATGTTTAATTATCTGTAGGTTAGGCTGTATCAGGTTCGCAATATCTTTTCGCCTAGGATCATGACGCTTTACTCTTTCCTCTGCGGTTTCATATCTGTCTAAATGTTTAACAAGGTCTTTAAGAAGAACTAGATGTAAAAGAATTGGCGCTGTATTTTTAGGTTTCCTATGTGTTCTCGGCACGACCGTCTTTGGGGTATGCGTCCCATTGTTCTTATTCTTTTGTATAACACTTGGCCGCGACTTCGTCCGCGTGGAGTTCGTTATATCGCGCCCATGTGTGAAAAAAGAGTTTGCTGAGACAATTATAACTGGATAAGGTCTACATTTTTATACCAATCTATTACTGTGTGCCAAAATTATCAGACTACTGGGCGAGCTTACGCGTGAGCAAGCCACATAGAGTTGCCGTGTGAACAACAATTTTCTCAAGTCTATACCCGCAAATTTTAATGTCTGCCCTTGTGATTTGTTTATGGTCATTTGAAGAGACTTTGAGTGGAAACTGTATTCGTTTGAATTCAAGGAAGATCATTCTGGGATCAAGGAAATTCTTGGTACAAATACAGTTTCCTTGCGCACATCCAGTTATAATTGCGGCTCTTAACGGTAGTAGATCCACGCAGCAGCTTTTGCTGTGGCACGTATGGGCCGGCTTGGCCGGGTTAGTACCACGACCTCACAGAATACTGGCGTAAAGTGGAAGCTCTGCTTTTGCGTTTCGTCTGGAGAGTGCAGGTGACCGGAGGCCCAATTCCCCCATCAACATGGTAGCGGAATTAAATCTTAGACTACCCCAGGAGGGTACCAGCACCCCTGGAGAGTCCCCTGCTGAGCATCCACGACCATGCTACTACCCCAGCGTGGGTGCTCAGGCTGCCCCGCGTATTCTGGGGGAGGGGACAAAATTCCGCTCAAAACAATAACTGCTCGGGGCAAACTGAGCAACAAGACCAAGGCGGCCCCTGCCCTGTGGATTTCTGAACATCAGGGACTTCACTCTGAACCTAAACGCCGTCATCTCGATCTCGAGACGGCAAAGCCGGCCTTGCTCTTCTGGAGGAGTTCGGAGGAGTGCTATCAGGCCTGGGCTGAGGCTTCGGCGGCTCGGGATGTAAACACCAGCATGCTTAAAAGAAGTATAATTTCGCCCAGGTCCTTCAAAAGTGTTATTGCCAAGGCAAAGTCAGAATATAGGCAGAATTGGCGTGAAACTATTTCGCCTTCCTTCGGAAACCGTGCATTCTGGTCTCTCGCCAGGCTGTCAATGCAAATTTCTGTAAATTACTACCATCTCTGCACAGGAGTACGACTCACTGGCCCACGCTGCAAAAGAGAAAGCCGACCTTTTAGGCTCACTTTTGCGTCCAACTGACTCTTAATGACGGGGACACCGCCGACCATCCCGCGGTGTGAGTGCTCCATCTTGGATGTGTGGTTCTCAGCCCTCGGTCGCAAAGCACCCTCCCTGGACATCCACAAGTCGAGTGGGCCTGACGGAATCCCCACTTGTGCTGAGGACATGTGCTCTGGAGTTGGCACCGGTTCCAACGTTTTTCCGTACTCCTACCCCAGGCATAGTCCCGAAATCATGGAAGACAGCTTTTGTCCAACTGATCCCAAAAAGGCGACCGTTCAGACCCGTCCAACTACAGGCCTATCGCCATCACCCCTTGTTCTCCAAAATAATGGAGTCCGTTATAAACTGCCAGCTCGTGCATATTGAGGATCACCAGCTGATTAGTGATCGCCACGTTTCTGTCGGGTCGATCAGCTGGTGATCTTCTGGTCTACCTGACTCATAGATGGGCGAGGAGTAGAGTCCAAGGGGAGGCATTGGCCGTTTGACATTGCGCTTCGATCGGGTTTGGCACAAAGCGCTTTTCGAAGCTCCCTTCCTATGGGCTTCCCGAGAAATGTGCAATTGGATCACCAGCTTTCTGCAGATCGGAGCATCAAGGTCGTTGTAGACGGTGCATGCTCCGACCATAACCCTATTAACGCTGGTGTTCCACAAGGCTGCGTGGTATCACCAACGCTGTTTCTTCTGCATATCAATGATATGTTGCAAACCGGTAGCATTCATTGCTATGCGGATGATAGCACTAGTGATGCTCTATATGCCGGCCGTGCAAATATTGCTCAGAAAACGTCGCCGATTACCGGAACAAACTTGTCTGAAGTCGAGTTCTGAACAAAGTCTCGGATTAGGGGGCGACTAAATCTAGTCCAGATTAATCCTCAGAAGACAAAGTTTGCGCGTTTACCGCTAAAAGAACCCTTTGTCGTATCTCCTCAGTTTCAAGGCACTCCCTTGTTGCCTCAGCCAGTATCGGAATCCTCGGCGTCGACATATCCAGTGACGTGCAGTTTGCGGTCACGGAAGAGAAGGCCAATTGGCCTCTAAACAGCTTATGTGCTCAGAGCGGACAGTATTTCATGCCGGCACAACGCCTGCAACTTACAAGGCGCAGGTTCGGCCCACATGGAATACTGTTCCATCTCCTGGCTGGGGCCCCAGTGCCAGCTCCTTCCACTTGACCGCATCCAGCGCAGAGCGGCTCGAATTGTCGACGACCGAGTCCTTCCGATCGGCTCGATTCATTGGCGCTGCGAAGAGATGTTGCATCTCTTTGCATTCTTTTCGCATTTACCACGGGGAGTGCTCTGAGGAGTTGTTCGGATTAATCGCAGCCGCCAAATTTCACGAACGCACATCGCGGCAGAACTCCCGATACCATCCAAACCATCTGGATGATTGGCGGTCCACCACTGTGCGATTTAGAAGATGATTTCTTCCTCGGACAACTTCCTTGTAGAATAGTTTACCACCAGCGATTTTACCGGACCGATACGACTTTAGGGACCTTCAAGAAAAGAGCCTACTCCTTTTTAAAAGGCCGGCAACGCATCTGCGATTCCTCTGGTTCCCCTGCAGTTGTTCATGCGGGCGGCGGTGTTACGCACCATCAGGTGAGCGCATGCTGTCCCTCTCCTTTAAAAAAAAGCAGACGTTGAGACACTGTATTCGTTTGAATTCAAGGAAGATCATTCGGGATCAAGGAAATTCTTGGTACAAATACAGTTTCTCGCACATCCAGTTATAATTGTGGCTTCCACTACATTGCTATGTAACGCTTTTACTTTTAGTCTGGTTCCGTTGCACAGTTGAGGAGGTTTTAAATTTCGCAACAACATAACAGGAGTGCCCACCGCAGAATAAGCTTATGATGTGGAAGACCCGATGGTTTCAGTGAATTAGAAGTTCGACAGGGTAGTTAATTGCGTCATCTGTGTTGACCACAAGAGTCTATTGACGTACACCATTTCTTCTTCCTCAAAAGACGTTAACAGTATATCTTTAATTGCCGCTGCTTGGTCGTTTTCGAGGTTAGTATGGCACGTTCACACAACCATTCCATTGGCTTATCGGATATGAGCAATATCTGGGTAAATTTTGGATATTTGAACCCTGTAACGTAAATACAACTGTGCACAAATTATCAGGAGATAGTTATCATTCCGTCATTTATCGGGTAGTCACTGTTGCCAATTTCAAGTGAGATCTGCAATCCACCAGCAGACTCTTTTTTCTAAATGTACCCGCATATTTTTCGAGAGCTTCAGGATTTTAATTAGAGGCCATAAAGTGGATCTCTTAAAACACACCATAACTTCATCTGCTCTAGTTCCTTTTGGCACTACGGGTAGAGTCTGTCTAAAATCTCCAGCCAGCAAAACCGTTACACAACCATTAACTTCTTATTTCCTATTATATCTTGTAGAGTTCTGTTTAAAGCCTTTACACCTTTATGAGCCATGGTTATTTCATCCCACACTATTATTTTCGTATGTTTTAATACTTCAGCAAAATTACTTTGTTTCGATATATTACAAATGGGAGTATCAGCTGTTGAATTGAGTGGTAACTTGAGTTGAATTTGAACCCATACTCTTTTAGTAGCCGACCACCCAACGCAAATACGGCATCTTCTATTACCGAAA
This sequence comes from Parnassius orleans, assembly GCA_029286625.1. Lineage (NCBI taxonomy): Eukaryota > Metazoa > Arthropoda > Insecta > Lepidoptera > Papilionidae > Parnassius > Parnassius orleans. Next base: position 69,850 of record JAGSMP010001659.1, on the reverse strand, counting down.
GCATTTATTAAATACTACATCTGTTATGTGGTCTACATCCGCATCTCCCCGTCTTTCTAATTGCCTTTTAAAATCTTCAGATAGGTATTCTTTGAATTTCTCCCAAAGGCTTAAAGGGTCTGATACTTGCAGAACAATAAAATAATCTTAAAATGATCCCGAATCATTTGCGGTGATTGGCAAGTGCTGCCTCTTCCATTGCTGCCAACAAATGCTGATAATCTTCAAGCAAGCCGAGAGATTTGCACGCTGATTGGAACGTGGAATATACATGATCATCTACAGTTTTAACGCTTCAAACGAAATTGGGCCCCGGATCTCATGAAGAAGCATGTGAAGGTGATAGTATTCTGTATTGTTCGGATGCACAGTATAAACGCTACCCAGAACGTGCTCTCTTTTGACCCTGGCTAGCCTTCAACTTTTTATAGGATAGTGTGACAAACGAGCACACAGTCCACCTGATGGTAAGTGGTTGCTGACCAATAGACATATATACATCATCTATCTCAAACGTTTGCTCTCTTTTGCAACTTTCTATTATCCCAAACTTTACTAAGCATACTTGCAGGTACTTCTAAGTAGAGAAATGTTTTGCAAAGTTATCCACTTAACACAAATCGAAAAAGACTATTCACTCTTTCACTCAGAATTTGCTCATTTAAATAAACCCTTTACCCATTTTCCAAATGGACTACTACGGGACTACAGCGAAATGGACTAAGGGAGGGAAACGCATGAATGGGAAATTCAAGGATTCGCCATACTGCCTCCGATGAACTTATATATCTTCCACTTGTGTAGGTTTTAACTTCATCCTTCTCATTCTCTAAAGCAAACGATTCCTGGTCTGAACCTTTATTTACGTATATACAGACGTCTTTATTGATTTCACTGAATGACAATATTCCACATTAAAATGAGCGTTAAATGTTTTGATAATACTGGATTATAAGGGACTACCCAGCGATTATCTATGGTTGTGCCTTTGATATCAACAGATAACACACCGTCATCTTGTAAACGTCTCTTGTACTGCGTATAACCGTCTTCACCAGTTTGAGTTTCCTTATGAGAGCCTTGAGTTTCCTTATGAGAGCCTCAGGTATCGTATACTGCACATGTTATATTTCATGGTGACTTTCGATTTAAAGTTCCATATGGACCATGTATCATATTACATTTAACGATTTCGTGAAGCTCTGGGTCACGTTTGGGAACGGTATTTCAGCACATGTATTGTCGATTTGATCCGGAGTAATACGTTTGTGAAGCCATAAACGAATATGAATATGTGGAAGACTCTTTGCCATACCATTGTTAGTATATAGCATCCCGCTTAACCAAATATTTTGCCCTTTGTCAATACGCTCATGATCTTTTCACCTTTAGTCGAATACCCTCGAAATTATATCGTGTCAATCTTGAGATTGTTGTCTTCAAAACAATTGCTCTTTTATCTCGTCCCGGCGAGGATTGCATGAAAGTGATATAAAGATCAGGCCGGCCGTAATTCTAACATAGGTCATAGCGTCCTGTGTTCTTTTGTGCATATACCTAGGTCCCCGTAAAAGATGCTGGAAGGACAACTATTAGTCCTAGTTGATTGGCTTCTGCGTCTTGTCGTCCAATAGCATCTTTTAAATGGATGTAACCAGCACGTAATTTGGCTTGATTATTTTGATATAATTTAACCTCTCTGTTTCTATTTTGTATTCATCCACCAAATATTGACTAAAAATGGCACGATAGAACATGGAATCTTTGCTCGATCATCTTCACCTACAAAATATATTTGAAGGTACTGAGCGTCATGTTCGTCTTCTGATAATATACTTCCAATTAAATGGTAGACCTGACCTTGTACTTTAAAGTCGGTGAAAAACCATCTGCTGTTACCTGTTTACCATCAAAGGAAGTCATCTGAAACAGGCATATATATTTACGAATATTACCCATAAAATCATCACGATTTGGGTGTAGATCATTAATCAAACTAAAGTGGTTCCGGCAGTTGTTTCAACCGATCTAGTTGCACTTTTCCAGCGCTGCAACACATACCAGGTGTCACATCCTTCCATTTCAGCGCATTGCACCACTGACACTTGCATGTCATAGAACCCAAGGCTTCACTGCTGTCAGTTCTATAAGCAATATCAGGGTCATACTCCATAGCGGAATGGACCTTGTTTTTCCATAAACGCGTGTCCTTATCATGCCTGAAATGCTCTATGCACTTGTGGATTCGCAGTTTGGTAATTTGCAACAGCCCTGTGCACATCGGGATTTTTTTTCTGATAAGCGGACACAGCTTTACGATTTGAATCTACTTGTTCTGCCTATATCTTTCTTGTACTTTTAATTGACTTTTTGTGTAATTAGTAATTCTCAATCTTCTATTTTTCTCTTTTCATATTTTAATGTCGACGATACAGATGGATCTGTTCCGCTGGTTGGATATGATATTTCACTGTTTACAAAAGATGTAACAGTTAAATGGTCAAGCTCTGAAAAAGATCACGCTCGGACACATGCGACTCCATGACTTCGCAACAGGCAGATAGGCGTCAAAATGTCGATTAGATAAATCATGGCTAAATCCTAATCGCCTTACTGGACAGATATCTGTTCCGGACTCAGTGTATAGCAGACCGTTTCGATATACTTCAAACCGAAACGGAAATATTAATCCTAACTAGCTACCACTGTTAGTTTCATTTTTAACATATCGGCTGAATATTCATTTTTGTTGAATAATTATCGCCATTTCTGTCGTGGGTCATAACTGAAAACCTAGGCTATCATTTACCACAAATCTAACAATTTGTGAAAGCACCACCATCGCATTTTCTTGGGTTCCGTAGATTAAAATGAAAAGCACGAAACAAACAGGCACCGTCACCTATAATGGGGATGACAGTATGTTCTTCTATTTTTCCTTTAATATTAAGAGTTTCTGTAGTTATTTTTTTCTGAGAAAATACTTCTATCAACAATACCTAATCACAAAGCAAATCGAATTCCAAGTTTGAACAGTGGTTTTAAGAAAGAACCAACTGAAACACGAAGCAAATCTTAAACCGTAAGCAAGCAAACAAAGTCGAAGTCTAGTCAAATATCCGTTAACAATGAATAGGTACCGTATGTAGTACAGGTTGAAGCGCTCATTCACCATTCACTTTATATTAGTTCGAAAAAAACACAATGTTACCGCGTTCTAAAACGATACCAGTGCCATCTATTGGTAGGATTGGAACTTGAAAATCAATACAAAATAGGTAGTACCTATGTATTTCTTTAGTTTTGCCATTTTATTAATTTGTAAAAAAAAATATTTGGTTTGGTTGTTTATTTTCATTGTTTTTTTTAAATTAGTATTTTTGTTCAGGTGTAATTTGTGCAAATTTTGTACAAATCATCTTGTTTATATTGTTTTATGTTTTTGTGCAATAAAAGTATATTACATTGTAAGCGCCAGTACTAAGGCCTAAAATTAAGATTTCAACGTTTTGTCGCATGAAATCTTGTCTAGCAATCATATTATGTACATATAAGTGATATAAAGAGCACATTGTCAAAAAGATAAATGATTGTTGAACTTATTAATATTTTTTTAAATCGATTAATTTCTATTTTACAAAAAAGGGTCTTAGTAGTTTATGGTGTGGATTTATCAAGTTCGTATAGCTTCGTACACACGATAACTTTTGAAAATATCAATTGTTCAGCTCAATCTATTTTTAAAACTCTTCATCTGTCATGTAGGAAGCCATTGAATTAAAATGGCAGTTTAATTTTGTTTTGTTTAGTTATAAATTTTTTTCGGCTGCGAATGTCATATTTTCGGTGTTATGGCAGCCTTGTATGCATTTATTTTTACTAAATAGCGACTGCGTTTACCTTTAGTTATTTCGGCGTCAATCGCCGTTGTGAGTGGACAATGTATCGGTTGTTTGCAGGGCTCAAAGATCGCTGTACAAATACACAATATTCGAAAAAACCATTTACATACTTGATTATAATAATAATCAGAGATTTTTATTACAATATTTTAAAACAAAATAAATAATAGTAGTACGTACTAAAAGTAAGCAGGATGTAATATTTATACTTAAATACGTCTTGGACTTTATGGAGTGACCTGAATGATGATATGATGATCATATGAGCATTATGAGTCGTGCACTTTGGATTTTCAAACTTTTTAAATTAAAATTTGACATAAAATTATCGGAAAATTAAGTATAATAAGGTTATTAGTGAAAATTTGTGTATTTAACTACCTTAAAAATTCCGTATAATCATGTTGCGCTTTTTCAATGCGCTTAGCTATGGCCAATTGGATGTACCAAATAATCTTTTTCTCTAACGTTTAACGCGTTAAAAATTTATTCTATTCTATTATAATAAATTAAGTTTAAAATATTTATCAATATCATTTACGTAATTTACGACCCAAAACCTTAAAATAACTCCCAACCCATGATGATTTTTACATACAAACATACATCCATTCATCCTTTCATCCATGTTGGTTTCAAACCATAATCGATGCCATTTTCGTAATTAACGTCCCAAAAATCCATAAAACGACACCCATATTGACATTTCAACCACATCGCACCCCACAGGAAGATGGTAGGTACTTCCTGCTACGTTGGATTTTGAAATAGTTGTTATTTTCGTAATTAGCGACCTGATAAACCATAAAAACAATACCCATGTTGATTTTCAGAATTTGTCACCCCATCTCCACCTTTGGGGTTGAATTTGTAAGAGCCTGAAACAACTTGTTTACTTATTTATTGATAGGAGTACTCCTGTGAAGTTTCGAATAAAATAGTTTAACTAATCTTGTTTCTCCATTCAAACTTTCAACCCTTTTTCACCCCATTGATAAAATTTCTAAAACCCTTGAGCATGTAATTGTTTATTTCTAATCGTTAACCTAAAACAAAGTTTCAGGCTTCTAGCTTTAAAAATGACGGACCCATACAAACTTTTAACTTTTTCAACCCCTTAGGGGCGAATTTTCAATAATCCTTTCTTAGCAGATGCCTACGTCATTACAACTATTTATGTGCAAAATTTCAGCGAAACCGTTAAGTAGTTTCGGCTGTGCGTTGATAGATGAGTCAGTCAGGTTTGCCTTTTATATATATAGATTTATTAATCTAGTGCTATTTATATTATGTTGCGTCATCCAATTATTGTTATAATATTAGAATATGAAATTGAAATTATGTTTTGAGGAATATAAAATCAATTTTTTTGTAAAATTTATTTAATTAATCAAAGTATGCACCGTTGTTATCTTTTGCCATCTCATAGGTAGTTCATTGATCCCTTAAAAAACCATGGGGCGAGAATCAATAAACTCTTTAAAGGCGGTTTGGACCGCCATCAGAGTTAATTTTTTCTTGAAGTTGTCCAAATTCCGGAAAAATGGTAATCTGTTGGAGCAAGGTCCGGGAGTATGGTGGATGTCAGACATCCAATTGTAGCTCATCTAACTTAGTGGTTGTTTTTGTGTGTGTGGTCTTGCGTTGTCGTGAAGCAGCAGTGGCCTAGAGCGATTTTTATAGGATAGGGTGACAAACGGCACAGTCCACCTGATGGTAAGTGGTTGTTGTGACCCATAGACATCTACATCTATCCTCAATAAAGAATCAAAATGCAGATGCGTTGTCACCTGGGAGGACTAAGATAGAATGCCTCTTTCCAGTAAAAGAGTCTCCGGTTCTCTACACTCACCATACGAAACACAGCAGTGTTGCTGCTATTTTACGCTGGTATTCTGTGAGAGCGTGGTCCTTCCCCGGTCGAGCTGACCCATTCGTGCTACAACTATACTACACACTAATATAGCTGCAGCATGGCTCTACCACGTATAAAACGACTTATAATAAACGATTGGTCACGATTGACCAATCTCGGTTGTTTAGCAGCTAGTTCTTCCTTCATGGTATGCAGTTGCTGATAATAGATATCTGCCGTAATAGTTTGCCCAGATTTTAGAAAGCTGTAAAGGACACCGCGATTGTCCACCATACACTCACAAGTAACTTTTCTGAGTCCAGTTGTCCAAATTCCGGAAAAATGGTAATCTTTTGGAGCAAGGTCGGGAGTATGTTGGATGTCGCAAACATTCAATTCAAGCTCATTTAACTTGTGTTGTTGGTGCAGTGTGTGGTGTTGTCTCGAAGCAGCAGTGGCCTTGAGCGATTGACCAATCTTGTTGTTTAGCAGCTAGTTCTTCCTTCATGGTTTGCAGTTGCTGACAATAGGTATCTGCCGTAATCGTTTCGCCAGATTTTAGAAAGCTGTAGTGAACGACACCGGCGCTAGTCCACCAAATACTGCATAACTTTTTTCAATTTCGTTTAAAGATCATCAGTCCAGGTCAGTGCGACGAGCGCCGATTATCTGTATCCACTTTTCATCACAAGTAATGATCTGATTTAAACTTCATTATTGTGTCGGTTGAGCAAAGTAACACAGCAGTCGACGCGTGTTTGTAAGTTCGATTCACTCAATTAATGAGGTACCCATCGTTCAAGTATTTTCTTCCTGATTTGCTTCAAGTGGATTAATACAGTTTTATCATTTACCCGAAGCCTGCAGCTATCTCTGAAGTGCTTTGTGATGGATCCGCTTCACAATAGCCTTTAATTCTTCATTTTCCACTTTGGTCTCCGGTCGTCCTCGGGGTTGGTTCTAAGGCCGAAATTTCCAGAACAAAACGTTGAAACCAAAACGTACCGTGCTTTTTGGGACACCAGCGCCGTACATATCATTAATCCTCGAGCTGTTTCTGCAGCACTGGTGCTACGGTAGAACTCGTACTGTAAATATACCGATATTTCATGTTTTCCATTGTGCGGTAATGCTTACCAAAGAATAAAATAATGAAAAACAATGACGGTTTTCAAAACTCAAATGTACCAGCTAAATGAATTTATAAATTTGAATTTAATTCTTAAACAAGGAGAGATATTTCAGATCAACGTGGTCAGTACGACAAAACGCTAATTTCATATGTAAGGACCTAATACATACGATCAGCTTTTCAGCCCATTATTTTCATCCAGCTAACATAACGGTACAGAGTAATATATGTATAAAAGTTTATTATTTAGTCATTTTTACTTTTATTATAAGCAGTGCTTGACCACAACCTGGTAAGTGGTGATGTAGCCCTAGAAGGTAAATCGCACTGTCTTAGCTGTTTCTGATGCGTGGAATATCGACAACAAAGGGCTGAAGGTGACCCGCCGGCCGCCTGATGTTGAAATGGAAGTAATTCGCCTCCTGCGAAATGCATGCGATAGAATATCGAGAGGCTACTCTGCGCCTGTGCTCGAGGGTGACAAGACTGGTTTCAACCCAATCAAGGTTACCAATAAGCCTATTAGCACGTCTCTCCACTGAGTCCTACGCTGTTAGGTGGTATTTTGTAGTACCAGCCCAAATGTGACAACATTAGGTTCTCCATGCACGAGACGCGTCGCGCTTTATACAAGATAAGAAGCTTAAAGCATCTCGTTAATTCCCTCGATGATCTGCTTGGTTGGTCGTAAACGCTGCTGCCGATCATGTGGTCCCAAGTTCGAAGCCCGGGTCAGGCCAAAAATTAGTTTTTAGGTTTTTATGAAAAGAAATTCTCAGTAACAGCTCGGATTCAGAAAGTTGGGGTGTTTCTCCCCCGTGTCTTAGAAAGCACACAAAGTCGTTTGTCCTGCGCCTGAACTCTCTCCAGTCGTGTCGGATTGCCATCCATCGCATTATGAGAGTTAAAGAATGCAGTGTGTGCGTATTATAATGCTGTACTGGCCTGATAACTAGTCTTCATTGAGACGACCGCCGTAGCCGAACATTGGTCTGGAGGACACACACATATTTGAAAATCTATCGTGAGGTAATTTTAGTGCGCAGTTTATATTGTTGTAAATTTTAACTAAGCATGACAGGTCAAACTTTACTATAAAATGATTGTACTGTCTCGGGTCGTCCACCGAGCTACAGCTGGACCACAATTAGGCCGTCCGGCGATGAACGTTAGTGTTTAGGTTTCAACCTGCTTTATTTATAATTGAACCTTTGTATCCACCAAGGCACTTTTGTATATTATGAATTGGTCTCGCGCAGAAGAGTTTTAGATTTTTGTATCATATTTACTTATATGTCGTCAAAATGCTGCGCGTAATGTATATAATTTAAAATTAAAATTTTTGTGCAACCGACTTCAATATAAATTACTAAGAATAACTCAAAACTATATTCAGACTTTGATCAATTTTATATGGGACCACATGAAACACCAGCTTTCAAATAAAAAATAATCATCGAAATCAGTTGATTGAAAAAGTTATGACGTACATAAAAATAACATACAGTCGATTTGGGCTCTCCCTTTTTAGTCAGAAAAGTACAATTATTTTCATATTACTACATACTACATACAACATGTATATTTTATTGCATTCTATTCATGTAGATAGCATGAAAATAACTGTAAGTTTGTGGTGTGTTATATTAGCAACTATTAAACTTTATCCACATTTTCATAGGTCAAAAGGACTATTTTCATAATAAACTTAAAGTAATAAGTGATGAGCTGGTAAATTAAATAAAACATTTTATACACAGATTTGTGAAAATTAAGGTATAGAGGTTACGTCTTACGTAGCGTAACTAGGAATAATTTTTGAATTATTTGTTCGAATGTTATTAGACTATAGCTTTTGACGACAAGTGCGATGTGAATAGTTTCATTGTTTTCGGAAATATTGATTTCACGTGTTATGAAGACTAAAGCTGTAAATTATAACTTTCAGGTATAATATTTACTGTATCATAATATCGATATGAAACCGTAAAAGCTTTGTTAGCTAAATTTTCTTTCCTATTATAGGCAATGCTCAACCAACTATCGACCTATTTATTTTTTCCATAAAGACAACCACATTGTAATTTGATGGAAAGACAGACTTTAACAAATAACTACTCCAATGCTTTGCTACCTCTGTTGTTATAGATAACGTTCAAATTTCATAATATATAAAATTCATCTAGAAGACATGGTCCGTCAGCAGTTAGCCATCAAAGTAGGACAGGATTATATAGTGTCAGAGTGTGGCCAAGCACAGGTGCACTCTCTATTCCCTCATCTCATAATCCGATGGGACGGCAACCCAATACGACCGAAGAGATCAGGCGCAGGACCAACGGCTTTACGTTCTATCAGAGGCTCGGAGGTAAAACACCGCCAACTTCCTGACTCCGCGCTACTAAAATTTTCTTGACAGAAAACTCAATGACTGATTTTTGGCCCGATCCAGTTCAGACACGCCGCAGATCATCGGCTTCGTTTGACCACTAGACCAACGAGGCAGTCACCGACGGATGATATAATATTAATAATAACTTTATATCAGAAAATAATGGTTCGGTAAGAATCCTGAAATTCCGCCTCCTCGATTGCGTCCACTATCCCCGTCAATATAATCGCAGCACCACTACTCCCAACACCATTGCACTAAATAAGACACACCGTCGATAATATGATACATGCTTCGCCTCTAAACGAGAGCCTCAAGTGAAGTAAAGTATCTTGGAATTTTATATCTTTAAAATCATTAAAAGAACAAAAATATCAATATCATTTAACAACAGATAATATTTTGCTTTCTAATTATTCTATTGTAAGAAATGATTCCACTTCATGTTAGAAATTATTCTCAAAATTATTTAAATAAAGCACTATGGTAACAGACCCTGCTTACAGCAGCAGCATCTCAACAACACGATCTTCCTTGTCTACACTAGCAGAATACCCCAACAGGCATAGTAACGACAGTGAGACTCGTAGAATTGCCAACTGATTGGTTGTCTGCATGAAACTTTACACCACTAGAATAAGTGAGGAATTACCGTTCTACCTTCATTTGTTCGTATTTTCTCTTATTTTTTTACCCTCATTCCATCACTATATAAACATATTCCTGCTTTAACAAAGTCCTTGAACCAATGCTAATTTAAGTATAACTTTAAGGGTACGTAGGTACGAGTACTTATATCATAACTATCACTAAGATAATGAATTGACCATATCCATTCTCTATTCATTTAATTTCTATCTACGTCCGAATTCGATTACCACAAATTAGTGAATATTGTTTTCTTAAATAGTTCGGCTAATGCTTTCACTACGATAGCGAATCTTAATTATTACAACAGTAGGTATAATATAATATATAAAAATAATTTTCCGGAAGTCCAGGTATTATTTTATTATTATTGCTTTCGAATATATTGTAGACTCGAGACTTTCAGCACTTTCGGCTTTGGCTTAAGAATACAATATAATAAGGATATTGTTTGTTTGATGACATCGACATATTGTTTAATAAAATATTCTATCAGATTTTCGAATAACTGTTAAAATCCACATAACAAATTTAAATGTAATCGAATGTCAAATAATATCGAGATAGCGTGCAACAAAGGAAAAACAAAACATAAATGTAGAATACAAAAAAAGTCAATTGATTGCCACCTCCCGTATGTAAATATGTCCGTGGGCGCTCTCGTAAACTGTAAGCGGATATTTTAACGGCTTCGATATTTAATATTTATTACGACACAGACATCATATCAGCCGACGATTTACAATACCTGTTTTTGAAGCATCAACACGACTCACTAATTGATTAAAGTTATTGTAATGAGCAATGTGCCATAGAATTAATTATGTGGAGACTATTTAAATGTTTGAAATGCTATAAATTGCATTATCAAAATTTTGGTTTGATGTATATAGTATGCAGTTCGTTTATGTCAGATTTATTGTCAGTTACAGCCAATTTTAATACAATTAGTGTTTTTCTTTAAAATAAGATACAAAACAATGTAAAATAAAAATAAAACACACTATTTACGTATATTGACTGAATGTAAGCCTAATGACGGTTTCATTATCATTTCAGTACTTTTGTCCGATATTTGGTCGAATGTTTTCTTTTAATATTCATTTACATTAATTTATCATTGAGTTGATTTATCGATATTAAATAATAATTAACTATAATTTTTTAAAAAACTAGTAATTTAATTATCAAACAGTCCTACTCACGCGGTAATGTGCCAGAACGCTGGCTGCGTTTCCCCGCTGAATGGCTATGTAGCCTTTGAGCGAAAAAAGCCAGCCCTCTTATCACCAGCAGCAACGACCAGCCGCGGATGGACTCTTTAAGAACTTAACCCCACGGACCGATAGTCTCTACAGCAAATGGCACAAATATGTAGTCATCTCAGAGACTCATGCGCCACCTATAGTTCAGCTGCTTCTGATGCCACCCCGGTTCTAAACAAGGGTACCCCTGCGATGAGTCTACATAAGTAACATCCACACTGGGCTTTACCTCTCTCCCAAGGCACCACCATGTCGCGTGGGTCTCCTGCCATCGTCTCTAAATATTCCACAAGGCTCTAAAACCGAGGAACATTTATAGAGACAATTGCCCTTTGGATGAGATCGTTCAAAGAACCGTGCCGTGAAAACCTACCAGCACTTTTCTTACAAGAAAGTCCGTGGAGCCCAAACTTGTCGACGCTGCTACAGGGGCACTGTGGTAGCAGCGTCGACTGAACAGTAATCGTGACTATCATTACGGTTGCCAAGCGATTTGACCTTCAAGCATGGCGATTAAGTTAATTTTCTCGTTAAACGTTACAGGCTGCTGGATTAATTCATTTTTTTTTCATAATTAATAACAAGCTGGAATCTTAATTTCTTGTCGTCAATTTACGTTTGTTTTTAAATCCAGAATTTCGACTGTTGATATCAAAATTACTCAGTAAGTTTAATATTAACTTCCTGTCCGAGAAATAGACACAATAGTTAATCAATTGAAATATTCATATATCACTCATGGGACAGTGAAATGGTTAATAGTAACGTAGCATTATCAAATATTGAATTTCTAAATAGGAAACACGACTGAAAGAACTATAACTATTTAAATAATAACAATAAAACTATTTAAATGATAACAATAAAAACAATTCAGGAGTTTTGGCGGGAAGTTGACCGCCAGTGGATTATTACTGTTTTATCGTATAGGTAATATGGTTTGAAGTGGATTTTGATATATAAACGTATAAGATTTTGTGCATAATAGTGTGAAATATTGGTGATATAGACCTTAAGTTAATTCAAGCAGACAAAATCCACTAAGGCGTCTTAAAACTTGAGATACTCCATGTTAATTCATCGATTATCCGTAGGGTCAAGTTGTCATCAAAATCACCCAAACATCTCAATATGAAGCATTGGCATATTGAAGATTTTGAAACAAAATAAAAGAAATAATTTTTATTACCTGACACTGTAAACGTATTACCGTATGAGTCCATAACCAAAACAAGAAAAGCAATCCAAAATCCAAGCAAAAATCATAAAGATTTATTTTAAATTATTATCTTTTAAGATTATAATTTTTTAATTATCTTATCGTCCATAAACAGCTCATAAAGCGTCCTTGACTAAAATATACCTACACATCCTTGAATAAGAATAAGAATATCCGCGTGCGTCGTCACCCCTTCGTATTTTTCACAAATTATTTCTTCTATAAGTAAAAAACTGCGGTTGCCAACTCGCCTGCCAAGCGTGACGACTGGCAGCAGCTATAGTGGAGTTCACATAGGGTATAATGAATGAGTATAAGTATTTCTGTTATATGATCGTCTATCTATATCAGAGATTATCAAACTTATTTCTTTACCGCCCCTTTGAAAATCAATTATTTTTCAACGCCCCCAATTTTTTATACTAGGGTGTATAAAATTGACTTACAAACAACAATTTCATTACTTTGTTAATTTAGTTATGGCTACTATATAAGTCGGTTCTGGTATTTAAGCTTACATTCTAAACTAGACATTATTACCAGTGAAACAACTGAACGCAACTTTATAATATTAAGAATATATTTAATCAAATTAAAAAGAAACGATATAGATAGTTAATCAATTTTAGTTTTAAAACTAATCTAATAAGATGGATGAATTTGATGATTTTAACAAGTTTGTTGATATCAGGTTCGATTTTACTCAAAAACAGTCGTAAGTCGCCACGTTTGGTAACATACAAACGATTTCTTTTTATAGTAAGCAGCGTTGTCACAGTGCTTAATCCACTTTCACACAAAAATGATGGGAATGCTATTAAAATCGTTAAACGATCGACAACAATTCAGGGTACAACTGCAGGATTGACTTTTGTAGCCAAAATTTTGTCAAATATTGGCAGTAGACAAGCAAGTCGTCTTTGTTGCAGGATACTGATAAATTGGAAGATTATGGAACTCACGTCTGCCGATATTCTTCTTGTATAAAACAGCTTGGTTGAAAGCAGCGACGACATTTTTGTTTTTATTAAGTTCAAGTCATTGCCCAAGTTGGAATTCATATCATTAAGCAATTTATAAAGGTCTGTCAGGTATGCGATATCATTATTTTATGTGATGAGGTTGTCGCGCAATTCTGTGTCTTCGTTTTCCAAGAACTCTACGACAGAGTCAAACAGATTGTAAAATCAGGTCAGACAATTTCCTTTTGATTGCCAACACTTCTGTGTGAAAGATCAATCAGTTGAAATCTTCATCATTAGTAAAACAAAGCTTATTAAATATATGTCATTCAAAGAGTTGTTTCGGATTTTTGACTCCTCCGGTGACATGTTGCAATGATTGAAACAGTCGTTCACTTAAATTTCTACCAACCAAATTATGTCGATGTATAACGCAATATACAGCACATCTGGAATTTTGTTTTAAGTACTATGAAGCCTTTTTGACACCCCGTCATAGCTGGAGCACCATCTGTAGCAGCTGATATAATATTCTTCAAAAATTCCTTTTCATCACAAAACTTTTCCAGTGTTTTAAATATGGTTTCGCCTTTTGTGTCTTTCTCTAAATTTCTGGCAAGTAATAGTTCTTGACATATTTTTCATCTTTAATAAACCTCACGTAAGACAGCAACAATACTTCATTAGTTGTAAAGTGGACTCATCCAACTAATTGAAAATTGACTAGTCTTCAGATGATTGCTAATATTCAATTTTCAGTCATTTCATCAATTCATCTTTGCACAGAACTATTTATCAAAGATTTTCAAATTACGTCTGCCGCAGTTTATTTTATTTTTATTTATTCTTTATGCATTCCTAAAAATAAAAAGAATACAAAGGCGGACTTAATGCCTTGAGGCATTCTCTACCAGTCAACCCATGGAGTGGTGAGAATTTGACGTAGGTGTGGCAATATAAATAAACTACTACAAATGATAATTAACTACATAATATATACATTTTACTAATAAAAAACTATACATATGACCTATACATACATATATACAAATATATGACATATGTATACAAATATATATACAAATATACATATTTAAATACATATATAATTAGTACATACAAATAACTATGAATATATACGTCTGTTAAGCAATACATATTAAATGGATGAATCATGTAAAAACGTTGTCTTCAATAGATGATTACGGACCAATTTTTTAAAAGCGTACTTATTGGGCGCTTTTCTGATGTCATCGGGCAAGGAGTTCCAAGGCGTGTAGCCTGAATAGTGAAGGAGTTACCATAGAACTCAGTGAAGTGAACAGGAATACAGATTTTGTTGTTAGAAGAAGAAGTAGGAACCTATCATGAGATGAGGAGAGATAGTTAAATTTACTCTTAAGATAAGAAGGCGAAGATGGGTCATTTAAAATGGAAAAAGAACAAGCAATATTCTGGAATTGCGCCTCTGACGGATAGTAAGCCAATTTAGCTTAGATCTACATTGCGAAATATGGTCATACTTACAAGCCAAAAATAAATCTTATACAGTTATTAAGAAGGCGTTCCAGCTTGTTCAGAAGATCTTGGGACAGATCTGGGTAACACACATCTGCATAATCAATTATGGGTAAAATGAGCGATTGGACAAGCATAATCTTAGATTTTGTGGGAATAAAATGTTTTAAACGATACAGAGAGCATAACGTGGCAATGACTTTGACTCACTTCTGAAACCTGGGTTCTCCAATTAAAAGTGCTGTCGATGTGTGAGCCAAGATTTTTAACAGAATTACTGAACGGAATTATAATATTATCATAATAAATAGGAGGTAAATCTGCAAGATTAATCTTAGCCAGCATCCTTGAACTACCCACCAGTATAGCTTGGCATTTCAAAGGATTAAAAACTATAACGAGTAGACCAATCTTTGATAGCTGATAAGTTGTCGTTAAGTTTCTTGATCCCATTATGAATATCCCCAATTTCAGCTTGCACATAAAGCTGAAGGTCATCATACAAATGATACGAGCAGTTGAGGATGGAGGTAATAAAGTTTATAAAAATTGAAAAAATTATAGGAGAAAGAATACCGCTTGCACACCAGCAATCCACATCAGCCCATGCTGAGGTCATTTGCCCACACAGACTGACTGCTGTCGACCGCGAAGATAAGATACAAACCATTCCAAAGCAGTAGGACCAAAATTCAGATGAGACAGTATGGAAAGGAGGATTTCATGATCAACTGTGTTGAAAGCATTTGAGAAATCAACTAGTACCAGTACTGTTATCTTTTTTCTTCCATGCTGTGTCTAATATTATCAGTAACATTAATTAAAGCAGTAGTGGTACTATGACCAGGACGAAACCCAGACTGAAATATTCTCATTATGTTATGTTCCGAAATAAAAGTATAGATTTTATTGTAAACACAGGATTCTAAAATTTTTGAAAGAAAGGTTAGAATTGTTATTTGGCGAAAATGATTGGGAAGAATGGGAGTAGGAACTTTTGGAGAGGCTTTATAAAGCTCTCTTCCAAGATTAGATACTGACCTGAATCAAGGAAAATTGATAATATGGGAAATTGCCGAAGAAGGTGCTCTAGTATAAATATTACCATATGTCTAATCTCATCATAGCCCACCGCCTTGGATTGGATTGCTAAGATAGACTTTTGAAATCATCCTGAGAAACAGGAGAAAATTAAAGCTAGGAATGTTAGGAGTTTGCACAGAAGCAATGAAAGTCATAGTTTGGGACGAATTGTAGGGTCCAATGCTTTTACAGAAGCGAAATGTTGGTTGATTTCATCGAGTGATAGAGGACCACAATCCAATGTGCTGGCCTGCAAAGACCAAAGATCTTAGAAATTTTCACACTACAGCTGGAGAAGAGTTATTAATACAATTATGGAAATATCGGCGTTTAGCTGCACGTACCATCTGATTACACCTATTCCTGGCTGCTTTAAAAGATAACCAATTTTCTCAGTACAATCTCTCTGAAACGAAGAAGCTCGATTTCGTTTAGACATTGCTGACCCGCCCTCTGTCATCCATGGGGCAGAGGACGCTTCAATATAACCTTGTGAACTGGGGCATGAGCATCATAGAGGCTGAGAACATTGTGGTTAAGAATCGAGACTTTATCGTCAACAGTAGGTATTGCAATTAAAGAGGATAGATCGAGATTAAGAGCGTCATTCTTTAGCTTGTCAAAGTCAGTACAGTCATTACAGTAGGTGAATATTTGGGAGGTTTAAGCTTATACAAAGCATAATTCAAGTCATGGCGTGAGATACCCAAAGCGGGTAACTGACCGTGCATCATCACACGTTCAAGAGAAGCAGCAAGAGTTAGATCAATCAATGAGTCATCGGTTCCGATATTGTGATGAGTAGCCTTTAAAGGGAGAAAAGAAAGATTAACCGACTCAATAATTGAAAGAAGCTTTTTGGAACGAGGGCAGTTTTCAACAGATCTGTATTAAGTCACCCATGATTATACAGTGTGTGTACTCAGAACAAATATCAATGAGAGCCATATCTAAAGTGGCGAAGTAGTCAGTCGAAGGGGCAATACACTACCCTAAAGCATCCTGATGCCCTTGACATCGAGTTCCACAAATAAAAACTCAGAAGAAGCGGAATAGCAGGAAGAGATGTTAAAACAACTTTGTGAGGAATTGATGCGTGCAGGTTGATGGCTACACCACCTCCACCTTTTCCAACACGATCATTCCTAACAGTACAAAGCCGGGTGGGGATATAAAGTTGGTTTATGGAGCACAGTAGTTATAACATCTTTTATTGCCGGCAAAATTAACGTTTCTCCGATGGTGTGTGGTTTACCTGTTTGAGCAATTAACAAAGATATATTGTATGAAGCTCGAAGTCCGTCATCGTCTTGTTAGCAGCCACTGAAAAAGTTTTGATACACTTGGCTGAAATTTATCAAAACTTTTGGCATAATCTTCTTTTCAGGTCTTGAAAATAGGCTACATTTTGTCCTTCTTATCTGGATGCATTTTATTCAAATGATTTTGAAGTCTTGAAGGCTTCATCCTTCGTTTGAAAATGTTTTTGAACAAAGAAGGCACAAAGGCAAAGATAATTTGTAGATTTTTATGAATCCATATTTAATATATTCTGCACTATATTGCCGTGTCTTCGTTTTTGCTTCCGACATGGCTTTGTTTTACAAAAATGTAAATAAAGTGTTGAACTTAAATACTTGTTTAAAGATTGCGCGAAACCACTAATGAAAATATAAAAATTATTACGAGCTTTTATATAGGATTTAAATACAGCACGCACCGACAGGAATAAGACAAACACGCACAAACTCGTTTATCTCTTTCGACGCTCAATCGTACTGAGCAAGTTAAAACAAGTATTGATGAAGCAGCCGATTGCTGGATTGCACAATAGCGTTATTTAACAAAACTTGTTACAACTTGATTGCGTACACGGCGTACGGGCTATCCTACGAAACCTATGTTGAGTATTTCTAGTTATATACCTTCATACAGGCCAGAAATATAAACTAATTATTCGATATTGAAGTAGGTAGGTTTAATTTTAGTAAATTTTAAAATATAAAGTATCTAAATAAAATTACAAATCAACCATCGCCCCTATACTACGCCAACCCCCCATTTTCTGGGCCCTTAACGCCCCTCTGGGTCTCCAACGCCCACAAGGGGGCGTTTTCGCCCACTTTGAGAAAGACTGATCTATACACTCAACAGGATTAATAACTAGAGCACCAAATGCAGAGTGGGCTTACGTACAATAATCCGACAGCTGGTGCGGTGGCGGAGTTAGGTAGGAAGTGGACGAATTACCGTTAATAGATTAGGGTGAACGTTCTAAGCAATTTGTATGCATTTGTCATATATCACATGATGTATACAAGGCACAGGTACACAATTTTCTACAGAAAAATAATCACCATTACGATAGATTTAAGAAATAGAAAGTAATACTTTTGATATTTTCAAATAAACACTTAATCTAATAATATATTTTAAAACTACGTTCGTGGTAGTTGCAGGGCTCAAACATATTTATACCAATTATTCTCTTGGATGTTTACTGATAATACTTCTACAGATTCAAGATAATAGACGTGATATCTATTTTGGGCTTCAAGTATGACCATATTCGCAGTATAGATCTAAGCTTAATTGGCTTACAATCCGGTAGAGGCGTATTTCAGAATATTACTTGTTCTTTTTTTATTAAATGACCCATTTTCGCCTTCTTACCTTAAGAGTAAATTTCACTATCTCTCCTCGTCTCATGATAGGGTTCTACGTTCTTTTCTAACAATAAAATATGTATTCCAGTTCACTTCACTGAGTTCTATGGTAACTTCTTTACAGTTCAGGCTACACGCCTTTGGAACTCCTTGCCTGATGACATCAGAAAAGCTCCCAATAAGTTTGCTTTTAAAAGTTGGTGTAATTATCTATTAAAGACAACATTTTACATGAATCATCCATGTCATTTATATTGTTAGACGTATATATTCATAGTTATTTATATGTACTATTATATATCTATGTTGATATGTATATATGTATGTTTATGTGTGTATATCGATATTTCTAATTATAATGAGTCAACTGACATTATAGTAATTTTATAGGAGAGCGATTTGAAGGCAAATCTTTATATTTTAATGAAATCAAACTAATTGAAATAAATTAAGTGTTTTTAATAAAGATTGCAAGCCTTCCTTTGGTATAAAATGATTTTGTTGATTTTGTTTTTAAATGACATTTTATGTACATAATCATTATACGACGGGACTCAATAGTAAAATGGTTTAACTACCAGTTATATTCATGTACGTTGTACATCAAATCCATGGTTTACACTAAAATATTATGAAATATGATTGTCATTTTATTAATACCAACTTACTTTTGGTTGTTTTTGGGATTTTCTGTCTCATTTAATAATAAAATCCTGAAATTACTACTTGACTCATTATACTAGGAAAGTACTAAGCTATGTTAGCTTTTGAAACTTCAACGTATACTGGAGTAATATAATTCACCGAGGCTTTTTAATCACTCATTTTATTTCTAATACCTTACGAAATGTGGGATTAATAAAGGCTAGGAAGAAGAAGAAGAATCATAAACAAAACCAACGCATTTTAAAGAATCACAATATATTTTTCACTATAATTAAGTAGGAACATATTTTTTAGCCTTAGTAAAAGCTACAAGTTGAATAAATCAACAAAAACAAATTATCAATGTTGTATCATTAAAATTTCATAAAAAAACAACAAACAATCAATAGAAATAAAACTAAAACAGGTACTTTAGTAGATCAATAAAATAATAAGAACTAAAATGGTAAGTTACGTTAATCAATATTAATAAAAAGAATAGAAATGAATGGCATAAATATCTAAAAATTCTATAACAAAATAATTAAAATATTAAAGGTTTAACAAATTAAAATCAGTCTGAATCGCTGTCATCAGCTCCATTAGAGTTAGTTGAAATCAAATTACTAAAAATAAATGATACTCCTTAGAATTACCAGTGTCTTACAAAGATCCATCAAATCTTTGTGCTTATTTTGGTCTATAGGAATGGGTGTCTGATAAGCTGAAATATTATCTATATCAATATTCAACTCTCTCGATTTCGTGTAGCTTTAGGTTTCTTTACACAATCTATCCACTTGTAAGCATCATCTTGGTAACTCGTTTTATAAAACACCCTAAATGGATTTTCTGCTTTAAATACTACTTCCGTTACTTTATTCCAAGGCATTTTAGATCCATCATTAGTAGTTGTCCAGTTGTTTATAAGTTTTAGCTTTGATTTGAAGTCTTTTATTAAACCTGAGACACTTCGATAACTTTGTATGGCTTTTCATCGGATTTGGCAAATCTAAAACTGTATACCATTGATCAGGCGTATAAAGCATTTTATCTTCGTCTTTCTTTCATTAAAGCGCATACTGTCACCTTCATTTTGCGTGTGACCCACTATTAGAAACCGGTGGCTAATATCTATACTAAACTTCGAACTAGCTAACATACATTAAGAAAACAATTCTGTTTCTATTTTGGCCTCCACAGTTGTCTGACCAGAACCGGTAATCTTTGACTCTTCACCCACCGTATCCTCTATAAACTTAAAACACAGCTGGAAATTTCTATCGCACCTCTTTGCTGTCTGTTGATGCCATGAAAACAATAACCTTGGTGAGATCCCAGATTGAATATCGTGTAATTATACAAAGAAAGTTTCGTTTATTAAAAAGTAATTTGCGTCTGGGGTGGAGGTATATTACACTTTTGTAACGCTAATTTTATCTTTCTTGTTTTCATTTTTCTTGCTTTCTTTTCTTTTTTAAATGCTCTTCATGCTTTCTTTATCTGTCTGTAAGTTGCTTGTTATTTATAAATGTGGCATTGTTTACAAACATCTTTTTTGGGTTTATGAAAACCTATATTGATATTTTTATTAATGATATCTCGGTATTGTCTCACGGTAGTCGCTTTAGAAGAGTATTTATTAGAATCAAACCATTCATTATATAACTTGAACATTTTTGGGAAGGATAAAGAGCTCTCAAGATATTTTTTACTTGATTTTTGGCGAGTGTAATGTGATTCTACAGGAGAAAATGCTTCAACGTGGTCTATAACACTGCGAACGATATCTTCATTGATAATCTTTGGATGATTAATATGCCTACCACGCTGATCTGTTTCAATAAATCCATTTCCTTTATCGGACTTTTCTAAAGCTGTTTAAACAAAATTAAAACTAATAGAAAGGGTTCTTAAGAACATAGTTTTGCAAACCGATATTTTGTAGTCTCAATATTATCTTCTTGACTGCTTGGAAGGTAATAAGAAATAGTGTGAAGACGTTTTGAATTTTCTTTATCCACTGTTAATCTTTTCTTTTCAGCTCTTACAGCATATCTTGCCAAAAATCCCATTGTCTTGAGTGGTCTCCAATACTCCAAAACATATCAAAATTCTTTGCCGAATATCTTCTGTTAATTTTGCTGCATTTTTTTCCGACAAGTTACAGGCAGGAAGTTTTCATAGTTCTCTTACCATGTACTCTTCCGTTCCTACTGACATATTCCAAACCTCTATTAACATTATATTTTCTCCTGATCCTTCCATTTTTATGGAAACGTTCTCTTAGCCTTCCTTTATCTTTTTTAGCAATGGAAACCGCTTACGACGTTTGGCGTTATTGGACGGTGAGTGTGATATCATTAATGTCAGATGCAGGAGGCGACCGCAGGACTATCATTTAACTCGAAATTAACAGGTGATGGGGCAAAAGAATGCAGCGATGGTACTGGAGTAATATCACAATATTTTCAATAATGCTATTCTGATGGGCGAATTCCTGAGTGTTTTCTATGACTGATGGCGATCGATCTCTTTTGAGTTCTATTATCACCATTCGATACCCAAGGCGAGGAGCAAGGAATATCATCCGGGAATAATATGGAAGGGTTAGAAGGGATATTCTGCAATACATCTTTATCATTCAACCAACATCATCAAGTATTGATAGCTCCTCTTCCGTAAAATTTGCATCAGGTGGCAATGGAGACCTAAAACAAATGATAACTTAATTTAAAACACAAGAATTTATTTTGTATTAAACATGCCAATAACAATTAATAAGCTATATAACAGATAAAATATATATATTATAACACAAAGTTAACACAAAATATCATAAATTGAATAAGTACATTATTATAAACAGATGAGTCAAGTGTCTTTTTATAAAGTTTGTTCGCCGTATACTGGTGTAACTGCAGTTGTATGAGTATACGGCGTACTAAGCGACGTGAACAACAATTATCAAAAAAAAAAGAACAAAATCACACTTATACATAAAGATAACTTACCATCTCTATCCCTGTTTTGCGTTATATCACCGACTCTTGTGTTATTGTTTATTGTATCATTGGTACTATTCACTTTGTCATTGAGTAAATTAAAAAATTTCGCGCCCCTGTTTGACTGCATTCTGTTACTAATATTGATTAAACATATAAAACAATATAAACACATACATCCACATTACTTTATTCACAAATTTTACAAAACAAAATATTAACTAAAATTGGTGTGCACTCGCCGCCATTCATCGTATACTGAGCCACAATAAACTTTACCAATACGTCCCCTCACGCCCCGCACACTGGTATGATGTTATTTGGATCAGTTTACAATGTACGATTTTAACTGATGTTGAAATTGATTTAGAATACGTGAAATTATCTCGGTAATTATTGTCCTTTTTAATTTTTTAGCACTAACATTAAGATCGTGGTTTATTATGTTTATATAAAAAATAATAAAATACCTAAATTTGTTAGATGACTCAGTATACTTAGGAGGTATCGATATTTGAAAATGTATATTTAGGAGATATTTCTATAGTTTATTTATTGTATATAGTAAAATGTATATATAACGTAATTAATTATTCTTTTTTATTCTATATTGGTACACCTACGTCAAATTCTCCCATTTCATGCGTTTATTGGTAGAAAATGCCTCAAGACATTAAGTCCGCTCTTTATATTCTTTTGTTTTAAGGAATGCAATAAAAAATAAATAAATAAATGCCTATACATTCTGTTAAATGAATGCAATTTGCGTTCTCAATTAAATTAAACTTCCTATGCCAACATTTACAGTAGTATAAAACTTATCATAGTATCTGAAACTGCAGATAGATTCCCAAAGTATTAAATATTTAATGTACTATCGACCTACTTAATGGCTTGGGCCTTTTAATTATTTGATCCCAGAACACTCAATCTATTTACCGCCTGACTCTTTGAGCTGGTAAAGCATTAAAATATAAATTTAAAAGCGTTTTCTTTTTCTATATGTTTTAGTATTTTCGTCCCACTTTTATGAAGATTATTCTATCGTAGCAGCGTAAGCAAGTATGCAGCCCTCATTGCTCTATGTAATCTTTTCATAATAATAGTCATAATCATAATCATTTATTCCATTAATAACAAAATACATTGTGTTGAAATTATGTTAATTCAATAAGATTTAAAAATAACAATATCATTTATAAATACTCAATCAAATATCCACATCAAAATAATAAAATTACATAAGAGGGAATAACAAAATTACAATAAAGAAATATGTCAAAATATAAAATTACAATAAAGAAATATGTAAAATAATAAGATTAAAGAAATATGTCAGTTATTTAACTACATTTTATCATCAGTCCAAAATTATTATTTCCAACAATTAGAATTAATATATCTTTCACACTATAAAAAACTATTTTAAAGAAGATGACTCAATCAGCTTTTAAATTGAATCACATTTGTTATGCATTTTAAATCATTTGGCAATTTAGTAAATAGTCTGTCCGCTTGATATCTTGCACAATGTTTAATTATCTGTAGGTTAGGCTGTATCAGGTTCTGCAATATTTTCGCCTAGGATCATGACGCTTTACTCTTTCCTCTGCGGTTTCATATCTGTCTAAATGTTTAACAAGGTCTTTAAGAAGAACTAGAACAAAAGAATTGGCGCTGTATTTTTAGGTTTCCTATGTGTTCTCGGCACGACCGTCTTTGGGGTATGCGTCCCATTGTTCTTATTGCTTTCTTTGTATAACTAGTTTTGCCTGCGATCGTCGTGGAGTTCTGCTATATCGCGCCCATGTGTGAAAAGAGTTTGCTTGCGTTACAATTATAACTGGATGTCGCGGGCAAAAGCTAGTAACTACAAAACTTCTTTATACACCACATTTTTGCTAATCTATTACTGTGTGCCAAAATTATCAGACTACTGGGCGAGCTTACGCGTGAGCAAGCCACATAGAGTTGCCCGTGTGAACAACAATTTTCTCTCAAGTCTATACCGCAAATTTTAATGTCTGCCCTGTGATTTGTTTATGGTCATTGGAAGCAGACTTTGAGGGAAACTGTATATCGTTTGAATTCAAGGGAAGATCATCTGGGATCAAGGAAATTGGTACAAATACAGTCTTTGTGCACATCCAGTTATAATTGTGGGGGCTTCTTTAACGGTAGTAGATCCACGCAGCAGCTTTTGCTGTGGCACGTATGGGCCGGCTTGAGCCGGGTTAGTACCACGACCTCACAGAATACTGGCGTAAAGTGGAAGCCTGCTTTTGCGTTTCGTCTGAGAGTGCAGGTGACCGGAGGCCCAATTCCCCCATCAACATGGTAGTGAATTAAATCTTAGATACTCCCCAGGAGGGTACCAGCACCCCTGGAGAGTCCCTCGCTGAGCATCCACGACCATGCTACTCCACTCCTGAGTGGGTGCTCAGGCTGCCCCATGCATTCTGGGGAGGGGGGACAAAATTCCGCTCAAAACAATAACTGCTCGGGCAAACTGAGCAACAAGACCAAGGCGGCCCTGCCCTGTGGATTTCTGAACATCAGGGGACTTCACTCGAACCTAAACGCCGTCCACTACGATCTCGAGACGGCAAAGCCGGCCTTGCTCTTCTGGAGGAGTTCGAGAGAGCTATCAGGCCTGGGCTGAGGCTTGGCGGCTCGGGATGTAAACACCAATGCTTAAAAGAAGTATACTCGCCTCCAGGTCCTTCAGCAAAGTATATGCCAAGGCAAAGTCAGAGCACATAGGCAGAATTGGCGTGAAACTATTTCGCCTTCCTTCGGAAACCGTGCATTCTGGTCTCTCGCCAAGGCTGCAATTTCTGTGTTATTACTACCATCTCTGCACAGGAGCACGACTCACTGGCCCACGCTGCAAAAGAGAAAGCTGACCTTTAGGCTCACTCTTTGCGTCCAACTGACTCTTAATGACGGGGAACACACCGCCGACCATCCCGCGGTGTGAGTGCTCCATCTGGATGTGTGGTTCTACAGCCTCGGTTCTGCAAAGCACCTCTCCCTGGACATCCACAAGTCGAGTGGGCCTGACGGAATCCCCACTTGTGCTGAGGACATGTGCCTGAGTTGGCACCGGTTCTCCTAACGCGTATTTTCCGGTACCCTACCCTAGGCATAGTCCCGAAATCATGGAAGACAGCTTTGTCCAACTGATCCTCAAAAAGGCGACTGTTCAGACCCGTCCAACTACAGGCCTATCGCCATCACCCCTTGTTCTCCAAAATAATGGAGTCCGTTATAAACTGCCAGCTCATGTGGTACATTGAGGATCACCAGCTGATTAGTGATCGCCAATACGGTTCTGTCGGGTCGATCAGCTGGTGATCTTCTGGTCTACCTGACTCATAGATGGGTGGAGCAGTAGAGTCCAAGGGGTGATTGGCCGTTAGTTTGGACATTGCGAAGGCTTTCGATCGGGTTTGGCACAAAGCGCTTCTTTCGAAGTCCCTTCCCATGGGCTTCCCGAGAAGTGCATTGGATCACCAGCTTTCTTGCAGATCGAGCATCAAGGTCGTTGTAGACGGTGCATGCCCGACCATGCCTATTAACGCTGGTGTTCCACAGGCTGCGGTATCACCAACGCTGTTTCTTCTGCATATCAATGATATGTTGCAAACCGGTAGCATTCATTGCATGCGGATGATAGCACTAGTGATGCTCTATATGCCGGCCGTGCAAATATTGCTCAAAACGTCGCCGATTACCGGAACAAACTTGTAGAAGTCGAGTCTTTGCTGAACAAAGTCTCGGATTAGGGCGACTAAATCTAGTCCAGATTAATCCTCAGAAGATAAAAGTTTGCGCGTTTACCGCTAAAAGAACCCTTTGTCGTACTCCTCAGTTTCCACTCCCTTGTTGCCTCAGCCAGTATCGAACTCGGCGTCGACATATCCAGTGACGTGTTCGCGGTCACTTGAAGAGAAGGCCAAATTGGCCTCTAAACAGCTTCATGCGCTCCAGAGCGGATGTATTTCATGCCGGCACAACGCCTGCAACTTTACAAGGCGCAGGTTCGCCCACATGAATACTGTTCCATCTCTGGCTGGGGCCCCAGTGCCAGCTCCTTCCACTTGACCGCATCCAGCGCAGAGCGGCTCGAATTGTCGACGACCGAGTCCTTCCGATCGGCTCGATTCATTGGCGCTGCGAAGAGATGTTGCATCTCTTTGCATTTTCTTTTCGCATTTACCACGGGGAGTGCTCTGAGGAGTTGTTCGGATTAATCGCAGCCGCCATTTCACGAACGCACATCGCGGCAGAACTCCCGATACCATCCAAACCATCTGGATGATTGGCGGTCCACCACTGTGCGATTTAGAAGATGATTTCTTCCTCGGACAACTTCCTTGTAGAATAGTTTACCACCAGCGATTTTACGGACCGATACGACTTTAGGGACCTTCAAGAAAGAGCCTACTTCCTTTTAAAAGGCCGGCAACGCATCTGTGATTCCTCTGGTTCCCTGGTGTTGCAGTTGTTCGCGGGCGGCGGTAGTTACCATCAGGTGAGCGCATGCTCGTTTGCCCCTCCTTTAAAAAGCAGACGTTGAGGGACACTGTATTCGTTTGAATTCAAAGGAAGATCATTCGGGATCAAGGAAATTCTTGGTACAAATACAGTTTCTTTTGCAACATCCAGTTATAATTGTGGCTTCCACTACATTGCTATGTAACGCTTTTACTTTTTAGTCTGGTTCCGTTGCACAGTTGAGGAGGTTTTAAATTTCGCAACAACATAACAGGAGTGCCCACCGCAGAATAAGCTTATGATGGAAGACCCGATGGTTTCAGTGAATTAAGAAGTTCGACAGGGTAGTTAATTGCGTCATCTGTGTTGACCACAGAGTCTATTGACGTGTACACCATTTCTTCTTCCTCAAAAGACGTTAACAGTATATCTTTAATTGCCGCTGCTTGGTCGTTTTTCGAGGTTTAGTATGGCACGTTCACACAACCATTCCATTGGCTTATCGTGGATATGAGCAATATCTGGGTAAATTTTGGATATTTGAACTCCTGTAACGTAAATACAACTGTGCACAAATTATCAGGATAGTTATCATTCCGTCATTTATCGGGTAGTCACTGTTGCCAATTTCAAGTAGGAGATCTGCAAATCCACCAGCAGACTCTTTTTCTTCTAAATGTACCTGCATATTTTTCGAGAGCTTCAGGATTTTAATTAGAGGCCATAAAGTGGATCTCTTAAAACACACCATAACTTCATCTGCTCTAGTTCCTTTGGCACTACGGGTAGAGTCTGTCTAAAATCTCCAGCCAGCAAAACCGTTACACAACCCATTAACTTTTATTTCCTATTATATCTTGTAGAGTTCTGTTTAAAGCCTTTACACCACCCTTATGAGCCATGGCTATTTCATCCCACACTATTATTTTCGTATGTTTTAATACTTCAGCAAAATTACTTTGTTTCGATATATTACAAATGGGAGTATCAGCTGTTGTTAAATTGAGTGGTAACTTGAAGTTGAATTTGAACCCATACTCTTTTAGTAGCCGACCACCCAACGCAAATACGGCATCTTCTATTACCGAAAGGCATTTATTAAATACCACATCTGTTATGTGGTCTACATCCGCATCTCCGTCTTTCTTCTAATTGCCTTTTAAAATCTTCAGATAGGTATTCTTTGAATTTCTCCCAAAGGCTTAAAGGGTCTGATACTTGGCAGAACAATAAAATAATCTTTAAATGATCCTGAATCATTTGCGGTGATTGGCAAGTGCTGCCTCTTCCATTGCTGCCAACAAATGCTGATAATCTTCAAGCAAGGAGAGATTTGCACGCTGATTGGAACGTGGAATATACATGATCATCTACAGTTTTAACGCTTCAAACGAAATGGGCCCCGGATCTCATGAAGAAGCATGTGAAGGTGATAGTATTCTGTATTGTTCGGATGCACAGTATAAACGCTACCCAGAACGTGCTTTTTGACCCTGGCTAGCTCTTCAACTTTTTATAGGATAGTAGACAAACGAGCACAGTCCACCTGATGGTAAGTGGTTGCTGACCATAGACATATACATCTATCCTCAAACGTTTGCTCCTCTCTCTCTTTTGCAACTTTCTATTATCCCAAACTTTACTAAGCATACTTGCAGGTACTTCTAAGTAGAGAAATGTTTTGCAAAGTTATCCACTTAACACAAATCGAAAAAGACTATTCACCTTTCACTCCAGAATTTGCTCATTTAAATAAACCCTTTACCCATTTTCCAAATGGACTACTACGGGACTACAGAAAGAAATGGACTAAGGGAGGAAACGCTCATGAATGGGAAATTCAAGGATTCGCCATACTGCCTCCGATGAACTTATATATCTTCCACTTGTGTAGGTTTTAACTTCATCCTTCTCATTCTCTAAAGCAAACGATTCCTGGTCTGAACCTTTATTTACGTATATACAGACGTCTTTATTGATTTCACTGAATGACAATATTCCACATTAAAATGAGCGTTAAATGTTTTGATAATACTGGATTATAAGGGACTACCCAGCGATTATCTATGGTTGTGCTTTTGATATCAACAGATAACACACCGTCATCTTGTAAACGTCTCTTGTACTGCGTATAACCGTCTTCACCAGTTTGAGTTTCCTTATGAGAGCCTTGAGTTTCTTATGAGAGCCCCAGGTATCGTATACTGCACATGTTATATTTCTTACATGGTGACTTTCGATTTAAAGTTCCATATGGACCATGTATCATATTACATTTAACGATTTCGTGAAGCTCTGGGTCACGTGGGAATCGGTATTTCAGCACATGTATTGTCGATTTGATCGGAGTAATACGTTTGTGAAGCCATAAACGAATATGAATATGTGGAAGACCTCTTTTGCCATACCGTTGAGTACATATAGCATCCCGCTTAACCAAATATTTTGCCCTTTGTCAATACGCTCATGATCTTTTTCACCTTTAGTCGAAATACCTCGAAATTATATCGTGTCAATCTTGAGATTGTTGTCTTAAAACAATTGCTCTTTATCTCGTCCCGGCGAGGATTGCATGTGAAAGTGATATAAAGATCAGGCCGGCTGCAATTCTAACATAGGTCATAGCGTCCTGTGTTCTTTTGTGCATATACCTAGGTCCCAAAAGATGCTGGAAGGACAACTATTAGTCCTAGTTGATTGGCTTCTGCGTCTTGTCGTCCAATAGCATCTTTTAAATGGATGTAACTATCAGCACGTAATTTGGCTTGATTATTTTTGATATAATTTAACCTCTCTGTTTCTATTTAAGTATTCATCCACCAAATATTGACTAAAAATGGCACGATAGAACATGGAATCTTTGCTTCGATCATCTTCACCTAAATATATTTGAAGGTACTGAGCGTCATGTTCGTCTTCTGATAATATACTTCCAATTAAATGGTAGACCTGACCTGTACTTAAAAAGTCGGTGAAAAACCATCTGCTGTTACCTGTTTACCATCAAAGGAAGTCATCTGGAAACAGGCATTATATTTATGAATATTACCATAAAATCATCACGATTTGGGTGTAGATCATTAATCAAACCAAAGAGTGGTTCCGGCAGTTGTTTCAACCGATCTAGTTGCACTTTTCCAGCGCTGCAACACATACCAGGTGTCACATCCTTCCATTTCAGCGCATTGCACCACTGACACTTGCATGTCATAGAACCCAAGGCTTCACTGCTGTCAGTTCTATAAGCAATATCAGGGTCATACTCCATAGCGGAATGGACCTTGTTTTTCCATAAACGCGGTGTAATGTTTTCCTTATACCGTGCCTGAAATGCTCTATGCACTTGTGATTCGCAGTTTGGTAATTTGGAACAGCTTGCCTGCACACGATTTTTTTTTTCTGATAAGCGGACAGCTTTACGATTTGAATCTGGCTTGTTCTGCCTATATCTTTCTTGTGCACTTTTAATTGACTTTTTGTGTAATTAGTAATTCTCAATCTTCGTTTATTTTTCTTTTTCATATTTTAATGTCGACGATACAGATGGATCTGTTCCGCTGGTTGGATATGATATTTCACTGTTTACAAAAGATGTAACAGTTAAATGGTCAAGCTCTGAAAAAGATCACGCTCTTCGACAGGTACTCCATGCGACGTTGTGTAATTTTCTTCGCAACAATAGGCAGATAGGCGTCAAAATGTCGATTAGATAAATCATGGCTAAATCCTAATCGCCTTACTGGACAGATATCTGTTCCGGACTCAGTGTATAGCAGACCGTTTCATACTTCAAACCGAAACGGAAATATTAATCCCACAGCTACCAACTAACAATATCCACTGTTAGTTTTATTTTTAACATATCGGCTGAATATTCATTTGTTGTTGAATAATTATCGCCATTTCTGTCGTGGGTCATAACTGAAAACCTAGGCTAACATTTACCACAAATCTAACAATTTGTGAAAGCACCACCATCGCATTTTCTTGGTTCCGTAGATTAAAATGAAAAAGCACGAAACAAACAGGCACCGTCACCTATAATGGGGATGACAGTATGTTCTTCTATTTTTCCTTTATATTAAGAGTTTCTGTAGTTATTTTTTCAGTGAGAAAAATACTTATCAACAATACCTAATCACAAAGCAAATCGAATTCCAAGTTTGAACAGTGGTTTTAAGAAAGAACTAATCCGAAACACGAAGCAAATCTTAAACCGTAAGCAAGCAAACAAAGTCGAAGTCTAGTCAAATATCCGTTAACAATGAATAGGTACCGTATGTACAGGTTGAAGCGCTCATTCACATTCACTTTATATTAGTTCGAAAAACACAATGTTACCGCGTTCTAAAACGATACCAGTGCCATCTATTGGTAGGATTGGAACTTGAAAATCAATACAAAA
Source organism: Parnassius orleans (assembly GCA_029286625.1). Classification (NCBI taxonomy): domain Eukaryota; kingdom Metazoa; phylum Arthropoda; class Insecta; order Lepidoptera; family Papilionidae; genus Parnassius; species Parnassius orleans. The sequence goes on along the minus strand of JAGSMP010001659.1, from coordinate 38,653 downwards.
TAGGTAGGTACCTATGTATTTCTTTTGTTTGCCATTTTATTAATTTGTAAAAAAAATATTTGGTTTGGTTGTTTATTTTCATTGTTTTTATTTTTAAATTAGTATTTTTGTTCAGGTGTAATTTGTGCAAATTTTGTACAAATCATCTTGTTTATATTGTTTTATGTTTTTGTGCAATAAAAGTATATTACATGCCGTAAGCGCTAAGCGCGCCACTAGGTTTCAAAATTAAGATTTCAACGTTTTGTCGCATGAAATCTTGTCTAGCAATCATATTGTACATATAAGTGATATAAAGAGGCACATTGTCAAAAAGATAAATGATTGTTGAACTTATTAATATTTTTTAAATCGATTAATTTCTATTTTACATAAAAAGGGGTCTTAGTAGTTTATGGTGTGGATTTATCAAGTTCGTATAGCTTCGTACACACGATAACTTTTGAAAATATCAATTGTTCAGCTCAATCTATTTAAAACTCTTCATCTGTCATGTAGGAAGCCATTGAATTAAAATGGCAGTTTAATTTTGTTTTGTTTAGTTATAAATTTTTTTTCGGCTGCGGAATGTCATAATTTTCGGTGTTATGGCAGCCTTGTATGCATTTATTTTTACTAAATAGCGACTGCGTTAACTTAGTTATTTCGGCGTCAATCGCCGCTGTGAGTGGACAATGTATCGGTTGTTTGCAGGGCTCAAAAGATCGCTGTACAAATACACAATCTGAAAACCAAATTTTACATACTTGATTATAATAATAATCAGAGATTTTTATTACAATATTTTAAAAGCACAAAATAAATAATAGTAGTACGTACTAAAAGTAAGCAGGATGTAATATTTATACTAAATACGTCTTGGACTTTATGGAGTGACCTGAATGATGATATGATGATCATATGAGCATTATGAGTCGTGCACTTTGGATTTTCCAAACTTTTTAAATTAAAATTTGACATAAAATTATCGGAAAATTGGAAGTAATAAGGTTATTAGGAAAACTTTGTGTATTAAACTACCTTAAAAATTCCGTATAATCATGTTGTAATTTTTTTAATGCGCTTAGCTATGGCCAATTGGATGTACCAATATAATCTTTACCTCTAACGTTTAACGCGTTAAAAATTTATTCTATTCTATTATAATAAATTAAGTTTAAAATATTTATCAATATCATTTACGTAATTTACGACCCAAAAACCTTAAAATAACTCCCAAGCCCCAACCCATGATGATTTTTACATACAAACATACATCCATTCATCCTTTCATCCATGTTGGTTTCAAACCATAATCGATGCCATTTTCGTAATTAACGTCCCAAAATCCATAAACGACACCATATTGACATTTCAACCATCGCACCCCACAGGGGAAGATGGTACTTCCTGTCTACACGTTGGATTTTGAAATAGTTGTTATTTTCGTAATTAGCGACCTGATAAACCATAAAAACAATACCCATGTTGATTTTCAGAATTTGTCACCCCATCTCCACCTTTTTAGTTGAATTCTGTAAGAGCCTGAAACGCTTGTTTATTATTATTTATTGATAGAGTACTCCTGTGAAGTTTCAATAAAATAGTTTAACTAATCTTGTTTCTCCATTCAAATTTCAACCCTTTTTCACCCCATTGAGGTTAAAATTTCTAAAACCCTTGAGCATGTAATTGTTTATTTCTAATCGTTAACCTAAAACAAAGTTTCAGGCTTTAGCTTTAAAAATGACGGACTTCCATACAAACTTTTAACCCTTTTCAACCCCTTAGGGCGAATCAATAATCCTTTCTTAGCAGATGCCTACGTCATTACAACTATTTATAGCAAAATTTCAGCGAAACTGTTAAGTAGTTTCGGCTGTGCGTTGATAGATGAGTCAGTCAGGTTTGCCTTTATATATATAGATTTATTAATCTAGTGCTATTTATATTATGTTGCGTCATCCAATTATTGTTATAATATTAGAATATGAAATTGAAATTGGCGTTTTGTACGGGAGGAATATAAAACAATTTTTTTGTAAAATTTATTTAATTAATCAAAGTATGCACCGTTGTTATCTATGCACTTTTGCCATCTCATAGGTAGTTCATTGATCCCTTTAATAAAAACCATGGGGGAGAATCAATAAACTCTTTAAAGGTTTGGACTGCCGCATCGAGTTGAATTTTTTCTTGTAAGAAGTTGTCCAAATTCCGGAAAAATGGTAATCTGTTGGAGCAAGGTCCGAGTATGGTGGATGTCGCAGACATTCCAATTGTAGCTCATCTAACTTAGTGGTTGTTTTTGTGCAGTGTGTGGTCTTGCGTTGTCGTGAAGCAGCAGTGGCCTAGAGCGATTTTTATAGGATAGGTGACAAACGAGCACACAGTCCACCTGATGGTAAGTGGTTGTTGACCCATAGACATCTACATCTATCCTCATAAAGAATCAAAATGCAGATGCGTTGTCACCCGGGAGGACTAAGATAGAATGCCTTTTCCAGTAAAAGAGTCTCCGGTTCTCTACACTCACCATACGAAACACAGCAGTGTTGTTGCTATTTTTTACGCTATTCTGTGAGAGCGTGGTCCTTCCTGGTCGAGCTGACCCATTCGTGTTGCTAACTATACTACTATATAGCTGCAGCATGGCTCTACCACGTATAAAACGACTTGTATAAACGAGATTGGTCACGATTGACCAATCTCGGTTGTTTAACAACTAGTTCTTCCTTCATGGTATGCAGTTGCTGATAATAGATATCTGCCGTAATAGTTTGCCCAGATTTTAGAAAGCTGTAAAGGACACCGGCGATTGTCCACCATACACCACAAGTAACTTTTCTGAGTCAAGTTGTCCAAATTCCGGAAAAATGGTAATCTTTTGGAGCAAGGTCTGGGAGTATGTTGGATGTCGCAAACATTCCAATTGTAGCTCATTTAACTTAGTGGTTGTTTGTTGTGCAGTGTGTGGTCTTGCGTTGTCTCGAAGCAGCAGTGGCCTTGAGCGATTGACCAATCTCGGTTGTTTAGCAGCTAGTTCTTCCTTCATGGTTTGCAGTTGCTGACAATAGGTATCTGCCGTAATCGTTTCGCCAGATTTTGAAAGCTGTGTGAACGACACCGGCGCTAGTCCACCAATACTACAAGTAACTTTTTCTGAGTCAATTTTCGTTTGGGCGGATTTGCTGGGTCTCAGGGTTCAGCCATTGCGACGAGCGGCTTATCGTACAGTATCCACTTTTCATCACAAGTAATGATCTGATTTAAAACCTTCATTATTGTGTCGGTTGAGCAAAGTAACACAGCAGTCGACGCGTGTTTGTAAGTTCGATTCACTCAATTAATGAGGTACCCATCGTTCAAGTATTTTCCTGATTTGCTTCAAGTGGATTAATACAGTTTTATCATTTACCCGAAGCCTGCAGCTATCTCTGAAGTGCTTTGTGATGGATCCGCTTCCACAATAGCCTTTAATTCATTTTCCACTTTGGTCTCCGGTCGTCCTCGGGTTGGTTCTGAAGGCCGAAATTTCCAGAACGAAAACGTTGAAACCAAAACGTACCGTGCTTTCTTTTGGGACACCAGCGCCGTACATATCATTAATCCTTCGAGCTGTTTCTGCAGCACTGTTACGGTAGAACTCGTACTGTAAATATACCGATATTTCATGTTTTCCATTGTGCGGTAATAAGCGACGCCAAAGAATAAAATAATGAGGAAAAAACAATGAATGACGGTTTTCAAAACTCAAATGTACCAGCTAAATGAATTTATAAATTTGAATTTGGAATTTTAAACAAAGAGGAGATATTTCAGATCAACGTGGTCAGTACGACAAAACGCTAATTTCATATGTAAGGACCTAATACATGATCAGCTTTTCAGCTGCCATTATTTTCATCCAGCTAACATAACGGTACAGAGTAATATATGTAGTTAAAAGTTTATTATTTAGTATTTTTTTTACTTATTATAAGCCAGTGCTTGACCACAACCCGGTGGTAAGTGGTGATGTAGCCCTAGAAGGTAAATCGCACTGTCTTAGCTGTTTCTGATGCGTGGAATATCGACAACAGCGGGGCTGAAGAACCGCCGACCGCCTGGTTGCCCGATGTTGAAATGGAAGTACCCCTGCCTCCCGCATGCATATGAATAAGAGGCTACCTCTGCCTGTGCTCGGGGGTGACAAAACTGGTTTCAACCCAATCAAGGTTACCAATAGCCTATTAGCACGTCTCCACTGAGTCCTACGCTGTTAGGTGGTATTTTGTAGTACCAGCCCAAATGTGACAACATTAGGTTCTCCATGCACGAGACGCGTCGCGCTTTATACAAGATAAGAAGCTTAAAGCATCTCGTTAATTCCCTCGATGATCTGCTTGGTTGGTCGTAAACGCTGCTGCCGATCATGTGGTCCCAAGTTCGAAGCCCGGGTCAGGCCAAAAATTAGTTTTTAGGTTTTTATGAAAAGAAATTTCAGTAACAGCTCGGATTCAGGAAGTTGGGGTGTTTCTCCCCGTGTCTAGAAGGCACAAAGTCATTTGTCCTGCGCCTGAACTCTCTCCAGTCATGTTGGATTGCCGTCCATCGCATTATGAGAGTTAAAGAATGCAGTGTGCGTATTATAATGCTGTACTGGCCTGATAACTAGTCTTCATTGAGACGGGCCGCGTAGCCGAACATTGGTCTGGAGGACACACACATATTTGAAAATCTATCGAGGTAATTTTAGTGCGCAGTTTATATTGTTGTGAATTTTAACTAAGCATGACGAGTCGAGAGCTACTGCAAAATGATTTGTACTGTCGTCCACTGAGCTGGCTGCTGACCACAATTAGGCCGTCCGAGCGATGAACGTTGAGTGCTAGGTTTCAACCTGCTTTATTTATAATTGAACCTTTGTATCCACCAAGGCACTTTTTATTGTATAACTCTATTATGAATTGTCTCGCAGAAGAGTTTTAGATTTTTGTATCATATTTACTTATATGTCGTCAAAATGCTGCGCATGTATATAATTTAAAATTAAAATTTGCAAATCGACTTCAATATAAATTACTAAGAATAACTCTAAAAACTATTATTCAGACTTTGATCAATATTTTATTGGGATGAGAAACACCAGCTTTCAAAAAAAAAAATAATCATCGAAATCAGGACCCATAAAAAAGTTATGACGTAACACATAAAAAAATAACATACAGTCGATTTGAGTACCTTTAAGTTGTAAAGTACAATTATTTTCATACTACATACTACTACATACAACATGTATATTTTATTGCATTCTTGTATTTTAGATAGCATGAAAATAATGTAAGTTTGTGGTGAATTTATTAGCAAACTATTAAACTTTATCCACACATTTTCATAGAACGTCTTAAAAAGGACCTATTTCATAATAAACTTAGGTAAGAAGTGATGATGTAAATTAAATAAAGCATTTTATACACAGATTTGTAGAAAATTAAGGTATAGAGGTTACGTCTTACGTAGCGTAACTGGAATAATTTTTGAATTATTTGTCTGAATGTTATTAGACTATAGCTTTGACATGACAAGGTGATGTGAATAGTTTCATTGTTTTCGGAAATATTGATTTCACGTGTTATGAAGACTAAAAGCTGTAAATTATAACTTAGGTATAATATTTACTGTATCATATCGATATGAAACCGTAAAGAAAACTGTTAGCTAATTTCTTTCCTATTATAAGGCAATGCTCAACCAACTATCTCGACCTATTTTATTTTTCACATAAAGACAACCACATTGTAATTTGATGGAAAGACAGACTTTGGCAAATAACTACCTAATGCTTTGTTTTACACTCTGTTGTTATAGATAACGTTCAAATTTCATAATATATAAAAATTCATCTAGAAGACATGGTCCGTCTCAACGGAGATTAGCCATCAAAGTAGGACAGGATTATATAGTGTCAGAGGCGCCAAGCACAGGTGCACTCTCTATTCCTCATCTCATAATCCGATGGACGGCAACCCAATACGACCGAAGAGATCAGCGCAGGACCAACGGCTTTACGTTCTATCAGAGGCTCGGAGGTAAACACCGCCAACTTCCTGACTCCGTTACACTTAAAATTTTCTTGACAGAAAACTCAATGACTGATTTGGGCCCGATCCAGGATTCGAACTCGCGACCTTAGATCATCGGCTTCTGTTTACGACCACTAGACCAACGAGGCAGTCACCGACGATGATATAATATTAATAATAACTTTACGTATCAGAAAATAATGGTTCGAGTGTGAATCCTGAGAAATTCCGCCCTCCTCGATTGCGTCCACTATCCCTCGTCAATACTAATCGCAGCACCACTACTCCCCAACACCATTGCACTAAGTAAGACACACCACCGTCGATAATATGATAAGTGTCGCCTCTAAACGAGGCAACTCAAGTGAAGTAGAAGTATCTGGAATTTTTATATCTTTAAAATCATTAAAAAGAACAAAAATATCAATATCATTTTAACAACAGATATTTTGCTTTAATTATTCTATTGTAAGAAATGATTCCACCTCTCATGTTAGAAATTATTTCAAAATTATTTAAATAAAAGAACACTACTTGGTAACAGACCCTGGCAGCAGCATCTCAGCAACACGATCTCCTTGTTCTAACTAGCAGAATACCCAAACGGGCATAGTAACGACAGTGAGACTCGTAGAATTGCCAACTGATTAGTTGTCTGCGCGAAACTTTACACCACTAGAATAAGTGAGAATTACTGTTCTACCTTCATTTGTTCGTATTTTCTCTTATTTTTACCTCATTCCCATCACTATATAAACATATTCATAACTGCAACAAAGTCCGCTTGAACCAATGCTAATTTAAGTATAACTTTAAGGAGGGTAAGTATTTACAGTACTTATATCATAACTATCAATAAGTTAATGAATTGATATATCCATTCTCTATCCATTTAATTTCTATCTACGTCCGAATTCGATTACGACAAATTAGTCAGTATTGTTTTCAATAGTTCGGCTAATGCTTTCACTACGATAGCGAATCTTAATTATTACAGCAGTAGGTATAATATAATCAAATAAAAATACCCGGAAGTCCAGGTATTATTTTATTATTATTGCTTTCAGAATACTAGACTGAGACTTTCGGCACTTTCGGCTTTGGCTTAAGAATACAATATAATAAGGATATTGTTTGTTTGATGACATCGACATATTGTTTAATAAAATATTCATCAGATTTTCGAATAACTGTTAAACCACATAACAAATTTAAATGTAATCGAATGTCAAATAATATCGAGATAGCGTGCAAGCAAAGAAAGAAACAAAACATAATATGTAGAATACACAAAAAGTCAATTGATTGCCACCTGTATGTAAATATGTCCGTGCTCTCGTAAACTCAAAGGATATTTTTAACGGCTTCGATATTTAATATTTATTTACACAGACATCATATCAGCCGACGATTTACAAGTACCTGTTTTGAAGCATCAACACGACTCACTAATTGATTGAAGTTATTGTAATGAGCCAATGTGCCATAGAATTAATTTTATGGAGACTATTTAAATGTTTGAAATGCTATAAATTGCATTATCGAAATTTTTATGGTTTGATGTATATAGTATGCAGTTCGTTTATACAGATTTATTGTCAGTGGCCAATTTTAATACGAATTAGTGTTTTAAAATAAGATACAAAACAATGTAAATAAAAATAAAACACACTATTTACGTATATTGACTGAATGTAAGCCTCAATGACGGTTTCATTATCATTTCAGTACTTTTGTCCGATATTTGGTCGAATGTTTTTCTTTTAATATTCATTTACATTAATTTATCATTGAGTTGATTTATCGATATTAAATAATAATTAATAACTATATTTTTTAAAAACTAGTAATTTAATTATCAAACAGTCCCACTCCACGCGGTAATGTGTTAAGAACGCTGGCTGCGTTTCCCCGCTGAATGGCTATACTTAGCCTTTGAGCGAAAAGAGCCAGCCCTCTTATCACTAGCAGCAACGACCAGCCGCGGATGGACTTTTTAAGAACTTAACCCCACGGACCGATAGTCTCTTAGCAAATGGCACAAATATGTAGTCATCTCTCAGAGACTCACATTTGCGCCACTTACTTAGTTCAGCTTTCCTGATGCCACCCCGGTTCTAAACGAGGTACCTTGCGATGAGTCTACGCATAAGTAGCATCCCACACTAGGCTTTACCTCCTCTCCCAAGGCACCAATGTCATACCGTCGGGTCTCCTGCCATCGTCTCTAAATATTCCACAAGGCTTCAAACCGAGGAACATTATAGAGACAATTGCCTTGGATGATCGTTCAAAGAACCGTGCTGTGAAAACCTACCAGCACTTTTCTTACAAGAAAGTCCAGAGCCTAACTTGTCGACGCTGCTACCACAGGGCACTGTGGTAGCAGCGTCGACAAGTTTGGGCGTCGACATTTATCATTGCACCGCATGATTTGACCTTCAAGCATGGCGATTAAGTTAATTTTCTCGTTAAACGTTACAGGCTGCTGGATTAATTCATTTTTTATTTTCATAATTAATAACAAGCTGGGAACCTTAATTACTTCTCGTCGAATTTACGTTTGTTTTTAAATCCAGAACTTCGACTGTCGATATCAAAATTACTCAGTAAGTTTTATTAACAACTTCCTGTCCGAGAAATAGACAATAGTTAATCAATTGAAATATTCATATATCACCATGGGACAGTGAAATGGATAATAGTAACGTAGCATTATCAAATATTGAATTTCTAAACAGGAAACACGACTGAAAGAACTATAATTATTTAAATGATAACAATAAAAATATTTAAATGATAACAATAAAAACAATTCGGGAGTTTTGGCGGGAAGTTGACCGCCGGCGGATTGTTACTGTTTTATCGTATAGGTAATATGGTTTGAAGTGGATTTTGATATGTAAACGTATAAGATTTTGTGCATAATAGTGAAATATTAGTGATATAGACCTTAAGTTAATCAAGCAGACAAAATCCACTAAGGCGTCTTAAAACTTGAGATACTCCATGTTAATTCATCGATTATCCGTAGGGTCAGTTGTCATCAAATCACCCAAGAACATCTCAATATGAAAGCATTGGTATATTGTGAAGATTTTGAAACAAAATAAAGAAATAATTTTATTACCTGACACTGGCAAACGTATTACCGTATGAGTCCATAACCAAAGAAACAAGAAAAGCAATCCAAAAATCCAAGCAAAAATCACTTAAAGATTTATTTTAAATTATTATCTTTTAAGATTATAATTTTTTAATTATGTATCGTCCATAAACAGCTCATAAAGCGTCCTTGACTAAAATATACCTACACATCCTTGAATAAGAATAAGAATATCCGCATGCGTCGTCACCCTTTCGTATTTTTCACAAATTATTTTCTATAAGTAAAAAACTGCGGTTGCCAACTGCCTGCCAAGCGTGACGACTATGGCAATACTATGAGTGGAGTTCACATAGGGTATAATGAATGAGTAAGTATTTTGATTATATGATCGTCTATCTATATCAGAGATTATCAAACTTATTTCTTTTACCGCCCCTTTGAAAATCAATTATTTTTCAACGCCCCCAATTTTTATACTAGGAGTATAAAATTGACTTACAAACAACAATTTCATTACTTAGTTAATTTAGTTATGGTATGGCTATATTAGTTTGTTCTGGTATTTAAGCTACATTCTAAACTAGACATTATTACCAGTGAGAAAGCAACTGAACGCAACTTTATAATATTAAGAATATATTTTAATCAAATTAAAAGAAACGATATAGATAGTTAATCAATTTTAGTTTTAAAACTAATCTAATAAGATGGATGAATTTGATGATTTTTAACAAGTTTGTTGATATCAGGTTCGATTTTACTCAAAAACAGTCGAAGTCGCCACGTTTGGTAACATGCAAACGATTTCTTTTTATAGTAAGCAGCGTTGTCACAGTTAATCCACTTTCACACAAAATGACGATGGAATAATTATAAAAATCGTTAAACGATCGACAACAATTCAGGGTACAACTGCGGGATTGACTTTGTAGCCAAAATTTTGTCAATATTGGCAGTAGACAAGCAAGTCGTCTTTGTTGCAGGATACTGATAAATTGGGAAAATTATGGAACTCTACGTCTGCCGATATTCTTCTTGTATAAGAGCAGCTTGTTACGAAAGCAGTGACGACATTTTTGTTTTTATTAAGTTCAAGTCATTGTTTTGAAGTTGAGATTCATATCATTAAGCAATTTATAAAGGTCTGTCAGGTATGCGATATCATTATTTTATGTGATGAGGTTGTCGCAACCCTGTGTCTTCGTTTTCAAGAACTCTACGACAGAGTCAAACAGATTGTAAAATCGAGTCAGACAATTTCCTTTTGATTGCCAACGCACTTCTGTGTGAAAGATCAATCAGTTGAAATCTTCATCATTAGTAAAACAAAGCTTATTAAATAATATGTCATTCAAAGAGTTGTTTCGATTTATTGACTTCTCCGGTGACATGTTGCAATGATTGAAACAGTCGTTCACTTAAATTTCTACCAACCAAATTATGTCGATGTATAACGCAATATACAGCACATCTGAATTTTGTTTTGCTACGCTATGAAGCCTTTTGACACCCTGTCATAGCTGGAGCACCATCTGTAGCAGCTGATATAATATTCTTCAAAGAATTCCTTTTCATCACAAAACTTTTCCAGTGTTTTAAATATGGTTTCGCCTTTTTGTGTCTTTCTAAATTTCTGGCGTAAGTATGTTCTTGACATATTTTTTCATCTTTAATAAACCTCACGTAAGACAGCAACATACTTCATTAGTTGGTAAAGTGGACTCATCCAACTGAATTGAAAATTGACTAGTCTTCAGATGATTGCACAATAACCTTCAATGTTTTCAGTCATTTCATCAATTCATCTTTGCACAGAACTATTGCTCAAAGGAATTTTTCAAATTAATACGCCAGTTTATTTTATTTTTATTTATTCTTTATTGCATTCCTTAAAAATAAAAAGAATACAAAGGGCGGACTTAATGCCTTGAGGCATTCTCTACCAGTCAACCCATGGAGTGGTGAGAATTTGACGTAGGTGTGGCAATATAGAATAAAATAACACTACACAAAATGATAATTAACTACATAATATATACATTTTACTAATAAATAACTATATATATATGACCTATACATACATATATATAATATATGACATATGTATAAAATATATATACAAATATACATATTTAAATACATATATAATTAGTACATACAAATAACTATGAATATATACGTCTGTTAAGCAATACATATTAAATGGATGAATCATGTAAAATGCGTTGTCTTCAATAGATGATTACGGACCAATTTTTAAAAGCGTACTTATTGGGCGCTTTTCTGATGTCATCAGGCAAGGAGTTCCAAAGGCGTGTAGCCTGAATAGTGAAGGAGTACTATAGAACCTCAGTGAAGTGAACAGGAATACAGATTTTGTTGTTAGAAGAAGAACGTAGGAACCTATCATGAGATGAGGAGAGATAGTTAAATTTACTCTTAGATAAGAAGGCGAAGATGGGTCATTTAAAATGGAAAAAGAACAAGCAATATTCTGGAATTGCGCCTCTGACGGATAGTAAGCCAATTTAGCTTAGATCTACATTGCGAAATATGGTCATACTTACTGAAGCCCAAAATAAATCTTATACAGTTATTAAGAAGGCGTTCCAGCTTGTTCAGAAGATTTGGACAGATCTGGGTAATACACATCTGCATAATCAATTATGGGTAAAATGAGCGATTGGACAAGCATAATCTTAGATTTTGTGGGAATAAAATGTTTTAAACGATACAGAGAGCATAACGTGGCAATGACTTTACGACTCACTGAAACCTGGGTTCTCCAATTAAAAGTGCTGTCGATGTGTGGCCAAGATTTTTAACAGAATTACTGAACGGAATTATAATATTATCATAATAAATAGGAGGTAAATCTGCAAGATTAATCTTAGCCAGCATCCTTGAACTACCCACCAGTATAGCTTGGCATTTCAAAGATTGACCAAAAACCCATAACGAGTAGACCAATCTTTGATAGCTGATAAGTTGTCGTTAAGTTTCTTGATCCCATTATGAATATCCCCAATTTCAGCTTGCACATAAAGCTGAAGGTCATCGGCGCCAAATGATACGAGCAGTTGAGGATGGAGGTAATAAAGTTTATAAAATTGAAAAATTATAGGAGAAAGAATACCGCCTTGTGGCACACCAGCGTCCACATCAGCCCATGCTGAGGTCATTTGCCCACACAGACTGACTGCTGTCGACCGCGAAGATAAGATACAAACCATTCCAAAGCAGTAGGACCAAAATTCAGATGAGACAGTATGGAAAGGAGGATTTCATGATCAACTGTGTTGAAAGCATTTGAGAAATCAACTAGTACCAGTACTGTTATCTTTTTTCTTCCATGCTGTGTCTATTATCAGTAACATTAATTAAAGCAGGTACTACTATGACCAGGACGAAACCCAGACTGAAATATACTCACTAGGTTATGTCCGAAATAAAAGTAGAGATTTGCTTGTAAACACAGGATTCTAAAATTTTGGAAAGAAAGGGTAGAATGGATATTGGGCGAAAATGATTGGGAAGAATGGGAGTAGGAACTTTTGGGAGAGGCTTTATAAAAGCTCTCTTCCAAAGATTAGGGTACTGACCTGAATCAAGGGAAAAATTGATAATATGGGAAATTGCCGAAGAAGGTGCTCTAGTATAAATATTACCATATGTCTACTAATCTCATCATAGCCCACCGCCTTGGATTGGATTGGAAGATAGACTTTTTGACATCATCCTGAGAAACAGGGGAAAAATTAAAGCTAGGAATGTTAGGAGTTTGCACAGAAGCAATGAAAGTCATAGTTTGGGAGCGAATTGTAGGGTCCAATGCTTTTACAGAAGCGAAATGTTGGTTGATTTCATCGAGTGATAGAGAAGGACCACAATCCAATGTAGCTGGCCTGCAAAGACCAAAAGATCTTAGAAATTTTTCACACTACAGCTGGAGAAGAGTTATTAATACAATTATGGAAATATCGGCGTTTAGCTGCACGTACCATCTGATTACACCTATTCCTGGCTGCTTTAAAAGATAACCAATTTTCTCCAGTACAATCTCTCTGAAACGAAGAAAGCCTCGATTTCGTTTAGACATTGCTGACCTTACGCCCTCTGTCATCCATGGGGCAGAGGACGCTAATCTAACCTGTGAACTGGAGCATGAGCATCATAGGCTGAGAACATTGTGGTTAGAATCGAGACTTTATCGTCAACAGTGCTGCAATTAAAGAGGCTAGATCGAGATTAAGAGCGTCATTTTTAGCTTGTCAAAGTTTATTTTAGAAAAGCGTGAGATGCATTACAGTAGGGGAATATTTGGAGGTTTAAGCTTATACGAAGCATAAATCAAGTCATGGCGTGAGATACCCAAAGCGGGTAACTGACCGTGCTTCATCACACGTTCAGGAGAAGCAGCAAGGATTAGATCAATCAATGAGTCATCGGTTCCAATATTGTGATGAGTAGCCTTAAAGGAGAACAGAAAGATTAACAGACTCAATAATTGTAAGAAGCTTTTTGGAACGAGGGCAGTTTTCAACAGATCTGTATTAAAGTCACCCATGATTATACAGTGTGTGTACTCAGAACAAATATCAATGAGAGCCATATCTAAAGTGGCGAAGTAGTCAGTCGAAGGGGCACATCACCCCCCTAGAAGCATCCTGATGCCCTTGACATCGAGTTCCACAAATAAAAACTCAGAAGAAGCGGAATAGCAGGAAGAAGATGTTAAAACAACTTGTGAGGAATTGATGCGTGCAGGTTGATGGCTACACCACCTCCACCTTTTCCAACACGATCATTCTAACGAGTACAAAGCCGGGTAGGGGATATAAAGTTGGTTTATGGAGCACAGTAGTTATAACATCTTTTATTGCCGGCAAAATTAACGTTTCTCCGATGGTGTGTGGTTTACCTGTTTGAGCAATTAACAAAGATATATTGTATGAAGCTCGAAGTCCGTCATCGTCTTGCTTAGCAGCCACTGAAAAAAGTTTTGATACACTTGGCTGAAATTTATCAAAACTTTTGGCATAATCTTCTTTCAGGTCTTGAAAATAGGCTACATTTTTGTCCTTCTTATCTGGATGCTTTATTCAAATGATTTTGAAGTCTTGAAGGCTTCATGCTTCGTTTGAAAATGTTTTTGAACAAAGAAGCACAAAGGCAAAGATGAATTTGTAGATTTTTATGAATCCATATTTAATATATTCTGCACTATATTGCGTGTCTTCTTTTTGCTTCCGACATGGCTTTGTTTACAAAAATGTAAATAAAGTGTTGAACTTAAATACTTGTTTAAAGATTGCGCGAAACCACTAATGAAAATATAAAAATTATTACGAGCTTTTATATAGATTTAAATACAGCACGCACCGACAGGAATAAGACAAACACGCACAAACTCGTTTATCCTTTTCGACGCTCAATCGTACTGGAGCAAGTTAAACAAGTATTGATGAAGCAGCCGATTGCTACTGGATTGCACCAATAGCGTTATTTAACAAAACTTGTTACAACTTGATTACACGGTACGTACGGGCTATCCCTACGAAACCTATGTTGAGTATTTCTAGTTTATATACCTTCACAGGCTGGAAATATAAACTAATTATTCGATATTGAGTAGTAGGTAGGTTTCAATTTTAGTAAATTTTAAAATATAAAGTATCTAAATAAAATTACAAATCAACCATCGCCCCTATACTACGCCAACCCCCCATTTTTTCTGGGGCCCTAACGCCCCCCTCTAGGTGTCCAACGCCCACAAGGGGGCGTTTTCGCCCACTTTGAGAAAGACTGATCTATACACTCAACAGGATTAATAACTAGAGCACCAAATGCAGAGTGGGCTTACGTACAATAATCCGACAGCTGGTGCGGTGGCGGAGTTAGGTAGGAAGTGGACGGATTACCGTTAATAGATTAAAGTGAATGTTCTAAGCAATTTGTATGCATTTGTCATATATCACATGATGTATATAAGGCACAGGTACAAACAATTTTCTATAGAAAATATAATCACCATTACGATAGATTTAAGAAATAAAGAAAGAAATATTTTTTGATATTTTCAAATAAACATTTAATCTAATAATATATTTTAAAACTACGTCTGTAGTAGTTGCAGGGCTCAAACATATTTATACCAATTATTCTCTTGGATGTTTGATGATAATACTACTGCAGATTCAAGATAATAGACGTGATATCTATTTGGTATTCGAGCAAGCACTATGTCCCGACACCACATATATGATAAAGGAAAACACATATTTACAAAATTTACTTTTTTTCTTTGGAGAAGCTAGCAATTTCAACTTGATCGTTGGGATTACGTTGAATCATATCTAAATTCGCGTAATAAAATACTCGTAAAATGCTGTATCCTAGCTTGAATTAGAATAGTACCTCCTGCCTTTTCTCAATTGCATGCACCATCCCCGTCACCACTAATCCTAGTACAACTATTTTCAACACCACCACTAAGGAAGACCCACCACCGTTGATAATACACGTGTTTCATCTCTACACGAAGCATCCTCAGACGAAGTAGGCTCTTCGTTGGCGGACCACTAAAATCTATCCTTTTACTGGAAACGTCGCATTCCATCTTAGTCCTTAGTATCGGCAACGCATCTGCATTCGAGGATAGACGTGCCACATCACTATGGGCCACACCATCCACTTATCAGGTGGGGTTTGCACCCTTTATCCTATAAAAACGTATCAACGTGTAACTTATTAATGTAATGTAATAATGGATGATGAATAAGTACTTTAATTATAAATAATTTTGAAAGAAAATTTTAGTAAACATTTATACGTGCATTAGTAAAACTTCATTCATTTCATCTTAATAGTTATTTTAAAGAGAGGCAGAATTTATCAAACCTAAGTTCATATACAGGTATTTTGAAACGCTCCTGAAAACGAAGACAGATGATAATAATAATAATAATAAAAAGGAGGATTCGAAGGAGGTACAAAGTGACCCACCTTTCTATATGGATGATCTCAAATTATCGCCTCCAGTCGCTCCCATCTTATGGAATTGCTAAACATCACTTGTGATTTAGTAATTCTAGAATGGAGCTGGGGACGGACAGTGTGCGGTCCTCCATGTTGAAAGGGAAGGGTTGCTAACCTGAGGGCATAGACTTATCTATGCCCATCAACATAAGGACCTTTCTGAGGCTGAAACATACCGATACCTGGGTAGTCACAGAACATCGGTATCGATGAGGCGGGCATGAAGCAGTCAGTTTGCGATATTTTTATCGCTTGATCAAAGTGCTTAACAGCCTTTGTCCGGTGTGAATAAGACACACGCATATAACGGTTGGGCTCATGTTCATCATATACCTTGGCATACTTAGTGGACTCAAACTGAACTTAACGCCCTGGATAGAAAAGTCCACACTACTATGACGTCCCATAGGATGCATCACCGAGATCGTCGATTGTGAGGCTGTACTTTCCGCGGAAACATGGTGGCGTGGCTTTTAAGCGCCACCATGCATAATCGAAGTGCGCAGCTCCGTAATTACTTTCTGACGAGATCGGATGATCCATTCTATAGGGGCGTCATTTTGTGATAAAGGACTTACCTCTATCCTTGGCCAACGAGCATGGTGAGACCCGGCAGTACAGAGCATTTCCGACCGGGAGACCGTATGGAAGGAGAAGGAGCCCACGGAGGTTCTACAAGGCTCTACATGTGCCTTTCGTAGACACAGTTGCCCCTCCACTGGCTACGTTTTGGTGACCCTTGGGGAAACCGAGGGTTTGTCTGTGCGATACAGGATCAGGTTATTAAGACCAACAACTATCGGAGATACATCCTAGGGATGGCACCGTCGACATCTGTCGAGCTTGTCGCCATCCCGGTGAGTCACTAGGCATGTCATCTCCGGTTGTTCGGCGCTCTAACCTGAGTACTTGCAGGCACAACCAGTAGCCAGAATTCTACACCAGGAGCTGCCTGAAATACGGTCTCGTGGATCGAAATTGCCGTAATATGGCATGCCGGAAGCCGTGCTCGAAAATGACCGCGCCAGGTTTCACTGGGACCGATCATCACAGACAGGACTATTCTGCGAATAAGCCTGATATTGTGCTGATGGACCGGGCACAATCAAGGATATTTTTGGTCGACATCACCATTCCATGACGAGAACCTCGTGAAAGCCGAAACAGATAAGCGAACAAAATATCTGGACCTGGCTCACGAGGTGACCGACATGGGTGGACTGCCGGCCGAAATTATACCTGTAGTCGTCTCTGCGAACGGGTTAATCCCAGTCAGCCCTCGGGTCATCTGAGGCGACTGGGACTCCGTGACGGACCACCAAGCTCAAATGCAGAAGGCGTGTTCCTCGATACCGCCCGCATCGTCCGCCGGTTTCTCCTTTCCCCTAACCCTCGGCTGTTTGGTCTCCCTGCCGAGGGTTTCCATCTGGTTGGTTTTTATTTATTTATGTATTATTTATTTATTTATGTTAGTATATTAAATATATATTTATGTTTATTTATTATTTTAAAATATTTATTCAGCCCAACCAGATGAGAATACTATAAAATCCCAAAATAATAATAATAATATGGTGTTGTCAGTAAATGCAGTCAGCACAAATCTTAAAATAAATTTTTGTAGCATATGTTTCAAGTTACCAATAACAAATTTTCAACGCAAATATATTTTACGATATCTATATAAAAAAAATGTTAAAATCTGTGCATAAGAAACTAATTTCAAGAAAAATGTATTTATTTCAAACTGACAACTGTCATCTAAGAAATTTTACAAACAGATTTATAAAATATTTAATTTAACGTTACATTATGCATCGAACGAGACGACAAATACGAATAAATACCGCCAATACTACTTTCGCACACGTAACATCGCCTACGGAGGACGACACATCCATGGAATGTAATCCTAGAGGCACAAGAAGAACCCCCGTACCATCTTTGAGGGGACGAAGAGCGCCACCGGCTGGCTTGGGACCTGAAGGAATTACCATCTTACAAGAGGACCCTGCTACTGATGGTGTAGTGACGACGTGCTGGACTAAAGAATTAAATATAAGTGTTATGCGCGTACTATAAGGCTACCAAAGGAGGAACCAATCTTACATCTTATCGCCCTAAAATGCTGAATAATATGAATTCCAACAGCTACAGCCCAACCTAACAAATTTAACTGCCCAAAGACTTTCAGATCAAGTTCGTGTCATTCTAAGTCGTAAGATTTTGGACGACAGATTACTTGAACAACTTTGCAGTGAGTACTCAACATCTACTATCAATTCAATTCTAATTCCCAACGAACACTTCCAGGTGAGAATGATGACTTAAATGTTAATAACAGTAACCATAATATAAATATTACTAACTTAGACAACGAAAAGTAGAGCAAAATTGTTTTGATATAGATGTGAGTTCCCAGGACAGCGAATATATGAGAAGGACTTTGAATGTTTCCTTCTGGGATATAAAAATATACCTATAGAAAATAGACTGAAACTACCTAAACTTCCTAACAACAAAAAACTATATTAACAGTAGCATCAATGAATATTCTATGTAAAGATTATTTTGAAAGTAATTCAATTTTGAAACTATCTCTTCTTTATTGTTGTGCCCATGTTGTATGTATGATAATGAAAATTCCTGTCATTTCAGTACATAATTTTAAGAACAATAATACAGAACCTAAATGGAAACAAAGAATTCAAACACGAATTGACAATACTGCAAAATTATAGGAAAACTAATAAGCTACCAAACAGGTAACAGACGTAAAAAATAATAACTTTAGTAAATCAAATCGCACTAATGAAAATATTAGCCAATTAGATCCCCATTTTCCGGATAAAATTACTGAGTACATTGATACGCTAAAACAAAAGTTAAAAGCAGCAACCGTATTAGACGATATTCAGAAAGATCTAAGCGATACTCCAGAATCGCACATTCGAAAGTAACCAAAAGTGGATGTATCGGTCTTGGGAGAACACTACAACCAACAGTTGTACCATGACAGCCCAAGCTTAAATGAATGTCTAAGTTTTTGGAAAAGTATATGGTCTAGTGAAGTTTCTCATGATGAAGCGAATGGATCGTGCAAACTGAACGTACGTATTCTAATTTGGCTAGCATGGGTTCTATCTCAATTACTGCTGAAGACGTATACTCAATTACCGCAGATTACACAATTGAAAACCCTGGACCAGATGGTATACACAACTTTGGCTGAAATGGATAACAAGTACACGCGCGTTTGGCTGCACAGATTCAAGAAGCCATAGAGTGCTGTGAGCTCCCAAGACTACTTACAACTGATATTACCCACTTACTATAAAATGGAAACACCACGGAACCTAAAAATTACGACCTATAACATTTCTAACAACTGTATACAAATTAATAACTGCAATTTTAAATAACAAGATCTATAAACATTTGGAAAATAATAACATTTTTCAACTGCACAGAACGGATGTCGGAAAGGGTCACGTGGTTGTAAAGAACTTCTTCTCATTGACACAGCTATTTGCCGACAAGTCTTTCGTAATCGCAAAATATGTCTGCTGTTTGGTGGATTACAAAGGCATATGACTCTGTTCCACATTCATGGCTAAAGAGAGTTTTGGAAATATATAAAATAGATGACAAAATTTGTAAGTTTCTATAAATTAATGGGTCAGTGGAACACTGTCCTAAACCTACCAGGTGAGTGGCAAAAGTAGTTCGATAGACTTATAAATATTAAGGGGTATATTCCAGTGCGATAGTTTGAGCCTCAACTTGGTTTTGTTTAGCCTAAACTTTAAGCACTGCTATTGAGGAATCCGGATTAGGTTTCGGTTTCGAAAGAAAACTCACCCATCTCTACATCTACTTTACATGGATGATCTCAAGCTTTTCACATCAAAGAGAGTGATCTACTATTATTGTTGAAATTAACACATAGTTTCAACAATGATATTAGAATGGAATTTGAATAGATAAATGCTGTCATTAATGTAAATAGAGGCAAAATTAAAATTCCAGTAATTTTGAAATTACAAATGATTTACATTTAGTTCTTTCTGAAACAGAAACCTATAAATACTTGGGCATGGCGGAAGCGCTAGAATTAATGACAAAAATATTAAAGAAAATTCAAAAGCAAAATTTATGTCAAGATTTAAAAAGTTTTCAAAAGTCATTTATCCGGCGGAAACAAAATTAGAGCATATAACTCCCGGTAATAGCCTTCTTTATACTTTTGGTGTTACAAGATGGTCTCAAACGGAATTGATGCCTTGGATAGACGAGTCCACATTAATGACTACGCACAGAATGCACCACCCGCGATCATCTGTCATGAGGTTGTATCTTCCAAGAAAAGATGGTGGACGGGGTTTATTAAACATTAAAACTTACACAACCGTGCAGTATACAACCTCAGATACTATTTTATTAAAAAGACACATCACGCATTCATAGTGACGTAGTGATTAATGACAAATCATTAACCCGCTTAATATGTCGGCAAAGGACTGGCAGAGGCCTCATACTATGACTATAGATGAACGCAAAAGGTTTGGAATGACAAGCAACTGCATGGTCGATTTTTAAAACATTGACTAATCCTTATGTAGACATGGTTGCATCAGTACATTGGTTACAGTTTGGTGACCTTTTGCAGAAACTGAAGGTTTTATTGTGCAATACAAGACGAAGTAATTAAAACGAACAACTACCGGAAGCACATTTTGAGGACGGCACGGTTGATCGATGTCGCGCATGTCATCGCCCTGAGAGTCCTCAGACATGTTATTTCGGTTGTTCACAACTATCGAATGGTGAGTATTTGCACAGACATAACCAAGTAGCTAGAATAATACACCAGCAGCTATTAAATTTGGTTTTACTCAACAGGACGTTCCATATTAAGTATGAACCAAAGCCAGTCCTTGAAAATAGAAGTGTCACGTTGTACTGGGATCGGTCAATTATCACAGACAGGTTTATAGTGGCAACAAACCTGACATTGTGGTAGACCGAACTACACGCAAGGCAATAATAATAGATATCAGTGTTCCTCATGACGAGAATCTCGTGAAAGCAGAGAATGATAAAAAAATAAATATATCGACTTAGCTCATGAGATTGTCGCTATGTGACGTTGATTCTACTATTATTGTACCAATAGTTGTATCAGTCAATGGGCTTATCGGTAAAATATGGACGATTATCTGTCCAAGTTAGGTTTGGGCAAGTGGCTGAAGGGATTGATTCAAAATCGGCCTTATTAAATACAGCCTGAATAGTAAGAAGGTTCCTATCTTTGATGTTTAACTTCACCGATGGCTTAGATTCCTCGCCGCGGTGGATAATAGCGAAATAATAATATTATTTATATAGATTGTATTTATATTTATAATATTATAATTTTGTGACAATATATGTGATAATGTAATAATAATAATAAGTTCTTTATTTCCAAAAGGTACACAACCAGATATTTGCTTTTCAAACACTAATAAAGCTAATTTGGTACATATATTTGAAACATAGCATCTGCAGCTGAACTAGGAGACCTGTGCATCAGCTGTCAGCGCCACATCCCCACCGTTAATTTACATAAATATTAAGATGCAAGCAAAATAATTAATTAATATTATCTAACGACTTTGTACTTTATGCTAACATAACCTAGTAATGAAATTGAATGGATCACATTTACGTTCCATATGCTGTTACTTATACCTAGGCACAAAAAGAAAATAATTTGTATTAATAATGTCGTTCCTCTCTCAATGTGTAATGTATGACTGTAGAAGTATTTGTAATGAGTGTAATGTGTGTGTGAGCAGTTTAAGGAGAGGGAGTGTGTTAGTGTATGTGTGTGTGTGTGTGTGTCTGTGTGTGTGTGTGTGTGTGTGTGTGTGTGTGTGTCTGGATATTATTATTTTAATACGGTAGTATTGCGGGTGAAAGTTATATGAGTTTTTTAGATAGTACTAAGGATACCTATGATGATGGGTCACAAAAATTCATCCCGAGGAAAAATCATCTTTTTCACAACGTTTTATTAACTTTATTCACGCTCCATCATGTTATTACAGTTATTTGAAACGATATTTCCAAAAAATCAGTGAAAATACTGAAACATAAAACCAGCAGTGGAATTACTAAATTACAATCAGCTGACTAGGTCACGTACGTTGAATGCCGAATTGCATGCCTGCAACCACGATGGTACCACAATACCCATATTTATAAACACTTGTCTAAATACCCTTTCTACTTAACCCACTATTTTGCCACTGTGTTTGTCTCCACGTAGCCACCAATTCACAGGTTAAATAAACCAAATAACTGGGTTCGATTCCTGCTAATGAAAAATACTTAAATAAATGTTAACAAGGTCATGCCTTTTATCCATTATGTAGGTATGTTTATTATTCATGGTATTCAGTTATGTACCTATTCAGATCAGTTCAGTAATCTAAGATAAAAATTAGGTTAAATAAACCAAATAACGGGTTCGATTTCCGCTAATGAAAAGATAATTAAATAAAATGTTAACAAGGTTAGAGTCATGCTTTTTATCCATTGTGTAGGTATGTTTATTATTCTGATGTATTCAGTTATGTACCTATTCCGATCACCAGTACTAATTTATTTAAAAAATTAGGTATGAAACAGCTTACCGATCCTCCGTGTCTTATGATTCTTCAAGGCACATTAACATGTTGCCGTATTCACGAGCACTATAAACGTACCTAGCAAGGGGCTTATTAAAACAAAACAAAACACAAAACGAACAACAAGAACAATATCATTAATTAATACATAATAAGTAATAACGACAATAATTAATAAATAAAACAATTGAACTATCGTCAGATAACACCAATCAAAACAAAATTATTAATCATCCATGCAAAACAAATGCGCACATTGTAACGTCCTTGAAGCATGTGTAAATTCCACAGCGAGCGACACGAAGCAGCGTGTGAAAGTGGAAGGGTAGAGTGAGTATACCCATGCATTGTTTCACCGATCTTTCGTAGTTCGAATGCCGCGAGGATATTAACCTCAGCTGTGATTTTCTTTTAAGTTTCACTGCTGGATTTATGTTTCAGTATTTTCATGATTTTCGTGAAATATCGTTTAAATTAACTGTAACAACATGATGGAGCGTGAATAAAGTTAATAAAACGTTGTGAAAAGATGATTTTTTCCTCGGGATCGAATCTCTCTTGCACCCATCATCATAGGTATCCTTAGTACTATCATCTGTCTTCGTTTTCGGGTTTTCAAAATACCCTGTATATAAATAATGATACACCGTTATTGCAGTTTTGATAATACGAGTAAAGAAGGTTCTACTTATTTGAAATTATCCCAAATTGAATGTGATTTATGGGCAACGACGTTTTACCTATCGATCAACCCTTACGAATGTTCTGCATGCGCAGTAAAATTAGTGAAAATAATGCATTACCACGCATTTTGAATTTAAAAGATAAAAGGACAGAATATTTGAGATTCTTTTCAATAAATTTTTCTCAAGTTTGAACCTCTCTACAATTAACGGTTATTGCAAAATAACCCTGTATTTGAAAAATTATTCTAACTAAACTTGGAATGTAAGAAACTTTATTAAATTTGGTTTTATTACACTCGCACGTTCGTGATACGTACGACCAACCCAAGTGACCTACTGAGATGTATTTAGATAAAAAGGTTTGATGTATTAGAGATTTAGAGGATCTGCAGAAAGTCTAATTTTGTCTAAAGCTAATTTTGTCATAATTCAGTAATAATAAAGCAAATTAAATAGAATTTTATACAAGTTTTTATACGAGTAATACTTATTACATCGTTACGTGAAATGTACTAATTGGATTGTTATCAGTTTAAATGTTAAACATATCATTTATTTACATAACATTTAAATATACAGTATTTATACCATAATTTTAAAAAACCAAAGCTTTACTTCATTTAACGAGAAATCAGCTCGATGTCAACAATATTTTTCTTTCCATGATAGTAGAAGCAATAATATGATATCTGTCATATTTGAATAACAATTCACTCAACCACAACTACGACTCTGAGAAAGGAATATTCAGTATGCTGCCGCAGATATAAAAGAACTTCCATATCACTGCTTCTGAATTAAATACAAAATTATATTTATTTTAACTTATTTAAACCGGTGCTTAACTACAATCCAACCTGTTGATAACACTGGTCGCACTGTCTTATGTGAGTGAATAATCAAATTAAGCTTTGTTTTATAAAAACTGGTGAAAAACGAACTCACGATTCAAATAATGGTTAGTTGGTGTCTACCTGACAGATGAACCTAACAATTCTAAAGAAGGCTACTAATGCGTTGTCAACAGTGATGACTGAGATGGAATGCCTCACATAACCAGACCTGTCATTATACTGACTCTCTATGCTCTATAAACTGAAACACAGCCTGCAAGTGGTGCCAGGTAGTTTATGGGTTGTTACATAGACGGACCCTAGACAGAAAAGGAGTCCTACCTAGTATTAATTACATATTATTGTTAATGCTAGCACAAAAGTCTTATTATTTTATGTAGCGAAGTCAGTTTAACAAAGCGAAGTATTTGGCCCCGACTACAGAGTTATATGGAAATTATTTATTTCTCAAATAATGGTGCAGATTCATCCTTCTGGCAACGAGAAATTATTCGAGAAATACTAACATTCACGATTTCGTCCCAAACAGGGCCTGAATAATTTCTAAAAATCACTAGCTGAAGTTAAAAGAAACCGGTATTCAAGCAAATTGAACTTTACTTGGAAAAGCCGTCGCCTTGCATCTGATTCACAGAAAAACTTATTTGAATTGCAGAGCATGCTGTTTCCAACAAAGGCTCCATAAGGCTTGATGAATAAGAATTTGTAAACAAATATCCTAATATTATTAGCGTTCCTTGAGGTTGGCCTTGTTTAGCACGCAGTGAAGGCTATAAGGATGATGATGATGACGATAATTGAGTCACTTTTGCATAAACTCAAGGCACATGTAGAAAGCAATCTGATAAAAAGGTTATTATAAATTGATGATCATTAGAATACTTAGATGTATTGTTTATATATTTTAACAGTTTTGTTAAAACTGGGTACCATTCTGCCTGCCAAATAGTACTTGCGCTCTTCTGGTCTGAACGGTATAACTACAGTCTGCGAGGAATTATATTACTTCTTGTCCTTAGAGGTAACAAAGCATCTGTATCCATGGACTGCAAAACCCACTTACCAACAGGTTGACTGTTAGTTCGTTTGTAACTTCAGCTTTATAAAAAATGTAGTACTTAAATTATAAGTGTAAGCAATTAATCTGTATCCATCAAAGTATTTGTACTTGTTTCTTAACACAATGGGCATCACGTGGCAAAATGAAACGTCAGACGAGGTTATAACCAAACGGTGTGATTGTTTTCATTGCACACTGACTGAATTCTACATTTATATTGCGACATTTACGCGAACTCTGTGACATGAAATTTAAATTTATAATATGCTGTCGCAAGTGAACATCTAAGATTCGTATCCCGAAACATATTACTACTCTGATGTAATGGCGGAAAGGAATTTTCGAATTATGTCTGCTGCTGGTTTATGGAGTACAGTAGTTATAACTTTTTATTGCTGGCAAAATTAACGTTTCTCAGATGGTGTGTGGTTTACCTGTTCCATCCCGGTGAGTCACCTGGGCATGTCATCTCCGGTTGTTCGGCGCTTTCTAACTCTGAGTACTTGCACAGGCACAACCAGCCAGAATTTACACCAGGAGCTCGCTCCAATACGGTCTCGTGGATCGGAAATTGCCGTATTAAGTACTGCCGGAAGCCGTGCTCGAAAATGACCGCGCCAGGCTTTACTGGGACCGGGCCATCATCACAGACAGGACTATTCTTGCGAATAAGCCTGATATTGTGCTGATGGACCGGGCACAATCAAGGATATTTTTGGTCGACATCACCATTCCGTATGACGAGAACCTCGTGAAAGCCGAAACAGATAAGCGAACAAAATATCTGGACCTGGCTCACGAGGTGACCGACATGGGGTGGACTGCCGGCCGAAATTATACCTGTAGTCGTCTCTGCGAACGGGTTAATCCCAGTCAGCCTCTGTCATCTGAGCGACTGGGACTCCGTGACGGACCACCAAGCTCAAATGCAGAAGGCGGTGCTCCTCGATACCGCCCGCATCGTCCGCCGGTTTCTCTCCCTTTCCCCTAACCCTCGGCCGTTTGGTCTCCTGCCGAGGGTTTCCATCTGGTTGGGTTTTATTTATTTATGTATTATTTATTTATTTATGTTAGTATATTAAATATATATTTATGTTTATTTATTATTTCCTTTAAAATATTTAGTCAGCCCAACCAGATGAGAATACTATATAAATACCCCAAAATAATAATAATAAATGGTGTTGTCAAAGTAAATGCAGTCAGCACAAAATCTTAAAATAAATTTTTGTAGCATGTTTCAAGTTACCAATAACAAATTTTCAACGCAAATATATTTTACGATATCTATATAAAAAAAACGTTAAAAATCTGTGCATAAGAAACTAATTTCAAGAAAAATGTATTTATTTCAAATTGACAACTGTCATCTAAGAAATTTTACAAACAGATTTATAAAATATTTAATTTAACGTTACATTATGCATCGAACGAGACGACAAATACGAATAAATACCGCCAATATTACTTTCGCACACGTAACATCGCCTACGGAGGACGACACATCCATGGAATGTAATCCTAGAGGCACAAGAAGAACCCCAGTACCATCTTTGAGGGACGAAGAGCGCCACCGGCTGGCTTGGGACCTGAAGGAATTACTATCCTACAAGAGGACCCCGCTACTGATGGTGTGTGATGACGCATGCGCTGGACTAAAGAATTAAATATAAGTGTTATGCGCGCGTACTATATATACCAAAGGAGGAGAACCAATCTTACATCTTATCGCCCTAAAATGCTGAATAATATGAATTCCAACAGCTACAGCCCAACCTAACAAATTTAACTGCCCAAAGACTTTCAGATCAAGTTCGTGTCATTCTAAGTCGTAAGATTTTGGACGACAGATTACTTGAACAACTTTGCAGTGAGTACTCAACATCTACTATCAATTCAATTCCTAATTCCCAACGAACACTTCCAGGTGAGAATGATGACTTAAATGTTAATAACAGTAACCATAATATAAATATTACTAACTTAGACAACGAAAAGTAGAGCAAAATTGTTTTGATATAGATGTGAGTTCCCAGGACAACGAATATATGAGAAGGACTTTCAGAATGTTTCCTTCTGGGATATAAAAATATACCTATAGAAAATAGACCGAAACTACCTAAACTCCTAACAACAAAAAACTATATTAACAGTAGCATCAATGAATATTCTATGTAAAGATTATTTTGAAAAAGTAATTCAATTTTGGAAACTATGTCTCTCTTCTTTATTGTTGCCCATGTTGTATGTATGATAATGAAAATTCCTGTCATTTCAGTACATAATTTTAAGAACAATAATACAGAACCTAAATGGAAACAAAGAATTCAAACACGAATTGACAATACTGACAAAATTATAGGAAAACTAATAAGCTACCAAACAGGTAACAGACGTAAAAAATAATAACTTTAGTAAATCAAATCGCTAATGAAAATAATATTAGCCAATTAGATCCCCATTTTCCGGATAAAATTACTGAGTACATTGATACGCTAAAACAAAAGTTAAAAGCATGGGCTAACCAGGACGATATTCAGAAAGATCTAAGCGATACTTCCAGAATCGCACATTTGAAAGTAACCAAAAGTGGATGTATCGGTCTTGGGAGAACACTACAACTAACAGTTGTCATGACATGCCCAAGCTTAAATGAATGTCTAAGTTTTTGGAAAAGTATATGGTCTAGTGAAGTTTCTCATGATGAAGGCAGATGGATTCGTGCAACCGAACGTACGTATTCTAATTTGGCTAGCATGGGTTCTATCTCATTACTGCTGAAGACGTATAATCAACTCTGCAGATTACACAATTGGAAATCCCCTGGACCAGATGGTATACACAACTTTTGGCTGAAATGGATAACAAGTAGCCACGCGTTTGGCTGCACAGATTCAAGAAGCATAGAGCTGTGAGCTCCCAAGACTACTTACAACTGATATTACCCACTTACTATATAAAAATGGAAACACCACGAACCTAAAATTACGACCTATAACATGCCTCAACTGTATATAAATTAATAACTGCAATTTTAAATAACAAGATCTATAAACATTTGGAAAATAATAACATTTTTCAACTGCACAGAACGGATGTCGGAAAGGGTCACGTGGTTGTAAAGAACTTCTTCTCATTGACACAGCTATATTTGACAAGTCTTTCGTAATCGCAAAAATATGTCTGCCGCTTGGTGGATTACAAAAGGCATATGACTCTGTTCCACATTCATGGCTAAAGAGAGTTTTGGAATATATAAAATAGATGACAAAATTTGTAAGTTTCTAGTAAATTAATGGGTCAGTGGAACACTGTCCTAAACCTACCAGGTGAGTGGCAAAGTAGTTCGATAGACTCTATAAATATTAAGCGGTATATTCAGTGCGATAGTTTGAGCCCAACTTGGTTTTGTTTAGCCTAAATCCTTTAAGCACTGCTATTGAGGAATCCGGATTAGGGTTTCGGTTTCGAAAGAAAACTCACCCATCTCTCATCTACTTTACATGGATGATCTCAAGCTTTTCACATCAAAGAGTGATCTATTATTGTTGAAATTAACACATAGTTTCAACAATGATATTAGAATGGAATTTGAATAGATAAATGTGCTGTCATTAATGTAAATAGAGGCAAAATTAAAATTCCAGTAATTTTGAAATTACAAATGATTTACATTTAGTTCTCTTTCTGAAACAGAAACCTATAAATACTTGGGCATGCAGGAAGCGCTAGGAATTAATGACAAAAATATTAAAGAAAATTCAAAAGCAAAATTTATGTCAAGATTTAAAAAGTTTTCAAAAGTCATTTATCCGGCGGAAACAAAATTAGAGCATATAACTCCTGGGTAATACCTAGCCTTCTTTATACTTTTGGTGTTACAAGATGGTCTCAAACGGAATTGGATGCCTTGGATAGATGAGTCAGCATTAATGACTCACACA
Source organism: Parnassius orleans (assembly GCA_029286625.1). Classification (NCBI taxonomy): domain Eukaryota; kingdom Metazoa; phylum Arthropoda; class Insecta; order Lepidoptera; family Papilionidae; genus Parnassius; species Parnassius orleans. The sequence continues at coordinate 9,244 of JAGSMP010001659.1, read as the reverse complement.
GAATGCACCACCCGCGATCATCTGTCATGAGGTTGTATCTTCCAAGAAAAGATGGTGGACGGGGTTTATTAAACATTAAAACTTACACACAACCAGTATACAACCTCAGATACTATTTTATTAAAAAAGACACATCACGCATTCATAGTGACGTAGTGATTAATGACAAATCATTAACCCTTATTAATATGTCGGCAAAGGACTGGCAGAGGCCTCATACTATGACTATAGATGAACGCAAAAGGTTTGGAATGACAAGCAACTGCATGGTCGATTTTTAAAACATTGACTAATCCTTATGTAGACATGGTTGCATCAGTACATTGGTTACAGTTTGGTGACCTTTTGAAACTGAAGGTTTTATCTGTAATACAAGACGAAGTAATTAAAACGAACAACTACCGGAAGCACATTTTGAGGACGGCACGGTTGACGATGTCGCGCATGTCATCGCCCTGGAGAGTCCTCAGACATGTTATTTCCGGTTGTTCACAACTATCGAATGGTGAGTATTTGCACAGACATAACCAAGTAGCTAGAATAATACACCAGCAGCTTGCCATTAAATTTGGTTTTACTCAACAGGACGTTCCATATTATAAGTATGAACCAAAGCCAGTCCTTGAAAATAGAAGTGTCACGTTGTACTGGGATCGGTCAATTATCACAGACAGGTTTATAGGCAAAATAAACCTGACATTGTGGTGGTAGACCGAACTACACGCAAGGCAATAATAGATATCAGTGTTCCTCATGACGAGAATCTCGTGAAAGCAGAGAATGATAAAAAATAAATATATCGACTTAGCTCATGAGATTGTCGCTATGTGGGACGTTGATTCTACTATTATTGTACATAGTTGTATCAGTCAATGGGCTTATCGGTAAAATATGGACGATTATCTGTCCAAGTTAGGTTTGGGCAAGTGGCTGAAGGATTGATTCAAAATCGGCCTTATTAAATACAGCTCGAATAGTAAGAAGGTTCCTATCTTTGGATGCCTAACTTCACCGATGGCTTAGATTCCTCGCCGCGGTGGATAATATAATGAAATAATATTATTTATATAGATTGTATTTATATTATAATATTATAATTTTGTGACAATATATGTGATAATGTAATAATAATAATAAGTTCTTTATTTCCAAAGGTAGTACAACCAGATATTTGCTTAAACACTTAATAAAGCTAATTTGGTACATATATTTGAAAATAGCATCTGCAGCTGAACTAGAGACCTGTGCATCAGCTGTCAGCGCCACATCCCACCGTTAATTTACATAAATATTAAGATGCAAGCAAAAGTTAATTAATTAATATTATCTAACGACTTTGTACTTTATGCTAACATAACCTAGGTACAATGAAATTGAATGGATCACATTTACGTTCCATATGCTAAGTTATTACTTATACCTAGGCACAAAAAGAAAATAATTTGTATTAATAATGTCGTTCCTCTCTCAATGTGTAATGTATGACTGTAAAGTATTTGTGTAATGAGTGTAATGTGTGTGAGCAGTTTAAGGAGGGTATGTGTATATGTTAGTGTATGTGTGTGTGTGTGTGTGTGTGTGTGTGTGTGTGTGTGTGTGTGTGTGTGTGTGTCTGGATATTATTATTTTAATACAGGTAGTATTGCGGGTGAAAGTTATATGAGTTTTTAGATAGTACTAAGGATACCTATGATGATGGGTCACAAAAAATTCGATCCCGAGGAAAAAAAATCATCTTTTCACAACGTTTTATTAACTATTCACGCTCCATCATATTGTGCAGTTATTTGAAACGATATTTCACAAAAAAATCATGAAAATACTGAAACATAAAACCAGCAGTGGAATTACTAAATTACAATCAGCTGACTGAGGTCAATGTACGCGCAATGCCGAATTCGCGCGGCCCCAACAACGATGGTACACAATACCTAATAATTTTACAACACTTGTCTAAATACCTAACTTATCTACTTAACCTACTATTTTGCCACTGTGCTTGTCTCCACGTAGCCACTTTAATTCTAATTCACAGGTTAAATAAACCAAATAACTGGTTCGATTCCCGCTAATGAAAAAAAACTTAAATAAAATGTTAACAAGGTCATGCCTTTTATCCATTATGTAGGTATGTTTATTATTCTGATGTATTCAGTTATGTACCTATTCAGATCAGTTCAGTAACTAAGTTATTTAAAAAATTAGGTTAAATAAACCAAATAACTGGTTCGATTCTCCGCTAATGAAAAGAGATACAAAATAAAATGTTAACAAGGTTAGAGTCATGCTTTTTATCCATTGTGTAGGTATGTTTATTATTCTGATGTATTCAGTTATGTACCTATTCCGATCAGTTCAGTACTAATTTATTTAAAAAATTAGGTATGAAACAGCTTACCGATCCTCCGTGGCCTTATAGAGATTCTTCAAGGCACATTAACATGTTGCCGTATTCACGAGCACTATAAACGTACCTACGCGTTAGGGCTTATTAAAACAAAACAAAAACACAAAACGTAACAACAAGAACAATATCATTAATTAATACATAACAAGTAATAACGACAATAATTTAATAAACAAAACAATTGAACTATCGCTCGTGATAGTCAACATGAACTGTCTCAAAACTAAAATTATTAATCATCCGCCAAAACAAATGCGCACATTGTAACGTCCTTGAAGCATGTGTAAATTCCAGCGCGAGGCGACACGAAGCAGCGTGTGTGAAGGGAAGGGTAGAGTGAGTAGTATACCTAATGCATTGTTTCGTACCGATCTTTCGTAGTTCGGCGCCCGCGGATATTGACCCTATTGTCAGCTGATTTTCTTTTTTAGTTTCACTGCTGGATTTATGTTTCAGTATTTTCATGATTTTCGTGAAATATCGTTTAAATTAACTGTAACAACATGATGGAGCGTGAATAAGTTAATAAAACGTTGTGAAAAGATGATTTTTTCCTCGGGATCGAATCTCTTTGTGACCCATCATCATAGGTATCCTTAAGTACTATCATCTGTCTTCGTTTTCGGAGCGTTTCAAAAATACCCTGTATATAAATAATGATACACCGTTATTGCAGTTTTGATAATACGAGTAAAGAAGGCTACTTTTGTTGAAATTATCCCAAATTGAATGTGATTTATGGGCAACGACGTTTTACCTATCGATCAACCCTTACGAATGTCTGCATGCGCAGTAAAATTAGTGAAAATAATGCATTACCACATTTTGAATTTAAAAGATAAAAGGACAGAATATTTGAGATTCTTTTCAATAAATTTTTCTCAAGTTAATGAACCTTCTCTACAAAATTGGCCGGTTATTGCAAAATAACCCTGTATTTGAAAAGTTCTTGGAAAACATTCTAACTAAACTTGGAAGCAGCGAAGGCTTTATTAAATTTGCAGGCCTCATTACACTCGCAGCGTGCTCGTGATACGTACGACCAACTCCAAGTGACCTACTGGAGAGCTCTGGGATTTGTATTTAGATAAAAAGGAGGTTTGATGTAATTAGAGATTTAGAGGTTAATCTGCAGAAAGTCTAATTTTGTCTAAAGCTAATTTTGTCATAATTCAGTAATAATAAAGATCAAATTAAATAGAATAATTTTATACAAGTTTTATGAGTAATACTTATTACATCGTTACGTGAAATGTACTAATTGGATTGTTGAATCATTTTAAATTCAGGTAAATGTTAAACATATCATTTATTTACATAACATTTAAAAATATACAGTATTTATACCATAATTTTAAAAAACTAAAGCTTTACTTCATTTAACGAGAAATCAGCTCGATGTCAACAATATTTTTCTTTCCATGATAACAGTAAAGAAGCAATAATATGATCTGTCATATTTGAATAACAATTCACTCAACCACAACTACGACTTCGAGAAAGGAATATTCAGTGTATAGCTGCCGTGCAGATATAAAAGAACTCCATATCACTGCTTCTGAATTAAATACAAAATTATATTTATTTTAACTTATTTTAAACCGGTGCTTAACTACAATCCAACCTGTTGATAACACTGGTCGCACTGTCTTATGAGGTGAATAATCAAATTAAGCTTTGTTTTTATAAAACTATGGTGAAAAACGAACTCACGATTCAAATAATGGTTAGTTGGTGGCTACTGTCCATGGACACATGAACCTAACTTCTAACAAATAAGGCTGCTAGTGCGTTGTCAACAGTGATGACTGAGATGGAGTGCCTCACAGCCTGTCATTATACTGACTCTCTATGCTCTATAAACCGAAACACAGCGTGCAAGCCCTGCTATTTGGTGGCAGAAATATTTAAGGGGTTGCTACTTAGACGGACTCCTAGACAGAAAAGGAGTCCTACCTAGTGTATTGAATTAGCTATTATTTTGTTAATGTTAGTACAAAAGTCTTATTATTTTATTTGTAGCTTTAGAAGTCGGTGCTTAGACATAGCGTATAGAAGTATTTAAGCCCCGACTACAGAAGCCGTTATATGGAAATTATTTATTTCTTTTTAGTTAGCTTTTTAATAATGGTGCAGATTCGTCCTCTGACAACGAGAAATTATTCGAGAAAATACTAACATTTACGATTTCGTCCCAAACAAGGGGCTCGGATAATTTCTAAAAAAATCACTAAGCTGAAGTTAAAAGAAACCGGTATTCAAGCGGTTTAAATTTGAATCTCGACGGAAAAGCCGTCGCCTTGCATCTGATTCACAGAAAAACTTATTTGAATTGCAGAGCATGCTGTTTCCAAAAAGGCTCCATAAGGCTTCTGATGAATAAGAATTTGTAAACAAATATCCTATAATATTATTAGCGTTCCTTGAGGGCGGCCTTTGTTTAGCAGTGGACTTGTGAAGGGCTATAAGGATGATGATGATGACGATAATTGAGTCGCTTTTGCATAAACTCAAGGCACATGTAGAAAGCAATCTGATAAAAAAGGTTATTATAAATTGGATGATCATTAGAATACTTAGATGTATTGTTGTGTATATATTTTTAACAGTTTTGTTAAAACTGGGTACCATTCTGCCGCCAAATAGCAATACTTGCGCTCTTCTGGTCTGAACGGTATAACTACAGTCTGCGAGGAATTATATTACTTTCCTTGTCCAGAGGTAACAAAGCATCTGTATCCATGGACTGCAAAACCCACTTACCAACAGGTTGACTGTTAGTTCGTTTGTAACTTCAGCTTTATAAAAAAAATGTAGTACTTAAATTATTTAAGTGTAAGCAATTATTCTGTATCCATCTTATTAAAGTATTTGTACTTGTTTCTAATATTACACAGCACGGGCATCACGTGGCAAAATGAAACATCAGACGAGGTTATGTAATTAAAACGCAGCGCGGTGATTTTGTTTTCATTGCACACTGACTGAAATCCTGCATTTATATTGCGACATTTACGCGAACTCTCTGTGACATGAAATTTAAATTTTTATAATATGCTGTCGCAAGTGAACATCTAAGATTCGTATCCCGAAACATAATACTACTCTGATGTAATGGCGGAAAGGAATTTTCGAATTATGTCTGCTGCTGGTTTATGGAGTACAGTAGTTATAACTTCTTTTATTGCTGGCAAAATTAACGTTTCTCAGATGGTGTGTGGTTTACCTGTTTGAGCAATTAACAAAGATATTGAAACACTGAAAAAGTTTTGATACACTTGGCTGAAATTTATCAAAACTTTTCGGCATTATGATTCTTTTCCAGGTCTTGAAAATAGGCTACATTTTGTCCTTCTTATCTGGATGCATTTTATTCAAATGATATTGAAGTCTTGAAGGCTTAATCGCTTCGTCTGAAAATGTTTTGAACAAAGAGGCACAAAGGCAAAGATGGATTTGTCGAATTTTCTATGAATCCATATTTAATATATTCTGCACTATATTGCGTGTCTTCTTTTTGCTACCGACATGGCTTTGTTTTACAAATAAAATAAAGTGTTGAACTTAAATACTTGTTTAAAGATTGTGTGGAAACCAATAATGAAAATATAAAATTATTACGAGCTTTTATATAGGATTTAAATACAGCACGCACCAACAGAAATAAGACAAACACACACAAACTTGTTTATCTCTTTCGACGCTCAATCGTACTGAGCAAGTTAAAACAAGTATCGATGAAGCAGCCGATTGTTACTGGATTGCACCAATAGCGTTATTTAACAAAAACTTGTTACAACTTGATTTGCACGGCGTACGGGCTATCCTACGAAACCTATGTTGAGTATTTCTAGTTTATACACCTTCATACAGGGCAGAAATATGAACTAATTATTCGATATTGAGTAGTAGGGTTTACTTTAGTAAATTTTAAAATATAAAGTATCTACATGAAATTACAAATCAACCGTCGCCCCTAAACCACGCCAAAACCCTCCATTTTTCTGGGCCTTAACGCCCCCCTCTAAGTCTCCAAAACCCACAAGGGGGCGTTATCGCCCACTTTGAGAAAGACTGATCTATACACTCAACAGGACTACTAACAGGACTGCGAACTAGAGCACCAAATGCAGAGTGGGCTTACGTACAATAATCCGACAGCTGGTGCGGTGGCGGAGTTAGGTAGGAAGTGGACGGATTACCGTTAATAGATGAGGGTTAACGTTCTAAGCAATTTGTATGCATTTGTCATATATCACATGATGTATACAAGGCACAGGTACAAACAATTTTCTATAGAAAAATAATCACCATTACGATAGATTTAAGAAATAAAGAAAGAAATATTTTTGATATTTTCAAATAAACATTTAATCTAATAATATGTTTTAAAATAACTGACTTTTTAATTGACAACATGAAGAAGAGGGTGGGACAGCAGTAAAAAGAATTTGAATCTCGCGATAATTGGTATTTTAATTTATAATCAAGTGTTTTAAGTGAATTTCCAAAATACATTAATATGTGAACAGTATTACATGTGCACAAATGTTATCTCCAGCAAACATTCCATTAAAACAAAAAAATAAGCAAGTGAACTAAGTTATATACAAACTTTTTACAGTGCATCTACTGTAAACAATCAAGTGATTAGTGTTAGCTAAACTATAATAAAAACTATAAAGATTAAAAAATATTAGCGAAAAAGTGCTTTAGTGAAATTTTCTCAAATAAAAGTGAATATATAATAAAAACAAAAATACTCAAAAATTTCCAGAAATATTTTGATGACAACGCCATCTATAAAAAAGTTTGAAACTACTAAAACATCATCGACTGTTGTAGTTGTATAATCTTAAATAAATATATTAGAATTTCTTATAAGCAAGACAGCCAAAAGATGGCACTGTGTGCAGGTTGTAATCAAACTCTCCCAAAGAAAGAGTTTATGATATGTTATTATGCAATAAATCATACGATCTACAGTGCGCAAATGTCTCAGATAAACGTTACTATAATATTATGACTATTGACCGTGAAAAGAAATGGAAATGTCAGGAATGCATTTGTAAAATGAAGACAAATACTAGTGATACTCCAGTAAGGTCTTCACCACCAGAAATGGTTTATTATAAATCACCTAAACAAAATGTGACGTTACGGAGAAAGCAAATTTGTAAAGCCACAAAAGATCTAACGAATGAACTAAACGATACCGAATCGGACATGGGCGATATTACTGGAGATACCCAAGTGATCTACACCTAAGCACAAATCAAATCCTCTACAAAACTTTTCAAATAGCGTTAAATCTTTTCCTTTACTATTGAAAATATCATAACCATTCAAGATGTTAACAAGCTTCTTAAAAATAACAATGTATTATCTCCGAATTACTAGGTGCGTTTCGGAGTGAAATTGAAATAGCCATTTCTGGACTAAAATCTGAAATAGAGTAAAATACAAATAAAATGAAGGAAACAGATACAGACAAAACAGAAAATGACAACTATTAATATGAAAATTCAATCGCTCCATCAAGAATGTTCCTCCTCAAAAAGAAAATGAAAATTACAAAAAGAACTCGACAACCTAAAAATGGAAAATCAACATACAATCACAAATTTTAATATGAAAGATAGAGTCGTTGTTTTACATGGACTAGAATTAATTACTGGGAAACAAAAGAAGACGTTATAGAGCGTGTTATGAACATATTTTTGATATACTAAACATGGGCGTGTCAAGTTCGATCGGAGGTGTCCTATTTGGGAAGAAAGGTTATAAAAAGCCGCTATGTATCAATTTTCAAGTAAAGGTTAAAGAAATATATACTAGGAAAAGCCTCATATTTTATCAAACTGGATTAGGTATAACAGAATACTAAGATGAGCAAAATCTACGCGCTAGAAGAGAATTGAAAAAGCCCTACAAACAGCAAGAGCAAATCGTCAGCATGCAATAATTAGAAATAATAAGTTGATCATAAATGGACGATAAGTAAAGAACAATGTAATAAATAATTTGAATATTTTTATTAAATAGCAGTCTGCTGAAGCAAATATCAGTACTAGAGTTCTGTTAATGATTTCTTATATTTATGCGACTGGATCGCTTTGTTGATTTAGTGTTCGTAATCTCGACTACTTAACTTGTGGTCCAACGGCAATTCTAAACGACCGGTGAGAGATCAGGCGCAGGACCAACAGCTTTATGTGTCCTCCGAGGCGCACAGGGTGAAACAGCCGGCTTTCTGACTCCGGACTATTACTGAGAATTTCTTGACAGAGAACCACCATTGTTTGGGCTGACCCGGGATTCAACCACCACGTTTTTAGTTACGACTACTAGACTATCGAAACAATCAAAATTAAAATATTTTGGCATTTCCCAGAAAATGCGATTACTTTTTCACTAATATTTCCATTTCCTGAACTGTTTTCATACTTGATTACCGAAGTGTTTTTACAACTACTTTTACGACTTTTTTCTGAACTATTTTACGGACTTCTACTCTGTGCTTATGTTAATGGCGGTATAACCATTTCGTTGACGTCAGACGCAAAATATGTGACGAGCAAAACCGAGCATCATAATTTGAGACGTCTGGAACTGCGATCGCCAATCAGCCTATGCCTGACGATTATGGCAAACAAGGAAAGACGTAAAACATCAAACATTTCTGCAAACAACACCGCATCCAGTAAACCAATCACATAATAACTAATACACAATAACCAATCACAGCTTCATCAACATTTAATTAGCACGGTGCTCCGGGCTCATAATATAGTTGCAAGGATGGACGTTCTCTATACGTGGCTCTACCACGCTGCG